>VXBU01009385.1:705841-765613 GCA_013400315.1 Bombycilla garrulus | reverse complement strand
ACACCTCCATCTCCTGTGGACACAAGCAATGCTGATTCCCAGTGCCAAAGCAGGTGTAGTACCCGAAGTTTTTAATATGATATTACCAGCTTTTGAACTGAATCCAGGGGGAAAGCCACCTCTGTGCCACAGATCTCCTTCTATTCCCATACCAGGAGCAGAGTTTTTCTTATCCAACATTGTTGTTGATTGCTTCAGCTCCCAGGAAGCTGCTATTTAACTTAGGTAAATTCTATATAATAAGGCCTACACCACCTTAATCGTTATCTCAGACAGTGCCAAGCACATCCTTCAAAGTCTGAGAAGATCATAAAAGCTTCTTCTAACATATAAACTCTATGAAATACACATAAATGCACATTTTATAAATAATTTTTAAAAAAACACATTTTAGAAAATCCCACACTTTCACTCATCTTCATAAAAACCCTGAAGTTCTTCAAACATTCAATCTTCTGACCTTGCTGAAATGCATGAAAAGAAGTACCCTTATGCAGAGAAGGAAACAAAACTTAATAGTTTTGGTTACCATTGAAATAAAGTTAAAGAAATTTCCTAACGGGTCACCAAACAAGTTGTCAAAAAACCTGGTTCATTATGAAGCAGTCAGGAAGAAGTAGCTAAGTGCTGCCCAGAGGATATGCATTATTCTAACAAAAAACAAAGGCTAAAATAGGTGCTGAATTGTACATAAGGTGTGTCTTTAAATTAAATGTGAAACACTTTCAGTTAATGTAAACCTGAAATATTAAACTTGCCACTTACAATAGGAAAATCAAAGTAAAATATGTGCAATGAGTATACTCACAAAAAACTGCAAAAGGCATAATTAGCAATTGGAATAACAATATTTCTTTAGCAAAATAAGAATTTAGTTAATGGAATCCATATCAAAAGAGTTATTACCATTTTCCAGCTGTGTTTCATATGGGAAAAAGTGAGTAATTTACTCTAGTTCTTTAAGATGGCTGTGAAATTCTCGTTATAGGAGACCTGACTACATAAAAATCTTTGAACTTGGAACACAATTTGTCAAGGAGACAGTCCTAAGTGGAGATTTTAAAACCTCCTTGAGCAAATGATGTCTGATTCTCATTCGTTTCTCTTAAGTGCTATTGTCCTTCACATGTGTACCTTATACAGGGACTTTTTCTTGCAAGGAAATCTTCATTTCTTTCTTGATTGCAATCTAAAGCAGAGTGCTCAGAAAAGATGAGTATCAATGTGAGCCTGAAAAATCTTCTGAAGAATTTAAAAATGAGAATACAATGCTGCCTGTGGAAATGTTTTATGGGCGGTGTCACAGAGAGTAAGGATCAGGGTGAGACACCTTGAAATAAGATTGCAACTATTTTTTACAGTCATAAGTCAATTCTTGCACATATTCAAGTCATCAACTTGTGTTTCTGTGGGTAATTCTGCAACCATTTTGCAAGCCAGATATAAACAATATTGACCTTGTGCCTCTCTAAATTAATACACTGCACTAAATTGGTACAGACTATTTAGCATTCTCAATAATTATTCCTGCACAAATTCCGTTGGCTTGTTCCATTTTTCTTTTCTTACCCTCTAAATGAGACTTCTTTTTTTTTTCATGTTTTTTATCTTTGGTATATCTTTTAGAAAATACAGCAATGGAAAAAAGTATATTAGATTTCCTAAATTAAGTTATTAAGTCAATCATTTCTACACTGTGAACATTCTGGAACTTTCAAATGCAAGTTTGGACTCTTGGATAATCCTTTTTCATCTCTCTGACTCTGTGATTTTGTTATAGAATTTTTCATCAAACAAGGAAATATGAACATGGGTTTGAAAAACCCATAATCTTTATTTTAATTATGCTTTTTCTGTTCAAGTATTTCAGATTAAAAAAAAAGAGAGTGAAAGCAGAGAAAAAAAAACAAACAACACTTCAAATGGTCAACAGAATGTAAAAAGAAAAGAAGGTAACTAAAATACCTTTAAATATTACCTTCAATGTTATATTGCCATCAGGGCTTTTTAATCACGAAAGAAACAGGCAGATTACATGTGGAGAAGAGCCATGGCACTGATTTCAATAATTGGCTGTCATTTTCTTTGGTGCAGAATTTCACCCTTTTTCTTCCATGAAAACATGTTCTGGATGTCTTGGTTGCCTATTTCTCATCTCCAGTATTACACAAGCCTCAGATCTCATTTTCACCAATATTACATTGTGTGTAGTAAAAATGTTACAAGTTGTGGAGTATGTCAGAACCTGGGCTCACATGAGGATGTTGAAGTCCGGGTTCTAATAAAATTTTTTGCAAAAATTAGTTTAGTTTGGTGGGTAAAATAAAGTTTGAGGCCCTGTTTTATGCCTGTGCTGTCTTTGACTCTGATTTTAAACACATCTGTTATATGTGAACTTCATAAGAAAGAGAGATTTTAAAATTTATTCTTTCTCTTTTTCTTGTGTCCTTCCTCCATTTAAAGAGATGGAGTGGGAAGACAACCCAGATATGCATTTCATCAGCTTCAGAATTATTTGTGACAGCAAAAATGGACGTTTTCCTTTTTGGTACAATGTTCAGTCCACATTTTATGCATCAATACATTATTTTACATGCAAATAAGCAAACAAATAAAATTATATTTTGAACCCAAAATATTGGGAGGGAGGAAATTCTTGTGATATGAATTTCCATGTTCATTCTTCTTAAGTGTTTTTCACTTTCAGGTTTGACAAATACACTGGCAACACAAGATGTTCAGAAGTTTAGGCTGTTCCCTCTCTCGAGCCCCCCTCAGAGCACGAATGTCTTGTAGTCGGGTGAGAAGGAAGGAATAAGATTCTGATAAAATCCTGCACCTCAAAACCTAATAATTCCTACATGAAGACACATGAATACTGGAGCTGTATTCATTCCATGAGATCGACTGTGGCCCCATCAGTCACAAATTACGTGTCATGCCCAGTCTAAAATATTTGCAAATGCAAAATGAAGACCAGAAGTGTAAGTACTGGAAACTCCATTTTGAGGTTTTACTGGAAATGAAGGCAGAGTTGTTGATGACATCTATTTTATTTTTAAGATGGTCTACTTCATTAAAATAAAACAATTAAGTCATTACACTCTTGCTCTCACTCGCTAAGCAGGAAGTGAGCTGGCTGGAAAGTCAGTCTTTACAAAATTAAATCCATTTGTGTGAGTTCACATTTGGATGTGGAAATTCAACCCCCTGTAAGACATTTTATGAGTTCCTTGAGAGAATAATAGAAAAATATTATAGCAATGATGATCTTGATGCTTTTAATATCTCCCAAATTTAAGTGGCTTTTTAGTGCACCTAACAAACATCTGGAATGGAGTAAAAATTTTGCTTTTTCAGGATACAAGAAATAAATACCTGAGGATTCTTTTAAATAGATATTAGATGTTGTTTTCACCATTATTGTGAGGGCAAAATAGTCTATTTAATTATATAGAACAGAGCTTCTCCTTTACATAAGGCACTTGGAGGTGCTCTGTGCTGAGGAAAATAATTATTAAATTACGATCTCACTGATCACATTAAAACCATTTTTTGAAATCCTGTGTAGTTTGAATTTGCTCCTGGAAGTACCAGTTTGCAGAGGAATGTTCCAGGTCCCTGTGAAGAGGTTCCAAATTCTATATCAGCATTTTCTACACTACGTATAGTCTTGCAAATGTCATCCAAGAAGGACAATTCACCATCATGGAATTATTCCTAAAACAATTCTGGCCACTGAATATAAGAAACACATCTGTAACTTCTGTATTGCTTCTGTGTCTTCACTGGAAGAAATAAGAAATCCTCTTATTATTCAAGAATCAGCCTGAGATTTGTTGCATAGGAAAATCCTGGCTTGAAGACATAGAATTTAACAGATAGAGCTACAAGTGAAAGAGAAACACTTGAAAAACAAAATCCCTGTGGCAGGGATTTGCAAAACTCCGAACAAAATTTGCATTATAACACCTTTTTTTCCCTCCTACTTCCTGCAGAGGGATCTCCCAGAACAATCCCACCTCTCTGAAATCACCACTTCAGCTTCAATCAGCGCAAATGTCCCGTTCCAAGCTGCACAGATGAATCACTCAGAAAAGGACACTCACAACAGCTGACGCCTGCTGCTGCTTGCAACAAATGACTTTTCATCCCAGGATGTGAAGGAAGTTTTGGTGGAAGTTAGTCAGCAACTACTGGCTCAGGGACTGTTCTGCACATGATTAATTTGCGTATAATTTATTCTAATGGGAGAAGTTTGAGGTTATTGGAGATGTGTCGTTGCAACCAGTCCCCCTTGCCACAAAGTTCACATTTTTCCATGAAATTTCAGCTCATTTAGGCTCAGCGAATGGCTGCTGGGAAATTGCCCTCAAAGCTCTATCTGAAGCCATGAGAACCTGAGTAATTAATTGTTTTATTGTGAAAGTCATGCCTAACGTGTGGATGGATTCTTGTCCTAAGAAACATTGCTGAAGCCTATTCTGTACTTAGTTACCTGCCTGACAAGTTGTGTATTTAACAGGAAAAAGTCATTCTGACTGTGATTGTTGGTGCAGCTCCCCCTTGGCAGGGATGGAGAAAATAAGCTGAGTCGAAGCAGATCTGGCTACAGCACAGCACTTCTCTCTTTGCTCTTGCTTCCTCATTTCTCTTCATTTGGATAAGAGGGCTTTGCTTTGAACACACTTATTCCCACAGTCTCCTATCTACCAACCCCTGCTCTCATTCCTTTCTTCTTTTCTTACTTTGAAATCACTTTAGATACATTACTCTGTACGGACCGACATGAAAGAAAAGTGGGGTTTAATAATTCCTGTTATGTGCCCTTCAGTTCAAGCACAAAGCTTTAAAATTAAGAGCCCCTAGTGGGGACTGAATAGTGTCATTCACCCTTCAGCTTCACTTTTTCTGTGTACTGTGACACTATTTTGTTTCAAGCTCTGTTTTTCCTGTGCAGATTTCTCTGGCACTGGGGCTTGGCACAAGTCAAACCATCACAGAGAGACCGAGGGCACGCTGAGGGAGCACAACATTTGTGCTGAAGCTGCTCTGTAGTTTAAAGGTATTTGAAAAAGTGACTTTTAGATCAAAGGGGCACAGACACACACCTAGGAGTTGTTTTGCCTAGAAGGCTCACGGGGTACACCTGCATGGCCATCACTGTCTGGTGAGGAATTCCACAGCTGATTTTCACACGGCAGTCTGACAGAGAAAAGGATGAGCTTACAAAGAATCCGGCCATGCAATCCATTCAGTCATAAAGAAAAGATATTAAGTAGCGCACTTGCTGGTAGAAGAGGGAGAGCTTGTATTTAAAATTAATATATTTCACAACTTGGTCTGCAGTTTATCTGACATTTACATGCAAGCACAATATACAGAAGACTCTGAATTTATATCAGTATAATCACATGCCCAGTTCATCTATTCCTTCATTTTCATGGAGGTTTGAGACAGGCCAAATACCAAATTTAGAGGCTTAAAAAGTATCACACCTCTTTTCATACCATTAGATGCTTACACATCAGAGGACAGGCAACTTCATCCTGCTCTCTTACCCAAGGCACCACTAAGTGTCTGTATTTGCTAGAACCTGGATCATTCCTCCAGATGAAGGGGAATACTTGAAAATACGAAAGAGTTCCTAAAAGATGAGTGTTGCTTATTGTCTGGGAACAGCTGCCACCTTGGTTGTGTTCCTGGGGGTCAGGTGACATCTTTTGGTATATCATTCTTTCTTTAATACAATTTTTTATTAACATAATTGTGTTTATTGCCATTTCTTCAGTAAGCTGTGGCTCCAACTCATTATCTCTCCTGGTATTTTTCCTCCACTATCAAAATGGGGCAGTTTGAGTAGGCTTAATTTTCCAGTTGAGTTTTTAACCCAGCACACTTATAAATTATCTTGTTTGTATTTTCCTGTGGGACAAATATTGGCTGACAGTATTATCCTGAAGCTTTTGGCTTTAGGGAAAATTTTGCTTTGCAGACAAAAAGAATTGTGCACAAGCAAACTGCTATATTTTTATCTTCTTAAGCTGGAAAATTTTAATAATGAAAGAGCAAGTAGAAATTGCCTAAGCCTGCTTTCTTTTGCACTTTTTCTAATTGCAGCAAGGTCTTCAGAGCTTAATAATGCCATCCCACTATGAAAATTTAGGATAATGTGGGATCAAAAATAATAAAGCCGCACATGAGTATTTGCGAGCAAGTTGCTGTGCCATTTAAACATTAATGAAGAACTTTACATCCTTGAGAATTTGTGGGCATCCAAGACATTGTGTTGGATAGATTGTCTCCAATGATTCAGAAGTACCACATTTATGTATATTTCACTGTTCTGCCAGGTCTTCTGGTATTTTAAAAGACATCCCTACATTAATTTCCTCTGGTCCAAAATAAATCTCCAAATACAAAGGACATTATGGGGGACTCGACTAAAATTTTTCTGTCTTTTAAAAATTAGTGCTACTTGTCAAACAGGTGAAGGAACAATGTTGCTAGGGAATATTTATGTTAGTTATATGTAGAAATAATTAAAAGGAATGTTTCCTTTCTGGTGAGAAGTGATGGCTATTATGGCATTTAGAAATGGGACAATTCTGTCTTAGTTGAGAAATTCCCCTTTTTAAAGGGAAAGTGAGCAGCTGTCCAGGCTTCTTTGCAGTTTGACAAAGGAACATAACAGACAGCATTTCTGCACCTTTCTATTCCTAGATGTGAAGGGAATTGAAAAAAAAAAATCAAAATAAACAGGATTTCAGAAGCAAAATGTGAATTCTAGGAATTGGCACTCAGGTGTTCAGAAGTGTGCTGGGAATGCAGTGAGGCTGACCATGGGGCATCAACACTCGCCATGAATCATGGTTAAAGGTTCACTCTTCCTTTTGTTCCTTTGGCACTGCATGTACTGGAGGGTTTCAATTTATTTTCTCTGCTGACCTATCCCTTGAGGAAGGTTTTAATACCTCCTTGGAAACAGACTCAATGTACCATCTGCAAATTCCCTCATGTATCAAGGGATTTTTAAAAGTTGAGGTAGAGAGAAGCTGTAGACTAAGTCTCTCATTTTTCCTCCTTTTTCAGAACACAATCTGGACTCTTCCCTCTTTTGGTGGCAAAACACATGGTAGATATACATCATGATCCTACTCTTCTGCGAAATCATATGGGAAGGTTAGAAGGAGCAGGAGTTGAGTAAGGAAAGATACAGGCAGATGGGCTTTTCATGAGGATGTAATGAAAGAAGATGAAGAAATAGGAAATTTAAAAGGTTGAAAAAAATTCAAACAATTTTTCAAACTAAATCTTTTAATCTGCTGAAGATAACATAACCTAATGCTAAAGAGTTAACAGTTATTTTAATTATATCTGTTTTCTCTTCAGGATTTCTCAAACACCTACAGATTTATTCTAATATTGTTCTGACACCATTATCCACTGTCTTCTGTCTCGCTGGGATACTTGGCTCTGTGTGTAAAGTTTCTCTAAGTAAGTAATTAAATATTACCATAATCAAATATTTTCATCAATTAGAGCATTCACATCATGAAGGAGATGAGAGAACTTAAGAAGACTGACTTCTTTGTTTTTAAATGCCAGAACACTGTGATATTTTCCTAGTTGGTAATGATCTCACTTGCATTTTTTACATTACAAGTTAGTAATGTAAGAACAGTTAGAAGAGGAATTGAGAACAAAAGAAAAATTATAATCACCCTCAAAACATAAATGCTTACAAAGAGTGCTGGTATTTTCAACAATAGAAATTAAACTCAGGTCTCTCTATATATAAAGGATGTAGAGAACTATAAAGAATATAAAGAATTTTCACAATTTATTCTGGAAGATGACCAAAACTGCTTGAACTTCCATGCAAGGAGAGAATAAATTAGCAAGCTTTCTTAATTCTGGAATAAAGATGAGAATGTTTAGTGAATGAATTACAGTAAATGGTGTGCAGAAGGGAGAGAGGAAACAGTAATTTGAATTTGGTGTTTGGATTTGCTCTTTGGCCAAAGTTCCATGATTTTCTATATTTTTTTTCCAGTAAACTTGTGTGATTTTTATGTCTCTGGATATCTGGTCGGTATTTCTCCTCTGCATGTACCCAAATCAAAAGAACCTTGGTTTAGCCCATAAGTGAAGCGTCTGGAATGTAGCTGTAGTGGTGTGATTGTGACTGTACTTAGTCAAAGGCTGGGATTGATTTTGGAGGTCTTTTCCAATCTTAATCATTCTGTGCTCCCTAAAATACAGATCCATCATGAGGTTTGACTGGCAGTTGCATGTCAAGACTTCAGTTTGGAGTCAGGTATGATCCATTACAACTGAAAACCTCTCTTCAAAGTCCACAGAACTAATTAGTATAGAATAGAACAGCTTTTATAGACTTTCCTAGCTAGAGCATCTTGATTCTCCTGATTGGTTTAAATGTTTTTTAACTCGTGAAAGGTATTATGCTGAAGGTGTAGACTCTGTAGGAATAAACAGGAAAAGACTGAGCTTTGCCAGAAGATGTGACTACATCAAGTGTGATAGGGTGGGTACAAAGAAGTTGGAAATGGGGTGGAGCCCTCCTGATAGTTGCTGCCATTGTTTGGTAAAACCCATGATGGGAATGGTGTCAAGGAGCTTGGGCAAGTGGCACCTGAAAGAGTGCAGGGAGCACAGAAAAATGTCACCCAATTCCATCTGCTATTCAGAATTCAAAATTATTCTCTTCTTGAACCAGAGATACCTTTTTGTGAGTCATTTTGCTTCCTTTATTTAATGGCACAACACCACTAACTTTAATACATGATGGGTGCAATAATGCCATGTATGAAACCAGAACAAGTTTTTACTGAAGGATAGAGACTGTTAAAACTCAGAGCCTTAGTTTTCAGTGTAGAGGTAGATTACTACAGGGAAAATTTATTTATTGACACCGAAAAATAAAACATGCATGTTAATATTACATATTTTTTAATTTGCCATTATTGGAATACATATATTCTCTGGACAACCAGGACTACTTTCCCTGACAAAATATACACTTGAAAATAATTCATAGAGTTATATAATAAACTAGTAAAAAAGCAACTAACAAAAGTAACTATTAAAAAATAAAATACAGATGATTTTTGTACAGGCAATGGTTATGATGTCCAAGAAAAGCATAAATATACTTGTGCCTCATCTACTTTTAAAATACCCAAGCCTGCTGGCAATTTTTGAACTGGTACTTCTGTCATTTGCAACAGCTGTTAAGTAAAGACAGAAAGATGGTGAGTGGGGTGAAGAGGAGGTATTTTTGGATAACCATACAAATAGCTTGAATCAACAGTGAAGATAGTTTGGAAATACTTGACATGAATCATAATTGTATATTTCAGTCTGACAATAACAAGGAATAAGTTAAAAAGCTCAACTTGCCCATTTGAACTCAAGAACACTTTACTGAGCTGAACAACAGTCACCCTTCCCCTGACAACTTCTCAAATGGGAAAATTATTTCCCATTCCCAATGAAAGGAAGAGAGAGGAGAAAAAGCTTTAATTTGTACTTGCTATAATGAAAAGCAGTCTATCTGGCACATGACATGTTTGATTCACAGCATTTCCAAAGCTTCTAAGAAACTCACATGCTTTTGTGCTGCCTTTTGCAAAATGCAAAGGAAAAAAAAGAGGTAATTCCAATGTTAGTTTCAAGTTCCTAACTTCAGAAGCATGATAATGCATTGTTCTGGGCAGTACAGCATTTCAGACCACTGCCAGATCCTAGAAAATTAAGTAAACGGCTGCATTACTTTTGCTGTAGAGCATGTTATCTAAATAAGATCTTAGTCAAGTAAACTTTAGGGTCCTACCTGCATGTTAATGGAGTACATCACCAAATCTGACAAGTAACTGTGATCATCCCAATTATTATTGGGAGTATGAATTTGGACCCATCTTTATTTCTAAACTGTCTGAAAAGTAATCAAAGAAATGAAATAAAATCTAGTTATAGCTTAAAAGTTATCCTTGTACAGACATCCTTGTCAAAATGTACATTTGGCTGTTAATCATGCCCTAGAATAAATATCTGACTAAAACCTGTCAATCAATGTCTCTCTTGTTTAATTTTGTCACATCAACACCATTTGGGTGATTTATAATGTTCCCAGTAATTTTATTTTTACTCAGTATTATTCTGTTTTCCGTTAGTCTCTGCTCTTGTAGAACACGCGACAGAGCGGTAAACTAATTTACACAGAGGAATAGATATGCCTGTAATTATGCTCGAGAAGGCAAATCACTGCCATGTCTGATTCTGTTTCCACATTAGCTGTAAAAAGAGAAAACACAGTGGAGACTATAGAGGTCTATGTAGCAATGAAATGTAATTTAGGTGCTTATTTCTAACGGGAAAGGAGTAACTTGGAGTCTGAGCCCTGCTGGCCTGTTAGTGCTGGAACAATTTCCCTTTTGTCATCTGCGATTCCTTTCCTTTCTCTTCTGCTACATCGATTCACCCAAAACTTGCCAGATAGAGGGCCTAAAATATTTATATAAATCTCTCAAGCTGGGAAACACTCAGCTTGTCCTAAATAATTTTAAAATGTACATTTGCTACTAATTGGAGAGAAGATACTGAGAATTGTTTGTTTTCCTTTAAGCCCTATAAACAGCAAGCTGCTTTATTAGGGATACAGAGTAGCAGCATCCCTCATGAACATCAGCTGGGCCCGGGGTGCTCAGCCCTTCTGCTCAGCAGCTATAATTATCCCAAAGAATTAACCAATTCCTGCTGCATATTCTTCATACAGCACTACATCTCGCTACTTTGTTTATTCATACTCAGTGATTCTCCCCCATTTCTGTGCTTTCCACTGCAGTTGCTTTTAGGAACTGCCTTATTGTTTTATGTTAGTATTTCTTGACACAGATTAAAACATTGGTTAGAATGTAACCTGTCAAACTACAGTTTTTTTAGGAGAAATACTTATCCATAAAGCTTCTTTTTCCTAATGCCTGGGGACAAGTGAACATCATGTTGTGATGCAAATGCTGATTCCTAACACAGGACATAAAGGGAACCTGAAAAAGTCAAGCAACTAAGAGTTTTTCCCCACCTTTTTATTCAATATGCTTGAACTATTTAATTTCTGACATTTTTTTTTTAAAACTCCTGGTTTGCACTGGGTACATCCACTGCTAGTGGAAAATCAGCATTTCATTAAGAATTTTGAACAGCTTCTTCTGCACCTTCATATGAAGCAATCATATGGTTTTAGAAATGGCTGTTCACTTGTTGCACTTGAGCTGAATAGCTTTGCCTTGCAGTTGGTCAAATCTCAGCCTCAAAGGATGTCATTGCTATTTTGCCTTTTCAGAACATTGTAACTCAGCAATAAGTTGTAGTAGCCCATAGCTTAAGATAAGTCGAATAGCAGTGATGCTCATACAATACATTGTGTGTTTCTCTGTCTGATTGAAAAGCCTTACTTGCTGTGTATCAAATTGATGCTTCCTATTTCTGTCTGAAATTGCTGAGTGCAAATAATGTATAACAATAAAATATATGAATTTCATGCAACTATCCAATGTGTGGTTTGAATAAGTGCATGAAGTCACTAAAATTGCAGACAGCTTCCCTGAAGTGATGTAGAATGTGCACTCCTTATGACAAAGTCGTTTTAAAATCGTGTCTTTATGGACTTCTGCAAAATCATTCTGAAAGCTAGTGAGTGCCATGGAAACCCAATGGATAGTGGGGACAAGGGGGAGGTTCATGGGAGAAGTACTGACCATGATGGTGGGGTGGCTTTAAGTGTTTGTGAATTTGGGAAAACTAAAATAAGATAAGGTGCTTCAAGGAACATGAAGGTGAAATGCGGACCAGCAGGGTTTAGAGTGGACAGAAGAAACCTTCTGGCAATCAATCAATTCAGAGATCTGGCCCTTTGAAATGCCCAAATGCATTACCAGGACTGGGAAGCACAAGTTTTATTGAACTGACTCTCTACACCAGGGTATTTTTATTTCCCCCTCTCCAGCCCCCCTCAGTGGGTTTTCTAATAAAGTAGCAGCTGACTCAGCAGGTTTGCTCTGCTCTTTTCATTATCATTTTAGGAAGTTTAGAGGATGAGGATGCTGTAGAAAGCAGCTTTTTCAGTAAAGGGGAGTGATGGTTTTTGGGGGAAGAATGTCTAAAAACATTACTTTTCAGTAGCTTTGACTTGCATTGCTCCTGATCTAGTTCCTCTTCACACTGAGGAGGGAGCAATGACAGCACCAAGGGGAAGAAAGAGGATTAAGGGGTGAGCCTCTCTGTTACTTACAGCTGCCATTCGCATAGATATTCCCTGGGAATAGTGATTTTTAAGCCTACACAAATTCTGAACTCAATTCTTGACCAAGAAAGTTCCAGGAAGATTCTTTAAATGGGGTCAGTCTGCTAGAAACAACCAACCTTGCCAAGAGAAAACGTCCACTGGAATAAAACTAAAAATGCTTCTTTTGATTCCAAAGCATCAAGGCAAGCACCACAGAGAGTTTACAGAAAAAAAAACAAACTGTAAAAGGAAAGCCCTGCCATGTATGGACTAAGTTCATTGGAAAAAAAGCTGTTTATTTATAAGTCCTTCTCATTGGTGTCCTTTTTTGCCTAATGCCTGCAAATTTCTCCTATAAGATTCAAATTCTTCAACTCAGTTTCTATAAGTGAAAAAGAATTTTAGTCATCTTTGAGGAAGAAGTTATAGAAAGTGTCCTGGGAAGATTCTCCACAGTATTTTAGTTTAGGTCAATAATAAAATAGTGAAAAGTAACAGTATCTGTATAGTTACAGTTGGATTTGCAATCTAATTTTATCTGTGGCCTAATTCATATGTTACATGATGGTATTTTATTCAAATAAACAGTTTTTCTGTGTGACATTAAGCAGTGTCAGTCACAGTCCAGCTTCAAATTTAAAAAATTGTCAATCTTGTACTACATACTTCACTATTAATATATGCAACCACCTTGGAGATGGTGCAGTGTCCATCATGTCTGTAAATGGCTGGTGACCTGTACCAAAATGCGGGGAGACCATGCCTTGTGAAATGGCAGTGGCAATGCAAATTGTATGAGATTTCATGCCCTTCCAAAAAGTTCTGTAGAAGTTGTGATTCTACACGTTGTTTTAGTTCCTAGTTGAAACTATTCTTTGGTCACCTGGAGAATTATTTCTGTATTCTTGGCCAGGAAGGCTGGAGATTATCCTTCGCAATCTGTCACCTCATTAAATTCCTTTTTGGCAGAGACATTATTCCCCGGAAACATGATCTTGCTGAGGCTTAGTCTAAGGATATTGTAGTGTTATTTGTATTGCCTCTTCCTTAACAACACACTCCAGAGCACAGTAAGAAGTAAATAATGCAGCAGCCCTCAGAGAGGCCATATAGTTCCTGACACTTATTGAGAGAGAATTCAAATTAAATATCTGTAAGTTATGTTTTTCCCAGCTTAAAAACTTCAGATGTGAAGACAGAGTTGCTTTCAGAGTTGTTGCTTTGTGACCTTGGTGTCCTGTGTTTGAGTATTTTGTATGAATTATGCCTGCATGTTTTCTAGCATCAATATAAAAATGGTGTTTTGCACAGACTTATGTTTCCCCCGCTCCTTTCATTATTCAGCTAGTTACTTCACATCCCTATTTACCTCTGAATGCCAGACATGAGGGAAACTGAATAATAACCCTTCCCCACCAGTACTTGGATCAATAGTTCATATTTTTCAGAATCATGGCAATTTGGCAATGTCTGCCATTTCCACATAATGTTCAACGTCCCTTACCTAATTACATTATTTTTTCCCTTTTACAATTTTTTCCCCACAAGAGTAGGATTTTTTCCATAATTTTCCCTGATTTTCTTATTCTTAACAGTGGAAGCAGATTGTACAGTGTTCAATTCTGTTTTATTATGGTTAAGATATAAAGAGTGATCATTTTCTGCCTTAGTAACCTAAGTGTTTCAAAGTGAATTCAGCTTTGCTGTTGCACTCCAAGAACCCCTACTTAATACTTCACTTTCCTGGAAACTAATTTTACTTGTTTTCTGACAATATACTTCTTCACTTAACAAATACATTGGAGGGAAAAAGATGATGATGGTGGTTGAATTCAGTAAGATATTGCTAACACAGAATAAAAGCTGGTGTGTTCTTTCTTCCTCCCATGCGTGAGGTGATTTATCTGCAAGAGGGAAAAACTGTATGGTCAAGGCAGCAATCCATATGTCTCAGGTTGCTGCTGCTCTTCCCAGATACTGCACTATCATTTAGAATGCTGGCTGTGGACTATTTGTGTGTTGAAGAAGGAAATAATTTTTGATACAGCTGGTCAGTCTGGAGGTGCAATTCTCCCCTACATACCTGTTTTAAGTGCTCTGAATGAACCCCTGGTAGTGTCCCTTGGACTGGATGGAATCTTATGCCTCTAACTTCTTATCAACAGTGCCCAAGTTTTCTGACAGAGGTGGTGTAAATACCCTCTCTGTGCAAATAATGCATACTCTGTATGCTGAAGTTTCTTTCAAGTTTCTACAAGTTCCTGGCTGCCATCTACTCCCTCTTGTTTCCACTACACTGCTTTAAATCCACAGACCTGAACATCTGTAGTCTCTGTTCAGTTCTTGACTGGAGCTATATCCAAAAAAATCCATGCCTGTTCTTAATCTTATTTTGCATCCAAACAAATCCGGGACGTCTCAAAGATTGTTAAAGCAACACAATTTTAAAAAAGCCACCAGAGAAATTGGAAAATAAATGTATGTATCCATCCATACATACTGAGACACTGGCTACACTCTCATCAAGTCTTAGAATCATTTAGAAACATTTAAATTTGGAAAAGGCCTCTGAGGTCATTAAGCCCAACCATAAAGTCTTGTATGCCACCAGCACACAAACTGCTTGCTTAGTCTAATTCTGGATAGGGAGTCAGGCATGCAGACTACCACAGCTCAGGTGAGTGCTGTTCATAGACCAGTGCTGACAGACAGCCATGCTTGTCTTTCTACCCCCAGAAATTCCATCCTGGAGAAATGTCTTGACTGTGTTTCAGGAAAACACAGTGCTCAAAATCTCTTGAAGAAGTAATATATACCTTTCTGTAAAATAGCAACTATTTCTGAACTTTAACTCGACTTTCCTGTGTTAAGCATTTCAGGAACAAACTTTCATTTTGTAGAGAGTAGGCAAATAAGTATTAGCTTACACTATACATTTTCACAGAGATAAACTGTGAAAATGAGATTACTTTCCTGAGTGTTTAAACAACTCCTCAAAAAAGTTGAGGTTTATTCTGGAAGTGTAAGTTTTAGAGTTACGGGATATTCAGCTCTGCAGATGACATCTGGGAGAAGTGGCACATCCTGCACAACACCTTTATAAATAAATACATACAAGTGAGCACACTTCAGAAACAGAAAAAAACTGACAAAATGAAATTTGTGTGGAACCTCTTCTCTTCCATGCTGTATTTCTTAATTTGCATAATGGCCTGATGTGTTCGCACAGAAACCCATAAGAAAATGGAAGGAATTAAAAGTCCTTTAGAAATATTGGATTATTTATTCAGTGTAATTTTGGCTTGTGCTTCATATTTGAAGAACAGCTGGGAGGCAGAAGACTCAAAATGCAGATAATTTCTGAAAACTTCTTATGCAGTGTATCATCTAACATGTTGCTTTTTCCTTACTTCATCTATTGTCCTTTAAGAAATACCAGCTGAGTGAACCTCTTGGCAAAATGTTTGAATTTAAAATTCCAATATATAGTCATATTTAAGACATGCATGCATTAAATCAGAATGTCTGTTGGAGAACCACTCATCCATACATAATGGAAACTGTTTCATTTTCTAGGCTATTCATTCAATTATTTACATCCCAAGATAGGAGCTTGCTCATAAAACTTGTCTGTCTTTATTTTCCACACCCCAAGAAGTGAAATTCATGAGTTTAGGAGTTAGTGCAAGAATTACAATAACAAAACTTCCTTAATTTCAATGCAGTCATTTAAAATGTCTAAGCCTTAGATGAACTAAAGACAAGACATAGCTCTTGCAGTTAAGTTTAAGAGCTTGACAGATGCACTGCAGGAACTAGGAAATCCCTGGGAAATTTCAGAGAATTCATAGTTTTAACTTACAGAATTTCTTTAGAGTAGAAGTTTGGAAACATCAAGATGGGTCCAGGAAAGTATCAAAGAAAGAGGAATTTGGTGAAATGAGCCCATGAAGGAATGATACAGAATCAAAAAGATTCAGGACACCTAGAGATGCACAGCACAATGTCCAGATGGCTTTTGAATATCTCTGAGGAGGAAGGCCCTACAATTTCCATTTCTGAGTGCTCATTCACCTCCACAGTAAAAACCAGCTTCTGTGCTCCTGATGTTTGACAAAATAATCTGGTTTTGTGTGTGCCTCTTGTCCTTTCACCGGACAACACTGAAAAGAGCCTGGCTTCACCTTCTTTGCACTCTTCTTTGGAAGTTCATCTTAATGGATGATCTCCAGGCTGCCCAGTCCCAGTTTGATTTTAGGGAGCATTTCTTTATAGCAAGAACAGTTAATACAACAACAGTCTTCCTAGAGAGGTGGAAAGTGCCCCAAGCCTGCTGCTCTGGATGTACATCCAGGATTACATCACCCCAGGTGCCAAATCCTCCATTCGTTACTTGTTGAATTTCATAGCATGCAAAGACAAAATTTGTTTCCCCCATCCTTTGGGATCCTCTGGGTAGCAAGGTAAGGATACAAATTTACTCTTTGTGTGATGTAAAATTTGACTGTTCTCAGTCCAGTGTATAAGAATCAGAGTATAGGGTAACTTGAGCTTTAGACTACTTTTTTTTTTTTTTTTCTTTTTTTAATACAAACAACTCTGATTCTAGTCTTAAAAAATACTGATATAAAAGGAAGTTAATAAGACACAGAAAACTTCTCCTTCCATCCTGGTGAAATTTTTAAACTTACTGTCCATATTAACTCTTCCCTTTGATTGCAAACAAAACATCACAGAATCACAGAAATATTAAGGTTGGAAAAGACCCCCAAGATCATCCATCAAGCCCAACCTTCAAATACTTGTGTAGTGCATTTGGGTAAGCTTGTTGTGTTCTGATCTTCCACTCAAATGGAAAGGAATGCATTGCAAGAATAAGGTTTAGTTCAGAATGTAGAAAGGTTTTGAAGATGGCTTTCGTTGAGACATTTTAAATAGATTTACAAATTAGAGTAGCAGCAGTTACTCAGCTGAGATGAAAAGAACTTCTACCATAAAGCTTGTTTTATCCAAGAGAAACCAAGGTACTATCATTTCTACCCCTACCAGTTTCTCCTATGACAAATAAAATATAAGAAGGAATAGATGAAGATGAAAATACCCAAAGAATTCTGCCATTAATGTTCACTCTGGTGCACAAGAAACAAGGCTGACTCCCCATCTCCAAATCCTTGGACATTTACAGTCCTTGATCCCACAAAATTTTACTTTTCCTTTTCCTCCCCATCTTTTAATTACTTTCACCCAACCTTACTAAAATTTTTAAAGTACTGAAGAGTACTTTCTGCAAAACTGATGTTCAGTTGTGTTTAGTTGATGCTCAACTAGTTTTAGTGCATCACATTCCATATAATTCCAGAGTGATAACTTCCCTTTTCTTCTTAGTACTGAGGAGGAGAAACATTTAAATATAGTACATTTTCTGAATACACAATAAAACCCTAACTGCAAAGCATTTTTAAAGTGACAATGTTCTTGATTCTTTTGTGTCCTGAGGCTGGGGAGTAATACATAAAATATATGAACTGCCAGGAAAACCCTGCAGATATGAGCTTATTTTTAATCTGGATGATGGCCATTTCATTGTTTATGGACTTAAGACAAAGGCTTAAAACTGCTGCTCAGGAAAATAGTTCACATTTTCAAGACTCCCATTTGCAATTTTGTAATCTTCAAGTTTCTTAGGCTGTTATTCAAATAAATGTTGTTGAGGAAGTCACTAGTTGCAAGTCTGTGTTGGTGTTGGAGGCCCCTTAAACGATAACTCTGTGAACTCTGAGATGCGTGCTACAAGTGGTCTGAACACCTCTACTTTATACAGCCTGATTAAATAAGCAAACTCAGAAAAGTCTTACTATGGAATTCTTGCTTTTACATAGAAATATATTATGGGGAAGGTAAACAAAGGAAAAGCAGGTCTATTATATTCCCATAAAACAACATGCAGGAAATAAAGGATGTTAAGTCCACAAGATTACAAGCAGCACGCTTTGGTCCTTGTCCCACTCTATGCCATAAGCTTTTCTCAGGCACCATATTAAGGTGCAAAGCAAAATCTACACCCAAATCTTCACCCACCACAATGAGGATGCAAAACCAAAATCACCTTCCAAAACTTGGCAGATTTGTTTGTGAAATACGTACTCAATCACCATTTGGTTTCTCAGACCAAGGAAGAAAAACTGAAATTGTCTGAGATATTTCTCTCCTTATCCCAAATATGGTGATCAGTAAAATACAAGGAAAGCTGTAAGAAGTCTGTAAGTGTAGATCTCTAAAAATAGCAGAATGTGCTTAAACTAAAATACTGAAGACCTGTCATATAAAAGCAACAAAAGCACAGAGTACAGAGAACTGTCACACCTTGCAATTATCAGTATAAGAAGATTAAATAGCTCCATTCCTTTCTTTTCTTTCCACAACTGAGTTTATCTTTATTCTCACAGTAGACACAAAACAAGACCGACACGCTTCAAAGGCAAATGGAAGAGTTTTAGGTTCCATCATTAATGTTATTTGATAGCTTTATCACTTTTCCTCCTTATCCCTCATTTGGCAAACAAATTTTCCACATATAATAAATAGAAATTCTTTGGATCTCTCCTAGGAAAGCAAAAAAAAAAAAAAAAAAAAAAAGACGGGGTGTTTTTAANCTAAGAAACTAGGAATTTTGCTTTCTAGATTTTCTAAACACTCAATACTGGCAATGAAAACAACAAGCAAGTAGCAAAAGATTAGCTGGTTTAGAATAACAGTTTCAGTTATAGTTTTTCCCTTTTTATAGTACATGCTTTCATATCTGTTGACCTCCAATTTGAATATTTGGGACTGAACATATTATATTTAATGCTATTAAAAGTAGTGGTGTCTCCTTACAATTAGATGGCAGTTATAACAATCCCCTAGGTTCTTCTAGAGAAGAGCACAGTTTATAGCTTTCGTTTATTCTCCAACAGATGTTTACAATCTTTTTAATGACCTACTGTTAAGCTGTAGGTAAGCCTCCTGCATGCCCTGCTCATGTTTCACTCCAACGTGAAAATGTGTTAAATGTGTTACTTAATTGAGTAACTGTAAATATGATAGTGACATTGTTGTGATGGTCACTGATAGCAAACACTTGTATCTAAACAATACTAGCTAAAAATCCAACAAATTTCTGCTGGAGCACATGAATTTACACCCAAACCGCCTGTATTATAAGTGATTGCTTGAACTTTTAGTTCTTGCCCAGGCAAATAATTTTTTTGCACGCATAGGAAAATTTTCCTGACTTTAGGTGCTGAGTTAACTGATGATGAGCTGGTAGCCCAGTACGATTAAGAGTCTTGTTATTTTAGATATTATTTCAGCTTGCTATTTTTAACAGTTACAGTTTACCCACAAACATCTACCCTGTCCCTTGGCCAAGCATTTTCATGCAGGCAGGGTGTCACCTCCATCATCTGAGATGCCATGTGGAGCACACTGCTGGCACATTCTCGGGTGCTGAGGAATCCCCACTCTGGCAGAGGGCAGGACACCTCTGGCTGTTAAACAGCATGCGCTGCCTCTGGTAGCTCCTGCTGAAAACAGTGGTTACCCCATCCCCAACACACTGCTGAGTTCCCAAAGAATGATTTGTCCTGGCTTTTGGGTTGCTGTCTGCAGGTGGCCTCCACAAGCCCACAGCACGTTCAAGTTGCCTGGTGCTCATCCCTTTGGGCCCTCATTCCTCTCTCTCTGAGGCAGGGCTACAAAACCAGTGGGTGGGCATCAGGATGAGATGCACCCCTCACCCTGAGCTGGGGGTCACTGGGTGAGAGCAGATACCAGCACTGAGCTGTAATCTCTTTCCCAGCTTTTCTGACAGGAATTGAGAAGACACCTTGGTCATTGTTGTCACCTTGGCTTCATGTTTTAGATTTATTATTGGTGCAGGTAACTGAATTGACAGTGTTGTCTGGAGAAAAGGAAAGAATTCAAGCAGTAAGACTCTCAGCTAATATAAAATTGCACTGATGTCACTGAGAAAATGCTGGTCTTCCTAGGTAAAAATCTATTTTTCAATGTCATTGTGGGATCATCAGTTTTCCTAGTGTACATATAAAACAAGGTTTTAACTAATAGACTATAACAAAATTGGAACTGACTTCTTATAAAGAACCAATTTATGCCTCCATGTGAATACCTTTGTAAATTATCCACAAATCAAAGTCTTATTCTGAATTCTTAACTCTTTCCCTAGCTGGTAAATGGTTTCTGTAGCATTCTAGCTTAAAACTCAGATTCTTGTATACACTGCAGTGCATTTGATTTCTAAACTGTAACTTAGAAGCTAATTGCTCACTGATCTCAGGCTCTGAAGTCCATACAAGTCAAGAACAACAAAACTGAATAATAAGTCAAAATATCTTTCGGCTCATCATCTTCACCACCTTAGGCTCTCTTATATTTCTTCTCTCATTAGCTTGTACGGTATCTCTGATTTAGCTCTTCCAGAAGTAATATTTGTATCTTTAACAAGTGCACCTCCAGCCTCTGTGCCATCATTCATTGCCCTGACCTTCACAAACAGCATATTTTTGATGTCCCTCTGTGCCTTTGGGAAAGGTCACAGTGCAAGATGGTTTGGAGGCAAGTGCTTCCAAGGACCTCATTTATAACATGGGTTGAAGAGCCACAGCTAACAAAACTTATTTTGTAGTAAAGCTCACCCGTTTTGTTTTAAATTTCTTCTATTTTCTCAGGGTGTCCTCAGCTGTGTTATTCAGGTATGTGATTTAATGGGGTCACCAGGTCTCATGTGAAAAGGATGGATTATGAATAGGAGGAACTGCAAGACCCACACTTGAGTTTGAAACTAGAAAAGAGTAAAGAAGTCTCTCTTTGCTTCTGATGAAGGATCCTCTTTGTGTTGAGCTGGAAATTCTAGTGACATAAAAAATTTTACTCCAGTGGAATAATCAATTCTTAGAAAAAAAATCTAAATCCTTTGGAGAGGTCTGAGCACCTGATATGTACAGAAAGATGCTGGGGTTTTGAAAAGTTAGAGTCCCCTCTCTGAAATGACCCGTAGCATTCAAAAAAAAAAAAAAACCTGCAGATTGGTTCATGAGCCCGTTCCTACTCTATTCTAGTCGTAAAATCAACAATTACCTTTTCAAACAATCTCCCCAATTAGCTAGAAAAGGGCAACTGAACTGTTAGCTGAACTTCACTGAGCAGATTTTCCTATAGTAAAATTTACTTTCCATTTTCTGTACCCTTGCCTACCTGATTATTCAGTACTTTTTTGAAAAGAAAGGAAATGACATTTGCTATTAAGGAATTGCAAGTCCAGTGCCATGTATTCCAGTATATAATTAGAATTACTCCTAGCACAGTAATAGTAGAACAGTTAGTTAATCTTCCAAGAACATAAGTCCAATTTTGACCCATTCTAAAAGTCATAGTTTAATTTTTCTTGGTAGCACTGCCAAAAGAAATAAGCACCAGCTACACCTAGAAAAGAAAATAACCTTTGTAAATTTAGATATCATTAGCCTTTATGAGCTTTTGAGAAACCAACATTGTTTCTCGACAGGATGTCTGTACTTTCTTTGCTGGGATTAATAGAATCTATCACCTTTTACTTTGGCTTTTATAGTTGCAATACTTAGAAAATTCTCATGTCTCTACCAAAGATTGCCTTAGGCTGTGCATACAACTGGTGTTTGTCTTCAAAACCCGACAAAAAGATTTTTTTTTTCAAATTTTACAGACGTGGTTCCTCTAACAATATTTGGTTGTTACATTTACTAGACTCTGTATGCCCAAGAGACTGACACATGGAAAAGCTGCAATGTGGCCCCTTTGAAATGAATTTACACACTCCTGAGAATGACCAATGCATCATCATCACTTTAGGAGTCTTGGAGTGTGTTAATCAATGCAAATTTTTTGCAAAACCCTAAGCTGCGTGGATAGACACGTCCTAAAATTTAAGGGGATATTATTTGTACATTTGAATTGCAGAATAGTCATTGAGCCTTGCTATTAAAAAGCATATACTTTTAAAAACTGTAATTCTTGAACAGAATGTATTTCCATCAGTCCTCATATACCCGCACTTCATCAAATATTTTTGTCCTAGAATGTTTCTGTAATGCTGGAGTAACAGATATGATTTTTCATTCATTTCTTATAAACTATTCCATTAGATGGGAGGCATAAAGATCTATCATGCAACTCATCTGCATGGGAATAAATACCAACACAACATGGGTGGCAGGTTACGTCCCATGTTAAAATAGTTTAATCGATTCCATGCATCATCAAGTGCATTCCAGAGCAGCAGCTATCCCTATGTGCACTCATACAGCACTGAGTGAGATCCAAACAGGCACAGAAGACATTTCCCTGGCTTCCACTAAGAATTTAAGAAAATTATGAGAATGTAAAACAAGGAGCAGGAATCATTGATTGTATATAAGACTGATGTTAGAAGAGAGTTTGGATTTCACTGCTCCATTGTCTGCAAATCAATTTGATGGTATCTATTTCTGATTTTCTCTTTCAAAACTATGCTTTTGTTTTCTTTTCTTTACTTGCTTTTATTCTTTTACATTATCTTGTCACTGACTTGAATATTAAAGCATCTTTTTTCCTTTTTTAAAAATTACTTCCTCTTCTTCAAAACTCCTACTCCTTAATGTAGGAAATTAAACTGAACTTTTAAGGAATGGTCAATTGCTTTTTCTTCACTGACAGATTTCTCTCATTTTTTTATGCTATTTATTTTTTAACAGACTACGTAACCTCAAAGTATATCTCATGAAGCTGTGTTTCCACCTGCTCAAGGTACAGGTGCGCTGAGGTATAAATAAGAAAGCACTGTCAAAAGCAGGTACTTACTCCACATGACAAAGTATTCCTTGGTGTCCTGCAAACTGTGAGACTCCAGAATTTTACAGGCTTTTACTGAAGTGGGACATGTAAGTATATATCCAAAGCCTGCTTCTTTAATATGGATAGAAATTCTGCCTGCAATCCATACTGATGAGCATTTTTTACATCTTCAGCCAAAATAATTTTGCATGTTTGCTCACTAGCTGCCCTGTTACAGAGACGTAATAAATTTATGTAGTAGTGGGAATAAATTGTATTTTGATAAAAATTGAGTCAGATTTACATTAATTAGTCTACTGCCCCTTTCTCTTTTTCCAGGACTAAATCAATAAATGAGGAGAATTGTGTGCAAATGGTGTTTAAATTGACTTGGTATGAGTGGAGAGGAATTAATCAAAGCCTGTATGCAGGGGCAAAATGTGTATGAGAGTTTATTGTTAATGGAATTCTAGGCCAAGGGTAGATGATAAAAAGGAAACTACTATCCTGCTACAGTAAGCAACACTAAGAAATGAAGGGATGGAAACATTCTGATGCAAGCCTCATAAGTTTTTCAGGACAAGGTAATGCAAAAGGTTCCTAAAAACTGATTTAGATGACTGTTGTGCCTTTGTGACCTTCAGTTTATCTTCCTTATCAAGTAACTCCAACTTATTAAGTAATACCTACTGGATATTTCTCAAAGAAAGAGGTCTCTAAGAAAATATCCAAGGCTCTTTCAACTTGCTGAAAGAGTCAGGACAAGACATAGATATCATAAAATGAGGAACATATGACAAAGAATTTTAATAGGTACCTTCTGTACAGCAGAAGGTGGAGAACCAAGCATGACTGTGCTTTTCTAGAAAAGCTTTGAAGAGGTGAGAAATACAGGACAGCTTTCAAAATATTGTAATCTCACAATATTTAACCTTTTTGGTTTTGCTTTTCATATGTTTGCCTTCTTTTCCACTAGTGAGAATGTTTTTTCTTGTCTTCCCTACCCTGAAGGTGCCTAGTTCATAAACCCTTGCTAGTGTCATCAGATTTATGATGCAGTTAGCTATTTCTGACAATTAGCATCCTCTGCTTTGCTTTTCAAAGGGAAAATGTTTATCTTAAATACTTGCTTTAAAGTTTAGTATGCCTTAACTGTTATAGGTTTAATATTTCCTTTGTATTCCATCAAGAGTTTAAAATGTTAATCATGCAGTGTGTTTTAGCATTTTACATGGTATAAGCTCTCATTTTTAAGCACAGATAATAAAAACAGATTCAAGGAATCTAAGTGCAATGCTTTAAATAGTGTATAACCATTTAATTTATATGATCATTTGGGACAGATAACTTCATGTTTAATATTTGATTAAAGGCTAAGAAAACACACAAATAGAAATATCCCACAAAACAAAGAATTATCACATGCTTCTCAGGTGTTGCCTCTTTCATCTCATGCTAGCTTTATTTATATCAATAATTATAAGAGTCACTGGGAAAAGACTTTTCAGTGGTCTTAAGCATGGGGCCACATCTGCTCTTAACAAAATATTATCAGAAATGAGATTTTGGTCAATCTTCTACTAATTTTAACAAGCATTGTGTGATACTAGAGTGTCTTATTTCCCCTTATTTTTGTCTAAACCACAACTGCCTACTTCTTTGGAAGATTACAATTAAACACACTTTCAAAATTTCAGAAACTTGAGTGCACGCAAAGTATTTTTAGGAAAACAATTTAACCAGGAGAACACAGAGGTTGCGATCCTCTTGAAAAAATCCAAAGTGCCTTTGGTCAGTTTGCTTTCAAGTACTTCTCTTAATGTGTCTACTAAATAAAGCAGATGCACTAAGAGAAAAATATCAATTTACTTAATCTTTTTTTCTCTCTTAGGAAATGATCTCTCTCTCTCTCTGCTTGCTCTAGCTACATGCTGTAGGCCTCAAAGCTGCCTGGAAAGAATGTATTGATGTTTCCAAAGTGATTTTAGTGCTCTTTTTTGTGCAAGTTTAATTTCCTCAAGTATTGCAATTCTCAGTGATTTCAAGCTTCAACATTTTCCCTCTCATAGGCCTCTTTTTGTTCCAATCCAGCCCTATAAGATCCCAATATTGCATTTTAGAGTAATGGCCTTTTGTTCTACAGCCATGACCAAATTTTAACCTACAGAAATACATCAAAGATTATCCTTTGGAGCTCTAAAAGCAGGATGGGCTTGACTTCTCCACACTGAGGTTAAAGGTTTCACAGGATTTTGTGGAAGCAAGAAGCAGTTTCAATTGGAGCTTTGTGAACATTTCAGCTGTTTTGGAAATTATGTTCCAACAGCTCATCTCTGGAGTTTTCTCTTTTGCCTCCTGAATTGTGCGAGTTCTCCTGTGCCTTACTTTGCATCAGAAAGAGGAAATCACAGAATTCTGGCTATGGTTAAAGGAAAAACCTTTTTTCCACTCAGCCCAATACTTCCACATCATTGTTCTTGACACTAAACATAGGGTTGCACATGCTCCATGTGCAAGACCCTCTGCAATTTCAATGGGCCCCCTATCCTGACTTTAGAAGGGAATTCTCTGGTGATTGTGCAATTATCACACTTAATAGCCACCAATAAAATGATCCCCTTGGATTTTTAAAAAATTTCCACTACTGTGCATATTTTTTAGTTATTTATTTAAAAAATTCTAGCCTGCAGTAATGCCTTCTACAACTTTACAGCAGTGCATGATATGAAAACACACATTTTTAAAGCTGCCACACCAGGCTTGGGAAGGAGACCAAGACCCAAGCCAGACTGAAGAGGAAGAGAGCTCCTCATGGTCCCTCTCATGGGCGACGTGCAGCAGCAAGGAAGAGAGCGCCCCAGGGTCTGAGCCGTGCGAGTCATATGCAGAGAGCTGGGGCTCTGAAGTCTGCACGTCCATGGAGGATGGGGTGGATCAGCCACAGGAAGCCCTGACCTGCCCATATCACACAAAAGCCCTGCTCCTTCACATGGGCACAGGCACGGAGTCAGAAGAACAAAGCCTGTCCCGAATGGAAGATGCAGGGCAGGGTTTCGGGGAACTGAAGGCTGCCATGAGGGCCACTTGGCAGGAGGAGCAGTTACTGGCGAGTGCCAAGCGCACGTTTGAGCGTCTGCAGGGCCTGCACTCAGCTGCAGCTGTCCCTGTGCGGTGCCCGTCCC
The DNA here is from genome assembly GCA_013400315.1 of Bombycilla garrulus. Lineage (NCBI taxonomy): Eukaryota > Metazoa > Chordata > Aves > Passeriformes > Bombycillidae > Bombycilla > Bombycilla garrulus. Next base: position 739,276 of record VXBU01009385.1, on the reverse strand, counting down.
CCTTCAGGAGCTCCTTTCAGTGCTCCACTCCTAGGGGCCATCCCAGCACGGCTCCACGCTGCCATGACACAACACCCACACGGACAAAGCAACACCCAGAGCAACTCAGGGCTCTGCTCCGAGTAACCCTGACCAGGGCATGGACATCTTCATGCAGGATCTGGACAAGAACATCGAGGCCACCCTCAGTCACTCTGCAGATGACACCAAGCTCAGTGGCGGTGTCGATCTGCTGGAGGGCTGGGAGGCTCATGGCTGAGGTGCCATTGTAGCTGCTGCCTCAAGAATCGGAGGAGCAGAAGAAGAAGAAGAAGAATAGAGTTAAATTTTGTAGGTTGAAGTAGGGGTAGATGTTAGTGCTAGAATTTAAGATAACACAATAAAGGCCGTCTCATGCCTTCTATTCCTCTCTCATTAATAAATTACTCAGGGTTCAGAGTAGTCAACACTATAAGAACATCAAGAGTTTAAGAAAAAGGGTTCTGAAGGCATAAAATAGACATTAGTTTGTAAATTTAAGTGGTATGAAGCCCTTTTGTTTCTGATAGATAGTCTTATTCAGCACTTGGTCTGGAATACGTTCCTCTGGAATGTGTTCCTTAGGCAGCTGAGCTGGAGCTTTTGCTAAATTAGAACAGGCCACATAAGATGCTTTCACTGAAATAAAATGACTGAATTGCTAAATGAGAAGTGCTTGTTGTTTTCATTGCATTGCAGCCGTTGATTTGGAGGAAATGCTGAAGGCCGAAGCCTTTTGTTGTCTGGGGTGGTGCAGGGTGTGCAGAGGAGAAAGGCGCTGCCTGGGCTGGGAGGGATGGGGGACACCAAGTCCTTGTAACTTGTGGCACAAGGCCTTGGTTTGATGCAAAAGCCCCTTTGTTGTATGCAGTTCTCCTCCTGGAGAGCTGCTGAGGTTGAGAGGTCATTCTGTAGGGTCTCTGCAGGAAGGAGTGCTCCCCTGGCATTGCAAATGGCAGCTGCTCAGCCTCCAGGATCCACCCACACACCTGGGTGTCTAGATTAAATCTCGACCTCCCATATGCTACACACACACACACAGGACTACTTCTGTCAGGGCAGCTACACGCCTTCTGTCCTGGTGCAACCACATGCAGCAGCCACATTATTAGTGCAGGTAAACATCCATTAACTTCTTGTTGAGCTCTAGACAACTCCAGATCTTGATTTTCCAGGACTGAGCACAGCCAATTAGACATGAAAAATACAGGACAGGTTTGCCTTTGCACCTGTGCTCCCTGATTGATATTCTCATGTTTGGTGGCATTACCTGTGCATCCTGCGAACAGTTTCACCTCAAGCAGGGTCACAAGGACATGCTGAGGCCTGGGCTTTTAAAAACACACATGAAGTTCTGTGCTTGGGAATATTTCTCCCATGTGTAGGGAGCAGCAACCTCACCCAGGCGAGGTAAACATGTATTCCTTATATCCTATTTCTCTGCACCCTTTATTCTGACCTGAAGGGTGAGGAACTGAGGGGAAAAGTTCCCTCAGGAAGTGGACACAAGCTGTCCTGAGGCTGTGGATGCTGTCAGCCCTGGCCTGGGCTGAGGGAAGTTGGGTGATGGTTTTGTGATTCATCTCCTGCAGCATGAATTTGAACTTTTCACATTCACATGCCTTTATGAGGTTTCTCACCAGCAGAATAGATTAGAGAAATCCCCATGTTCCTAAAGCAGGCATAGTGGGAGGGAGACGGGCAATGCCCACAGGATCCAGGCAATGCCCACAGGATCCAGGCAATGCCCACAGGATCCAGGAAATGCACACAGGATCCAGGCAATGCCCACAGGATCCAGGCAATGCCCACAGGATCCAGGAAATGCCCACAGGATCCAGGCAATGCCCACAGGATCCAAGCAATGCCCACAGGATCCAGGCAATGCCCACAGGATCCAGCAATGCCCACAGGACGCCGTCCCGCCCCCGCGGCCCTCAGGGCAGGAGGCGGGAAGAGAGGGGCCTGTGCGGCCTCAGGGCTTGGTTTCATTTCTCTCTGTTTCTTAACATCCAGGGGCTGTGAGCATACATATTTTTCCTTATAATCCAAGCCCCCAGGAATCCAGCCTGTAAAAACCACTTTGGAACAGAAACAGCCATTCTGCCAGTGTCCTGCAAGAAGGAGCAAATGGCAGCAGCAATTTGCACAGTGTGCTTTGCCTCAAACACCTGTGACTGCACCTATGTCCATAAGAATTATGATCCAGTTCCATAAGCTGGTCCACACAGCCAAAGGGAGACAAGGACTTGGGCGTTGTCATTACCATCAAGATCATTATTGTAGTAAACGTGGCAATTCTCCAATGAGAAATCATTTACCTGAAAAAGGACATTGTTAGAACATAGTAAGAGTCATCAAAAATGTATGCGAAAAACTTCTTTGTTCTAAGCAAGTATCAGGTCAATAGTCTAATACACAGTTCCTTGCACAATATATAATCTATTGTAGGTTCATGTACTAAGGATTTTAAACCTATAAAATCAGGTTTAATGAGTAAATACAAATATTTGCGTACAAATTAAGCAAGCAGAGACTGAAAGCATAATTTAAAATAAAAAATCCTTAGATGTTGGAGATGAGTGTGTGTAGCTGAAACCCACTAGCATCTTTCTAGATGCCTTCTCATTATTACAGGAAGCCACACAACAATAAAGAATAGCTGCTCCAAGTAAGGAGGCAGAACAAGTAATAATAATAAAAATAATCAGAACCAAAAAAAAAATATTAAATACAAAATGTTAATATTCTTATGCCTTCCAGTAAGTTGCAGTACAAGTAAACTAATTCAGATATCCCCTATAGCCCTATAGCAAGAATGTAATCAATTTCAGCGAGACTTACCATAATTTTAGAAACTCTAATAGACTTAGATGAACACCACAGAAGCATCTTTGTAAATATTTAATAGATATTTTATTTTGTTTGCAATCTCACAGTTTGCATAGTATTAGATTCTGTTCATTCTGTTCCTTTTTTCTGAAGCAGGGACTGGAGCTTAGGGAGTCTGGTTAATAGTGTTTCCTATTATTTTTCCTCCTTAAGTAAACTGTTAGATTAACTTTTCCATAGTTGACATATATGAAACAAAATTTTTAATCCATTAAGCTAGAAGCAGTGAAACCCTGAATCTGTCTTCTATTAGCAGTTTAGACTTCAAATTCAAGAAGAATCCAGTTCCACGTTTGGTGGCAGGTAATAACTTCTGCAGTGTCCCCTTGCCCTCATCCCCTTGTTACAGTCCTCAGGTGTCCACTGCCCCAGAAGAGATTGTTTTATGAATTTTATTTCCCCTTTTAGATTCCCTTACCTGGAACTGATCACTCTAAAATCAGCTGGGCTCTTTCATCTGACAGTCTGCCATTGCTTTCTCTGGTTCAGTATGTGCTGTAAAGATGCCCTGTTACAACAGAGGAGATATTTGCTGGTAAGAAGGAATTGGAGTGGAGCCACAGCAATTAGCATGAAAGTCTCCAAAGAAATGGAAGAAAGATTGCAGCCAGTAGCAAGAAAATTTCAGAAACCAAGAGGGAAAGGATAAAAACCTTTCCGTTTCCACCATGATGAAATTCTTGATGTATCTGACAGTAATATTTCACAGGGATTGCAGAAACCAAAATTTTCCCAAGTTCTCCATGACTGTAAGTAACTGCATTAATGAATTCCAGTTATTTTTTTTTCTAAAATACTTTAAAATTACAATCTTTCATAAACATTTGTGGTGGGTTGGCTCATAAATGTGTCAAATCATTCACTATGTCATGTTTGTGGAAGAGGTCTGAAATAGCTCTCCTGATTAAACTTACTAAGGGAATATGTTGCCTTTTCAGATGGTTTTTTTCTTTCAGCTGAAATACTTTCGTAAAGTAAATTCTTTTAAACAAAACAATTAATTTTGCAATTAGTAATGCATGTAAGGAGCTAGAAAAATACCTTCTCTGCTTTAAACTTCTGTGTCAGTGCAATTAAAGTCATGTGCTGGCATCAGCAATTTCACATGTGAGCATCACATGAATGCATTCTCATTTCTCAGTTAACTCTTGACTTTTACTGCCAGTTATGGCTGCAAAACAAAATTTATTTGAAAGACACTGACCTAGAGAATCTTGCATTAGAGGTCTGCAGTGAATAAGTGAAATTTGATGAAGGTTTGGTGGTGGATTGACCTCTATCTGCCCCTCACCCAGCTGGTCTCTCACTCCTGCTCCTCAATAGAAGAGAAGAGAAAATAAAATTTAAAATCTCGTGGGTCAAGACAAAAGACCATAAAATTGTTTACCACTGATTGTCATGGGCAAAACTTGGCACTTGGGAAAATCCATTCAATTTATTCCCATTTGAAAGAGACTTGGAGGATAAGAACAAAAGACAAAACCAAAAGCTCTGCATGCCAAAAGTTTCTCTCAGCTCCTTTTTCGTCCTCACACTTATCTCCTGCTCCAGACCAGGTCATTTCTTGTAGTGAAACTCCTCCTTCACAAGCCATTCCAGCAAGGAATCTTCCACAGACTGCAATCCTCCAAGATAAATCTGCTCTCATGTGGGCTCCCTGTGGATCACAGCTCCTACAGAAAATATTCCTCTTCTCCCACATATTGCTTTCCAGCCCCTCAATATTTTAGCTTAGTTTTAACAGATGATTATGATATCATCTATTTATCGTTTTGTATATTCCACAGTAATAAAATATGACCTACAAACAGCTCATTGTCAGTGTCAGAACATACTGTTCCTTTCAGGGCATATCTTGGAATAGATTCTACTGCAGCTGGTGAAATTCCATCTTCAAACCAGAAGTGCATTTGTCCAGTCCAATGTAACAAAAATCTGTTGCTGTGGAATGTCACATCTTTTTCTGAATAAAAATATTAATACAGAGATCCTTGAAACCCTGTTCTCAAAGTGAGTGTGCTGATTTTAATACTGCCAACTGCTCAAGTTTAGGTACAAAGCAAATTCAAAACAATTTTTTGATCCAAGTTCTGTTCACTTTATGTTTGTTCCATTGTTATATTAATTCCCAGACATTACCTTTTGGACATCATTTGAAGAAATCGTTGGAGCTCACTCTGTTTGACCATTCTGAATATCATTATAAATATTATTTCCTATGCCTTTTCAAACATAATAATCTCTATATTGATCTCTTAAGCATGCTCTAAACTTATTATTTGTACAGAAAATCAAGAAATGGTATGTTAGAAGGTCATTGGAAGATCATTGAAAATAGTCAAACCTTCCTAGAGCTTTCAGAAGCTGGTGATGAAAAGCATATCTAAAAAAGGTAATTGCACTATATCAAAGAAACCTGCCTTTTGAATTCTTGTCACTGTTCCTCTGAGGATTTTGTGTCAAGAGGGGGAAAACCCTTTTTTTTTTTTTTTTTTTTTTTGTGGTGACTTCATATTTTTACAAAGATTTTCTTAGGAATAGCAGATGATTCATTACCAGCTTCTTCTACTATAAAACTGAGTGATATCTATTCACTGTCACATGTGGAGACACACTTCTTTAACTGGGTTGCCATTGGTGGAAGCCCAGCAAACACAGCAGATTAATGAACTTCTTGTTAGCAGTCAAAATGCTGTCCTAACAGCACCAACTGGATGTCTGCTGGAATCGAGTCCTGTTGGGGAGAGCTGGGGTTCAGGGAATGAGTAGTGTCCTCTACAGGAACCTTTCAAGAGGGTGATTAATCAGCTGCATGAGGTGATTGGTTAGTTTTTATTGCATAGTTTTGTTAGGTCAGAAACTTAGATAGTAAAGGCAGAAGGCTTAGGTAATAAATGCTTTAAAACCTCATTGAAATGAAAATAGGTTTCTAGGCTTTTTATTTCACCTAATAAACAATGCCCCTGACAATCTTCTTCCTTGTTCTGCATAAATTGTAGTCCTATATAATTTCATGAAATCAAATCCACAGGCATAGGGTCATTTATACAATAACTCAGTCTGCTGTTTCCTAGGTAACAGACTCATCAAGAGATGAAATATGGCCACCCACTTTCTTATCCTCTGTTATTTGTTCTCATGCTAATCCCTATAATTCATTAGTTTCTATCTCCTCCTCATATTTCCCCCTTTACACTTAGTTGCTCTGTTTGGTTGGCTGTTGAACATTTATTTATCCCATCATTTGTGCACAAAATAGAACAAGTATTTGGAAAATTTAAAACTTGACGAAATAACCTACTAAAGAGTGCAGGTAACCTACAGGTTACCTTTTTGCTCTGAAGGAAGGAAGAAACGTATCTTTGCAAACTTGTGCAGCTTTGCAGGTAAACTGAGCAAAACACAAAGATTGGAAATGTGTTTTTTAAATTTTTTCATCCCTTAGATCAATATATACAATTTAAAATTATATTTCTATAATCAGATTTCAACAAAAACTATTCAACTATTATTTTCTTTTGAAAATAATAGTAAACTAAATTCAGCTGTCACGTTCTGTGTCAAGTCTAAATGTTTCTATTGCACAGAAAAAATATTCAACCTCCACGTCTAGATAGACATACATTTGCTGTGCTCCAGCAAACAAGTGTAATTGTCAGTTCTACTGCATTCTGTCTCTGAGTGCTGAAAGGTTTGAACAAGATGATGCTATCCATATTTCAGAAATATCTCTAAAGGTTCTCATTTCCTACTTTTTGTTCCTGACCAAAACCAGGTAGAGAACACAAACTTGTTGTCATTTCATGGCTCTCATTCTCACAATACAGTCTCTGATTGATTTTCTTGTGGCTGGCTTCACCGGGCCATGGTAATTGCTCCATAACAAAACCTGCTAAAAGCTCTAGAGCTCTATGATAAAGACTGGATCATGGTTGTTGTGTATCCTCTCCTCAGAATTCATATTAACAATAGTTGCAATTGATCACAAAATGATACCAAATTAAGCTATATTCAGTATTCCACTAGGATATTTTCTTACCACTTCAGTGCTGGAGAATGAGGTGCAGCTACGCCAGTTATGGAGCACAGCAATGAACGAGGCCATTTGGTTTCCTCTGCTTTCTCAAGCCTTTTCATTTTGGGGTGTAATCCAATTATTTTAAATGCAAGCACATTGATTGCAAGTACAAAAAGCCCAAATGGTGTTCTCTAAATCTCTTTGAGGAGAGTGACTCACCCAAATTACATTCAGCTTTAGAGGAGCAAAGATGTTCAGAACATTTGCTCATACTGCTTTTAATAAATACAGTTAATTACAGAATTCTGCTGGGCATTGAAACACCTTCATTGAAATCCAGGAAGCAGAAGAGAACAGTAAAAGAAACCATCCTCTCTTGAAGACTTATTTGTAATATATAAATATTCTTTCAGAATGAATAATGACTACAATCAGAAGTTTCAAAGAGTACAAAAGGACTGCATCAAGAGTACACCAAAAGAGAAACCAAAGTTTGATTATGAGATATTATTTTATCTCTAAGTGCATATGAAAATAATTTCTATTTTATTACATCATATTTACCTATAATCCAGCCCATGCTTATAGACATTTCATTTATCACCCCTATTTAATATTTTCCCCCCTTGAAATAAAACAAGGGTTTGAAATGTTTCTATGTCCTCTCTGAAGCATGAAAATTTGTCTTAGGAAGACACAAGTAGCAGAGTCAGGACAATACCTGATTTAAATGACATTTTAAATATCCTTGGGAGCTGCTTAGTGTGTCTGTCTTGCAGAGTCAGCATTCAGAATCCACACATTTGGATCAATGTGTGATAGTTTGGCACAAATTATAGACTATTCTTTGTCCTTATTAAGTCTTTATAATGTATTCTTAAAACTGTTCTTCTTCTAGTTCTCCATCCTTGCAAAGTTTGTGTGGGTTTTTTTTAAAGTAAGAGATGTAAACTTTATATGCAAGATGCAAATGTCAAGATTTTTCTCTCATCTTTTCTAGAATGTGAATGCCAGCTTTGGAATTTTCTTAAGTTTCCCAAACATCAGCAGTTTCTGCATCCTTCTTTTAAATAATTAAAATGTCAGCCATTTGTAGTGTCAAAGCTTCGTACTCTTTTGTCCTAAGTCTTGGAATTTCATCTGTATGACTATCAACCCTTGCAGTTGTTAGAAGTTCTCTTTGTACCATTGATGAAACCTTCTGGAACCTATACAGGAAAACCTTTCAAAACTGTGCATTAGTTTTTAATACTAATATACCTGTATATATCACCTAAGAAACTAACTAATTATCTAATAATTAATATTACAATAGCTAAGAATCCTAAATGTTGAGTCAGAATTCCATGAAATTCTATATGGCCATCTTTTTTCTTGCTTTTTTTAAACATTTTGAGTCTGTCTCTCATTTCAGTAGGGAGAGAGCAAATTGGCTTTTGATGCCCTGTTAAAAATAATTAGCAGCTTAGAAGTAAAATACAATGGGTGAAACTGTATAAATGTGTTGACACAGGAAGAATGTCACAGTTCTCTTTCTTAAGAGGGCAAAGGGAAACCAGAAATGAAAACCCATAGTCAAAATAAAAATAAACTCCACTGCTTAAATGCTCTGAAGGTCCTCATAGGTCTGCAGAGAAAGCGGGAGTTGAAGTGAAAAATGTCACAGAAGACTTTCCTTCCCTGTGTTGCCTGGGGAGGCATCCTCTAAATCTGTAGATATGTGCTTGGGAGTGTGGAGGAATTCCTTAAGATTGTACATTTGTTGTAGCTGGTATTTCCTTAGCATAATGAAGCACTGTTGTATTTGTATCCTTTCATGTCTTTCATGTGTTTTTCCACTCTTTGACACGATGAAAACTTTTGGACTCTCAGCAAGGGAGGTTTGTGGACTAACCACACACTGCAAACTGTTTATGTTAGAAAATTGGCTTTTGCTCAAGAAGATACTTAAGGTTCAATGAAAACCTCACAACATTAATGCAAAGGTTGCAATTTTATGATTTTTACTCCAGGCATTATTTGAAACCAATATTTGATAATATTTCATGTGGATTTAATACCTTACAATCTTATATGATAATGGAAGCAAAACTGCAATGACCTTAGTGAAACTTAAGACTACTGAAACTGAAATGACTTCTGAGGAGTCTAAAACACATGTAGCCAAAGTTCTGTTTGCTTAACACTGCCTAAATTCCTTGTCAGGGTTTGTGATTAGAGCAATCTGATGTCACATGAAATGAAAAAAGATCTCAAGGAGTTCCCAGTGACTATAAGTTGCTTTTGAAACCGTGAAAATGAGATGCTGGAGCAATGGAGCAGTGAGGAGTCCCCAGGAACAAAATTACATTAATCCTTATTTTATTGATAAATAATTGTTCAAAGATATTTAAGCAGAAAGTGTAATAGAGTATAAGGTAAAATAATAACTTGATAGTTACTGATAGGATGAAAATATCACCTCAGCTTATTTTAATGCTAAAAGACACAACCCCGGGGACATTTGTATATGTAAATGATTGTATAATGAACTGGACCAAGACACCAAAATGCACATTAGTCTTATTATGTAAGTGTGAATGACCACTCATCTGTTTCTGCATCATTTTTTTCTTTGTTATCTCTTTATATAAAAGCCTGGGCTTATTTCCCAAAAGGTGTGCCAGTTTGTTAGGTACCTGGCACTCTGATCTGCAGAATGGGCAGAAAATAAATATCTTGCCTGAGTGTGTTGATTAGCTCTTGCATCCAGGTGAAAGAACTTTGCTTTAGAGATAAGTCCATCCTCCGTTCATATTTAATTAGAGTTGCAAGAAGGAGAGAAGTGGCTGGAGCAGATGCAGTGAAGTAGGGTGGAAACTTGTACTGTTTGACCAGGTCGTGACATTTTGGTGTAGCTACAGAGCCAGCCTGAATCTCGCTTGCCAATGCTACCAGTGTAATAAATAGGTACACTAGAAAGGAGAACTTTTCTCAAGTAAGTGAGGGGCAGCCTCACCTTGAGTGCTGGGGGCAGCTTTGGGTTCCACAATATAAGATCTAAAGCTGTTAGAGAGACTCCAGAGGAGGGATAAGAAGACGGTGAAGACTTTGAGGGACCGTACAAGGAATGGCTGAGAGCACTTGGCTTGTTTGGCTGGAGAAGAGGAGACTGAGGCCACAGCTCACCAGGAGCTGCAGCTCTTCCCAAGGGGCAGCAGAGGGGCAGAGAGCTGTGACCAGGGACAGGACCCAGGGAATGGCTGGAGCTGTGTCAAGGAGGGTTATGGGAGATCAGGGAAAGCTTCTTCCCCAGAGGGTGCTGGCACTGCCCAGGCTCCCCAGGGAATGGGCACGGCCCCGAGGCTGCCAGAGCTCCAGGGGCGTTTGGACAATGCTCTCGGGTACAGGGTGGGATTGTTGGGATGTCTGTGCTGGGACAGGGGTTGGACTGGATCATCCTGGAGGGTCCCTTCCAGCTCAGGATATCCTATCCTATGACATTTTGTAAAATGCAGATTTCTAGTGTTACCCTCATTGATGCATAATAAGGTGCATGTACATGGTACAATGATGATGCAGATTTCTTGCCTTATGGTAATGATGCAAATTTCTTACCTGACGGGATGGCAGTGTGGAATGATCCTGGATTTGATAACAATAACAATACTTCTGTTTATCTCACATGGTCGGCCTGCAAGCCCTCTTCTATCTACACTTCCACTCTGTAGTTCTTTGATGAGGTGACAGAATTCATTATATATCAATAAGTAATCTCCTGAGAATCAAACCTGCTTTCTTTGCAAAGAAGACTTTCACATATACAGCAGGTAAAATATCACAGACCTTTCTGCCTCTCCTGACAGGCAGAAACTTCCATTTAAAGAGATACAACCTCTTCCCATCCGTCTTAGGAAAATGTTCACTCTGAGCAACTTAAAATGATGTTCAAATTACATTTACTGAGACAGCTGAGTTACTCTTGGTGTAGTGGGTGAAGAATTTCCCTTTTATAAGAATAGATAGTGCTGTTTTCATCTGATTCTGGGTCGAAAGCTGCACTTCTATGCTTACCTTTACTCTCATCATTTGTATCAGGTGTGAGCTGCTTATCTGAACAAAACCTGCATAAATAAACCACAGTTTTTAGGGAGCACATAAGAGAGGGCTGTATGCTAATTGTTGGTTCTAGCCATCATGTGTTTGTTTAAGACCCAGAGACTCAGTTACCAAACCAAATCAGAGCCAGAAAAAAAAGGCTTAAAAAGTCAATTGCCTTGCCTTAGGAAGGCCAAGAATCAAAGAGTGTTTCTCAATATTAGGTACCAAAACTTTAGCCCTAGTGGCAATTTTAAGGGAACATCATGAATCTAGAGAAAGACAATTCTGCAGTTTGTCTTCAGTAAAGCTTAAGCAGTAATTTGAAAAATATTTCTTAAAGGGAATTACATCATTTGTGTAAATAACACTGCAAAAACTACTTTGGGACCTGTTTTCCTGGCCAGGGTCTTTTCCTGTACAACCTCTGATAACATCAGAACGGCAAGAGCAATAACCAAGGAGAAAAGATAAATAAAATTAAGTTAACAATTTTTAAAACAAACACTTTGTTTGTGAGAGTCAGAGGAAAAGATTTGTGGACTAATACATAGGATTACTTTCTTGATTTTCTGCCTTAAATTACCTGTCCAAGATAATAAACATATTGATACATTAGATTTCTTTCTAACTGCAATAAGTTTCCTACCAGGGTCTTCAAAGAAGCTGAATGAGAAGGCTAGTCTGTATTCATTTATCTGTAAATTGGGTAAAAAATTAAGAATAAATTAGTTGCTCTGAAGTTAATGATATAGATATTTATGATGTGCTTCAGGAAACTGTGGAAATGTTAGATAAATGCCAGTATTACTATCACAGGAATATGCTTGGAGTCCCTCTATGAAGACAGTATGCAATTTGATAATATATATCTAATTATTCAAGCAAGCATGGAAACAGACCAACAGCTTTTTTTATATTGCAGTGAAAAGATTGAAATTAGAGATTCAAGCTGGCACTTCACTCATAGGAAAATACTCCAATAAATCAATGGTTTTACACAAGACAGGAGTTCTACAATAGATTAATAGAGACTTTTTTTTATAAGATAGATGCTGTTTATCCTATCTTGGTTAATAATAAATTTGTGTCTTATCACTTTCATTGTTAATTCTCATTCTTTAAGTTGAACTGATAACGTTACAAAAGGAAAAAAAAAAAGCTTGGAGTGGAGAAGATGATGGATACAGTTTGTGTGTGCATGCCTTGGACATAGAAACACAAATGGAGAATATGCCAGAATTGCAGAACTACTAGAGAGAAATTTCAAATGTCCAGTGTATGGAAGAATCTTAAATGTCTCACCTGTGGTAGAGCTCCTTTTTCAGACAGATCAAAAGATGTTCCCTCTGTGCTACAAATCTTTATTTTTCAATTAAAGCAGTGCAGCATTTTTGTTGGCTGCATTCAGTATGTTTCAGTTTCTGAGCAATTGACAGGCCTAAATAAGGATATTAGAGGTAACCTTGATCTTCAGAAAGATATAGTTTAATTATGAAGGATTATTTTTTTCTTTCTCATCAGCTGAAAACAAAAATTGCACAATCATTGGTTTTCTTTGTCTTTGAGGAATTCCTCAACTCTTTCCACAGCTGCAGGTAACTTTGCAATTGAATCATGTGCCTTTATCTGTATGCAGATTATAAATGTGAAGGTCAAAGATCAAAATATCAGCTGTAGGGAAATATCAGCTTTAATTCTGTATGTTAGTTTCATCAAAGCCCAGCAGGTATTGCTTTGGAATTTTTTTTTCCCTACTACAACTTGATATACATGTCTCATCTTAAAATTACAAGGAAGCAGTTTCACACATACTAGCTTTGAAAAATACTGAGAAATTCAAGTCTACACCAAAAATAAATTAAACAAACAAACAAAACCAAAACCAACCAAACAATAAGAACCAACCAAAAAAAAAAACAACCAACGGCTGTGGAGACAAATATAAAGAATGATTAGGTAAGCACTTTCAAGTGCAAGGAAATAAAAAATTTATAACTTTTCCAATATTTCCATGTTTGCAGGACCTAATGATTGCAAAAATTGTCATGGCTTGTTCACAAACATCCACGTCTAATTGTTTCCTCTTTCAAGTGCACTCAGTAGCATTTCTCCACGCTGATCATTCATAGCACATGGAACACCAACATTTGTGTGATTGTGACACAACTTCCACATGCTGGTATTCATGATGTCTGTGCAAACACATCGATGTTCTGGAGCACATTCTATGCCTATAAAATATTTATTCAGATTATGTAAAATAATCAAAGTTCCTGCAGCAGTTTTCTTTAATAATAATAATATTTTGTAAAGGGTACTTGTGGAGATAGAGCTTATTTAAACCAAGCTTTTATTGCTGTGGATTTGTACACAAAGAATCTCAGTGAAATAGTTTATCAGATAAGCTTCTGTCTGATCTATATAATTGCCAACACAACATTTTCTACAGCATCAAAAATTAAATAAACATAAAGAAAAGCCTATTAAAAAGTTCTATAAATAAAAGATAACTTATTAGCAGTCATAACAAAAATAGAACTAAATTAAAAATAAAATTAATATTTATTGCTAGTAACATAGTAATTTAAATTACATGGTGCTTTTCATTTTTAGTTCTAAATTGGCATTTTAAAAAACCTCATTTTTACTGCCCTTTGGAAAACAGCACAGCAAGCTCAAATCCATTTAATTCATGCAAACCATGGAAGATTCAAAATAGAAATTTCGTTTACTCAGTCCTCTGCGGTGCCTTGTATCCCTGAACAACTCTGTCACCCCTATTTACTGCTCATTTATTTGCATAGGAAGGAAGGACAGAAAAGAAAGTCAAGAGACATATACACAAACTATAATAAAGGCAAAGGGAATAAAAAAATTCCATGGACATGAGGTAAGCATAAATATAAGAATGACAAAAGCTAATGTTTACTACAAAAGGCAGGGCAGAAATAAAGGAAAAGATGGGAGAGAATTCTAGGGATCCAATCTGAACATGGAGTCAAACAGTACTGTGGAAAGGATGGATGAAATTTTGACTTTTTAATGGCTTTTAATGACTTGCCACTCCTAAATTTCCTTAATGATTTGTACACTGGTCTAATACGTCCCAGTTTTTTGTAATTCCTCGGCTGCAGAAAAAAGAATAGAACAGCAGAAGAGAGGAGTTGGCTCTGGAGATTTTCTGGTTAACAGTTCTTGAGCTCCAGAACTCTGCCAGACTTGTTGCTGTGACTGCTTCCCTGTCCCAAGGAAACTACCCAGGATGAAGCACATCATCTGGAATTTTAAACTCTTAAAACATTGGTTGAGTTTCTGCAGCTTTTTTAGCTCTGTTATAATGGATTTTCCCACGTTTTCCCTTCGATCACTTTTAGAGCATAGAGTAATATAAAATTGTGAAATAAAAAAAGAAGAAGAGCTACAGTTTTAAATAATACACCTACTTAACAACTGAAATGGCAAATTCCTAATTTTTCTGTATTACAAGGTGACCCTTCCAGTCTCTTTAGGCCTGGAGGTGTACCTAGAGTGCTCAGCAATGGGTAATCTGTTCAACAAACACCTTTTGTCTGAACAGTGGGAATCTAAGTTTCCCCCAGGCTGTAGGCTGAGCCAAATGCAAAATTTAATTGAATGGTAGATGGGTAGACCAGAACTGAATATGAATTTATATTTGAAAGAAAACATTTTAGTCTGATATTTACCCATAGGTTAACAATTGGATTGTGTGCATGTGTAGCCAGAGATATTTAGTTTTACCTCTGTGAGTGATTAGTGAAAAGTATTCCAAAACTAACAATGAAACCAGAAGCAACGTGCATTTATTAAGTGTCTGCATAATTAAGATCTTTACTTCGATTAGGAAAGATTGTTTGCCCACTTTACAAAAAAAAAATTATGTTTTCTTCAGAGAACAACTTAAAGACTTACATCAGTGTGCTGGATTTACGAAAAACCGTATTTTAAGCTATTTATTTTATCCTGCAAAGATAAATTTTAAAGAAATCTAAATTTTTTTTCTTTAAGTATTCATGGAAATTGTGTTAATTAGTCAGTTTTAATGTCTGGAAAATTCAAGTGTGCCAATACTTGCATAATATGAAGACAATGGAACTGGGTTGTTATGGAAATGTATTCTATTCTGTATTAAAACAAGCTTCTATAGAAACACTGGTGTTGGATGCATGTCAGTGTTTTAAATGGAATTTTTTTTTAATTTTGTAAGCCAAATACCTGCAGCTGAAACTTGGGTGACAAACTCTCAGCTGGCATGAAGTTTACATAATATGAAGAAGTTAAAATAGCAATTCTATTCATTTATATATGCAGTTGTTAAGGGGTCTGTAGGGCCATGCTCACTTTTTTGTGAGATCTGGAGCCACTTGGGGAGGCAAATTGCTTTAAAAATTCTTCTAATTGAGAATTGCTTCTATAGATTTGGTTTTTTCTTGCCAGAAACTGACTTGTAATAATACTTTGTAGCAGTAGCTTGGCAAATACATGTTTTTAAGTCCAGGTTTTGACAGCCCAGTGATATTACAGTAAGGAGAAATTGCATTACAGCTTGAGGGCACTATTTTAGAGTTGAAATAATGTTTCAGGCTCATAATGCAATCAATATTTGTTATAAATTAAAGAGACATCTTTCATTAAAGAGAAATCTTTACCCAGCCTTATTTGGAATGCTGGAAAAAAAAATGGAATTCTACAAAAAGAGGGCCAAGTCAATGAATTATCTTTTTAAAATGCTGTCCATTCTAGGATTCTTTAATAAAAATCTTAAAATCACATACTTGACTTAAAAATATTTTGGTCACAACATTCTGACCTGAAGTTTAGCAGTGTGCCTTTTTATTTGTTTTGTTTTGTTTCTTGCTTTTTTGTTTTTTTGAAGACACACGACAATGATCCATATATACATGGTTGTGAACTACTTTGAAGGAAAATACATACAACTTTACAGGGTCAGTTTGAATTACTGGATTATACAGGATTCCCAAGGTCTTGAATTATATCTCTTTAGTTAAAAAAAAAAAAACCCTTTGAACTTGGTGTTTTTCTCAAATCTGGTTTTTCAGAGAGATTATGTCTATATAGTGATTATAAAGCATTTTAAAGTAAATTTAGATACATACATTCCACCAGGAAATCTTAAATGCCACTTTTGCTATGGATCTTTTCCTGCTACATGTGATCAATGCAACTGAAAAATTCAAACTTTGCTCCCTGCAGAACATCTCATATCCAGCATCTTAGCCTACTTGAAAATGTTCTGTTGTGAATGACAACGCTACATCACACTCTAAAGTCCCAGAAAATCTCCACCCAGTTTGTATTCTACTAATTCTCTCCCCATGCAGATTTTATGTGCAGTTTCTTTAAATTTTCTAAATCTTTCAAAACTAAAAGGTAAAAAGGAGTCACAATTAATGTCTAAATAGTATTGAAAATTGCCTTAGTTACTTCAGCATTTGCAGTAACCTCTGGGATAGGCTTAATCTAGATTATAATCTCCACTGTGAACAGAAAACAGCAAGATACATACTGGATTTCAAAATTTATAGAGGTATATAAAGAGCTACTCCTTGGTTCTGCATTGTTGGAAAATACACAATTTGCAGAGTTTTAAAATCCTCTGTTAGCAATGTTATTATGTATTTTCATGTTACATTGTGTGGTTGAGGCCAACAAGAGCAGAACACCATTTATAACTGCAATTTCTTTTATTTCTACAGGCACCTAATTATGTATTTAAAACCTTACCTGTGGGCCACCAGTTTAGAAGGTCCTTGTCTGTGGGATTATAAATAACACAACTGAGGAACAGAAATGCAGACTGCCTAAGTTTTTTTAAGACCTCCCGCAACCTAGGAAGAAATACTGTAAATTTGTGTGGTGTAGAATTGGTTTGCACTGGCATCATTTGAAGCACATGAATATTAGGGGAAGCATTCCCAATGGTATCTGCTTTGACTGCATGCTAATTGGATGAAAAGAGGAGAGGATATATTACAGTATCAGCTGCAGAAAAGGGGGAAAGTGCATATTTAGACCATAACACTCAGAGTTTGGCCATGCAGCCGATGTCATATCCAGTGAGTGATCCATCTGTCAAACCCTCGTGTCTCAAGTTTAGAGACAGGTGTGTCATGTGAAACGGTGCCAAATGCTTTGCACAAACCCAGCGAGCTGATGGTTCAAGCACTGTACAAAACAAGGCACATTTGTGCAGCTGCTGCCATGGCCTTTTACTGAACAAAAGGTTTTAACACCACTGTGTGATAAAAGCAATTGATGCCGAGGTAATAACAATGGGGAGTGGTTTCTCTTCCTCTAATGGATCTTCACCTGTGCTAAATAGGGAAACTAGAACAAGCTATGGAATTTGCAAAGCTCAGCAGCACTCACACATTACATGAAACTCTGGTGTGCTCAGCTGTATAATTTTATGTTTTGTCAGACCAGTGTTTAGGGAGGGAGGATAAATTAGCTATAGCCACAGGGGAAAGAGAAGGTGCAAATGAGATTAATTCCATTCACATGAAACTAATGGCAATGTATCAAGGCACATTACAGGCTTGGTGATTCATCCAGGATAGCTGTTCTCTATTTTCTTGAACTTTAAGACTATATTTTTTAATTTTCTTTTCTTTTTCACTTTTCCAAAATGGCCTTTAAATTATCTGAGAAGACTCAGAGATTTAGATGATGACACAAGTTATGAGCAGTGAAATTAAAACACTTTTTAGTCTTCTTCTAAAAATTCTTCTTAAATAACTTGACCACCAATAAGTTTAAATAGCTTATTTTAAGCTTAATTGCTTAAAACTATTCTTCTTCTTAAATAGCTTCTCAGAGAGAATGAAGAATATGGTTGTTCTTCAGGGTATTTAGCCTGTACAGTGGGACATAAGCATACGTATTATGCTATTCCATTTTCTACTGTATGAAAAATGACTGTAGGGTGACCCTTCATGTTTCCTCTACAGAAGAAAACCCACCTTTGGCAACGATCCTTCTGTTCCTTTCAGTTTCAACTTATTTTGACACACGCCATCTGAACTGAATCTCAGTCCTTCAAACACAAGAAATCCCAAGGGCTGTTTGTGATGGCAAAATACAAAATGGTCATAGGCAGATGTGTCATTTTCTTTGCCATTATCTTCTGTCTTTTACCAAAATCTAACATAGTCTTGTAACCAGAACCCAGTAAAAGCACAAACTCTTTAACTCCAGTGTAGGATTGTGTAGCAGGCATTCTTTTTTTAGCTGGATTCATCTGGCAATATTCTCCCCCTTTAAGGCTTGGGAAGTTTGATTTCCCTTCAAGCCTTCCAAAGCCTCACTTAACTTCTTTGTTAACCTCATATAAATTCCTCACCTTGCATTAGCAATCGTGTTTTTTTACACAGCTTCAAACATCATAATTGCAGTTATTAGTACAGTTACAATCACACTTTGCAAAAACTCAACCAATCAGAGAATATCCAAGTTCTTTCGGTGTTTTATTTAACCATGCATTTTCTAATCCTGTTCTTAATTCTCTACTAAATACAGCAACAGCTTTTAATCTCTCTATCTGATTATCCAATTTAGCAGTTACATTTGAAACATGCACACAAGTGTTGTTTAAATTCAAATAACCACACACTCTATTTTCATATAACAACAATAAATCTAAAGCAAATCTTTTTCCTAGGCTCATTTTAGTAGTCACTGCAGTTGTTTATTTTTTTCAACAAATCTTGATTGAGTTGCATTGGCTAAAGTTTCCATTAAAATCCATGTGTCCACCACAAGGAATAATTTCCTTGTATTCCTTTCAAATTTGCATAGGTGTTACTTCCTTCCCCCATGTGTTCCTATATTTTTTGTCAAATTACTGACTAAGACTCCCCATGGAACTGGATTTTCTGCTGAGGTTGGTATTGGCAAGCAAGCTGTCACTCTAAGCAAAAATGCCAATAATAGAAATGCTCCCCACAAGAAATAAAATAAAAAACAGTCTTGTTTCCTTCGTATTTTCATGCATAAAGGATTATCCTCCAGTTCACAATGACAGGGGATTGCTGGTTTTACCAGTGTGGGATGAAGCAAAGGCTGTGATGAACCTGTCCCCACAGGGAGGGATTTCATCCTGATGTCTAATCTAAATCTCCTTCACCTTAAAGACAGAGGAAAGGAAGAAAAAGCTTGAAGTCTGAAAACCAGGGATTTAGAGGTATTTCAGTAACATGTAAAAGTACAGTGCAGGGGCTGCTCTGAAATGCCTTATAAAATAATGATGATCATGCCAGGCTCTGGACAACCTGCAGCAGTGCTTCAACTCCAGTGTTCTCAAAGTAAATTGCAAAGTTTGAAGCATGTTGAACAGAGCTGGAATTAACATCAATTTCTGCCTCAGTAAATTTTTGCCTTAAGAATGCCTTCTAACCACTCACTGAACAAAATTACATTGCAGTTCAAGGGATAGCTTATGATTTCTGCTCAGACCATGTGTTAAATTACTTAACACCAATATTTGATCTGATATGTAGATTTATAAATGTTATGTATAGGGTGAAGCATATAAGGGTTTAAAAATTAAATACTTTACTGAAGTTTATGATCATAAAGGTAATGTTCAAAGATTATATTATACTAAGAATATTTTAAATGATAAGTTGTAATAATCTCATATAGCTTTAATTCTCAGAGGGCTTTTTTTCCCCCCAGCAACTAAGACTAATGTAGAAAATTTTTTCCCTTGAAGGGTTATATTATTTTGAGGAAGCCTGGCAGATATGTCCATGTATAACATAGCTTTTCTGGGAAAACACTACTATTACAGGACTTAGATGAAATACATAGCCATGTCTTTTTACATTGAAATATGAACATGGAAATCAAAGTCTCGTAAGTATATTTGCAGGTGTGTTTCGTAATGTCAAAGAAATTCAGTTTTCCTCTTTCATGTCCACTGTATAAAAATACCCAGTAAAAAGGTTTGATAAACAACCTTGGCAATAAATGTCTAATTTGGAAAGTATGTAAGGTATTTTAACTTGCAAATTTCACTTTTAATTTAAAACATTTAAAGGACTTATTTTGAAATTTTCTACTAGTATCTAAAAACAGGGAGGTAAAATTAATAAGTAATATGGATATTAGAGACATCTTCCAAAACACAGGAATAAATGCAGAGGTTTGTAGGATGCTTTCATAAATAAAGAATTTGATATTCCATCACTAGAAGTTTGCAGGATGAGTAAGAAAAAACATAAGGAAGTGTGAAATAGGCAACAGCTCTGTGCCTTTGGAGGGGAGAGTGAAAAGACTAAATTAAATTAAAACTATTAAATCAAATTTAATTAATTACACATAAGAGCTATTCTTATTTCAAATCACAGTTTAATGACTTTATTTTGGAACTTGCTGGTTTGGGGTTCTCTTTGCCTTTTTTTCTTGGTGGTACCTCTGAAGTTCATAAACCTTTACATTTAAAATGATCATATTGTTGAAATTGAAGGGAAGTCTCCTCTTGAGAAATAGAAGCAGAAATACCACTGTTATTAATTAATTAGAGTTTCTTCAGTTATTTAGGTGTGTCAAGAAAGCACAAGTGAAGACTTGATTTTGTCCTATTTGTAAATTAAAATGACCAGTGTGATAGAGTTAACTTGTTCTTGACCAATACCAGGGAAAATTCTCTTCCAACTGATCTCTTTCCTGTCATAAAAGCAGTTCTTAGCATGGATGAAATTTTCCTTCTAGAACAAATTTAGGATAGTTTCAGCAGCCAGAGTAGCAGAAAAATAGAAAAGAAAATGCTTTATTCCTGAGAATAGTAAGTGCAATTTATTGTTATCACTCACAGGAAGCGGCTTCTTTATTTGCATACAATTCTTACCATCTAAAAAACTATCCAAATGTTCGTAAGGCTGCAATTATTTGCCACTTTTGCCTTATAGTCAAGCTGAGTTTCTGAAATGTTTTCCCTAGTGGACTTCATTCACCTAGGCACGCAGAACTAATTAATAGTAATAGCTGAACTCCAGAGAGATTCCTGAATTCTGCAGTAATTGTAAGATACATATGGATATAACGGGGAATTTTAAGTTGTTTGCGATAAACATTTAGCAAAAAAAAGAAAAAAGAAATTGTGTAATACTGCTTTTTCACCTTCAGTTCAGCAAGAGTCTGTAGCAAGCTCTGGTTTGCCTGTGATGTTTCAAAACCAAGAGTTTTATAACACATTGCCGATATGGATTTGACAGCTCAGTGTATTTATGTCTTGGTAAAGGCTCTTCGAATTGTTTTTCCTGCAATAGCTTGGTCTTAAATCTCCACCCAGATATAAGGATTGCGGTAACCATCCTTTCATTCACTTGAAGTACTAAGTGTTGTAGTCATCACATGTTCATCCTCAGGGTTATTGCTCCACAGACTGTTAATGACTGGTAGTTGTTAAAAAAAACAACCATTTAACTGCAGCTCAGTTCCTAGTGAATTGCTGGTAATGGATATGTTATAAAATCATTAGCCAAGGTATTTGCTGAACTTTCTGAGATGTGGTATATTCTGAACTGAACTGTCTGAAATGTAATGCATTCTCCATAAACAAGTCCTGCAAACAAGTTTTGTTTGCTCTTTTCAAATGCCTTTAATTCCTTAAAATAGTTGCTAAAATCTTACACAAAAAGAGCAATTTAAAGAAGTTCAGATTTAACAATTTTCCTAATCTTGTCAGTGATTTATTTAGGATGGAGTGTGAGTGGTGAACGAGAGTTCTGATCTCAGTTGTTTTGATGCAAGCTTATAATAAATTCAGCTAAAGAATGTATACAAAATACAGGAATATCTCCAGAACAGAATATCTGTCAGAGCTGAATGGAGCCCACTTCTAAATGTTGAATCATGTCCCTGCATGCCCAGCTTGGGCATGGCAGCATTGCAAAGACAACATTCTGCTTTCCAGCAAAATCTCTTTTAAGCCTGTTGGACGCCTTGTTTGCACAGGTAACACATCCAAACCTGCTCTTACACATGCCAGGTCCCTGTGGCACTGCAGCTGAAATGGAGACATCCTCACAGTTTAGGAATTTGTCCTGCTTTATTAAAGACTGATTATTATCCATCCATTCCAAACCGTGAGCAGCAATTACCAAAAATAATGATGTTCCATTACTTATACAACTACCAGCATGCCAGTGTAAGTGGTCCAGTACATGCTCTTCATCAGACCAAATATTCAAACATGATTCATGGTGTTTACAAGCTAGTAAATTTTACAGAGTCCTAGCCAACCAGTGTTGCTAATTTGATGCACCTATAATGAGCTGACCATCTTTCATTTTCTCTGAAGTTGTTTATTACTGTAATGGGGCCTCTTACTCATTAAATCTTGTCAACATGACTGATGCTTAATACAGTAGCTAAAAGATTATTAAGAAAAATGGCTAGCAAGAGCATGATGGAATGAATAAACCCTTCTGCTGAAGGTGTCCTTTGGGGAAGAATCTCATTTCGATATCCTGTGAAGATTTGGTTAATTCCCAGAAGGCTCCAATAAAAGGAAATCAAGAGATTGAATGAAATTTGAGCGGCATAAAAACAACACTGTAATTTTGCAAAAACAGTAAGGAAAGTGAAATTATTTCAGCAGAAAGATAAATTGAAAGTACTGAGCAGATACATCAAGCAGGTGTGCTCTACAAAACAGAGCTTGTAGGCAGCAAATGCCACAGGTTTTTTGAATGCCCCTCTGCTCACATCTCAACTCCACAGCGGCAGAAGACACTCTGAAGTGTAGCATAATTTGCTATTTGCAAATTTTTGATCTACAGCAACAAAAAAGGAGTAGCAGAGTCAAATGAGGGAGATGAGCAACATTTGAAAATAGATCTGGAAACAAATTAGGCCAGTAACAGTTCTATTCTATCTCACAAGCAACAGTTCTCAGTGCAAACTGCTGCAGCATGGCTCTCTCATCCACGGGGTGCAGTCCTACAAGGACAGGCTGCTCCAGCCTGGGAGCAAAAGCCCCCTCTCTCCACTGGGTCTCCCACTGGATCACAGCCTCATCCAGGAATCCATCTGCTCTGGTGTGAGCTCCCCAACGAGCTGTGGGTGGCTCTGCGTCCCCCATGGATCCCCAGGGGCTGTGGGTGGATCTCTGCATCCCTGTGGATCCCCACAGGCAGCAGGGGCACAGCTGTTTCACCAGGGCCTGCAGAGGAATCTCGGCTCCAGCACCTGAAGCACCTCCTGCCTTGACCTTGATGTCTCTATTGTTCTCCTATCACATTCTCACCTCTACTCTGGCTGGAATTAAAACTGGGCAACAACCTTTGTTTTGATTTTCTTCTGAAATCTGTTACCACAGGCGCATTACCATCGTCTCGAACTGGCCCAGCCTTGGCCAGCAGCACATCCATCTTCAGAGCCATCAGGGATTGGGTCTGCCAGACATGGTGGAACTTCCAGCAGCTCCTCACAGAAGCCACCTCTGTGCCCTCCCACTACCGAAAACCAGGCCATGTAAAACCAACACAACAGCATACAGTAGAGTTAATTTAGAATTTAGGTTCTTTCCTATCAGTGTTTCTAATTTTTGCATTCACCTAGCTGATTAATAGTCAAGGTATCATTATTAGCCATACTATCATCATTCATGTTGTGTGAGGCTTACATTTTTGAGTGTTCAATATAATGTGACTTCAGCAAAGGGTCACAGTTATTTTAATGCTGACAGTATAATCAGTATAATTGTGATTTATTAGGATAGTTCCCTGTTCACTGCATTTTAATAACCTTTTTTAATCAGAATCGGGAATTGGGCGAACATCTGATATAAAGGACGTTACTTAAGGGTATGATCTGAGGAATGGTATAGGTTAGATTCTTATCTGCTTTAGTTTTGGTTACAGTCAGAAAATAATGTCGAATTATTTGAACTGAGCAACTGGTGCACAATTAGAAAATGTGCTCTGGATTTATGGATCTGAAAACATAATGGGACCTAATTTCTCCCAAAAGTTTCTGAAGTGATTCATTTTGCTGGATTCATTAGCTACTATTGTGATCTTAATGATAGATTTTTTCAGCGCTCATGTTCTCTTTGAGGCATCCTGCTGCTGTTTATGAACAATATTAAATCTCCACTGAGACAGTGTTTAGCTCACCCTGTGCTATCTGTTTTTCTCAGTAGATGTACCGTTTGTAACAAAGTTAAAACTCCTGTTACTGACCAATTTGCAACAGTGTTCAACCACCAGAGGATTTGTTTGACATCCCGAGGTAAAGGAAATACTGAGAGATGCCCTGAGTAGTTTTTGTGCCATGTCTGCGTGGTCTGATAGACTGAGCTGTTGTGTCCTGGAGCACCCTGTGGCACTCGTGTAACACACCCAGTCCTGACTGGTTTTCCATGCAGACACCCTGTGACTGTCACGACAATTTGCAGAAAGACCAAACACAGACACTGGGACCAAGGAGAGGAAACTGGGAAGGGAGAGTTTCCCAAACACCCACTGCAAGGGCTAATGATTCTCTTCTTGAGACTGCTGGTGCAGGAGCCAGAGGTGAAGATGGCACATGCAAAGGCCTGGTTTCTGTAATGTGAGTTATCTGACAGTTCTGGGTTCCTCCATACACGCTGCTTTGCCACTCAGAATATTGCTGGATGTTTATGGACAGGAGCCACAGCAGGGTTCGGACCACCGAGAGCTATTCTCTCAACAAAAGAACTGAGCTGTCCAAAAGTAATGATGTTTCTCTTTGTGTCTGGGTGCACTAAACACTGTATTATTGCCCCAGCCTGTGGGAAATGGATTTGTAGAAAATTTTTAAAGCCTGATTGAAAATTCACATCGTTTTGTCCATTTGTATGTAAACTCTGAGATAAGGTGTGCTGAATTAGAAAGGCCATGGAATAGAACAGACATTGTTGAGAGAGAGATTGAACTGGAAACAAGTTACAAAAGATGGCCTTGCAAACAGAGCAGATATTTGGGAGAGTTAGAACTGCGAGAGATGCATTGTAGCAAGAGCAGGTGGGGTAAAAACGATAGTGATTGGTGTCAGATTTACAGCATCGTGTGGCAAAAGCTAACAGGCTGAAAAATATTTATAATGTATTGTAACCAGGAAATAGTTTGGTTTCGGATTGACAGGTGTTANGCTTTCGGATTGACAGGTGTTGCATGTAACATCAATGTCTCACCCATCTGATAATGGAATAAAGTCCTTTTAAATGCCTCTCAGTTGCCCTGTCTCTGCAAGAGCTGGGCTTGTTTTTTTTTAATCCCAAACCTGCCCTCATGTCCAGGTCATCTATATCCAAGGCCAAACTATGCACATTTAGATAGGGAATTGCAGAGTCGATTGTTTCCCTTTAGGCTGTGTTTCAAGAAGGGCTTGTCCGACATATCCTTATCTACTTGTAGAAATGCTGTCAAGATGTTCTGACTCAGAATCTTCTGCATACCAAGCTGCAGTAGCAGACAACTTCTTCATTCATTATCAGTAACAATTATACGTTAAAGATTCTTATTGAAGATTTGTTTTTCTGATTAATTTGATGATTATATTTTAAATTCTCTTATCTAT
This sequence comes from Bombycilla garrulus, assembly GCA_013400315.1. Taxonomy (NCBI): domain Eukaryota; kingdom Metazoa; phylum Chordata; class Aves; order Passeriformes; family Bombycillidae; genus Bombycilla; species Bombycilla garrulus. The sequence goes on along the minus strand of VXBU01009385.1, from coordinate 713,679 downwards.
ACTAGTGATATTTATAAGAGAATCCTAAATATAGTCTGGCAATTCCTTTTGCCAAGCTCAGTCTTTTTCCCATTCCTTTCCAATGGTTATTTGTGAAATGAGCTTTCATTGATAAAATCCCGGCAGACTGAAACACTCTATAGGCAGCTCATGGCTGCTTTATGGATGAACAGAATCAATGAAAAAAAAATTGTGATAAATAATAAGGTCAAATTTTATGGAATACTATGATTNTATCCTCATCTACTTGTAGAAATGCTGTCAAGATGTTCTGACTCAGAATCTTCTGCATACCAAGCTGCAGTAGCAGACAACTTCAATTGTACTGGCTCACTCTTTAAAAAACCAAAGTGCTTTGAAAAGCTCAACTTGTGGGACATAGGCAAGAAAAAGATTGGTTGCAGGTTCTCCACTCTTTCTCTTTCGATTTCCATTTATTTTAGCCCCTTAATCTAGACATCTTTATAAATCACTTACTACCTTATATTTTTCTAGTGAAAATTATATTAACCAAAACCATCTTTTCCTTACATTGTTTCATTTTCAATTTTCAAATGGTTATTATTATTTAATTCCAATTTTCATAGGCTGATTTGAAACATGGAGGAAAATTCATGTGTTTTTCTCCAGAAATAGTAAAGGTAACTATTGGCAGCTTGGTTTATCTGTCTCGCCAGCTAGACAGTTACAATGACAAAGTTAATTCAAAAAGCATCAATTTATTGATATTGTCACAATTAATGTTCTGCTTATTTGAACTTCACATTTTTATTGCACTGGCACATTGATGCAATGGACTCATTTTAATTTGCAGGATCAAGGCCTTTATGACACTCTAAGAAGAAAAGTGTTCAAGTGCATTGAATCATAAATCTGGAATGTTTAAAGCAGCCTCATTAGTGCTAGTGACAAGAATGACACCAATTTGTGAAAAGTTATGGATTTCCTCTCTACAGCAAGCAGCAGGTATGGCATTCCAAGAACAGGTATCAATAATCTTCCCAAATCCCATGAGTGCCACTGTACTGGATTTAGGTGTCCAGGTTTTGGTGTCTCTGTTAAAGGAGATCAAACTCTGTGCTGGTCACAGACAGTTCCAGCTTATTTCAGACAGTTTCAAATGAAATGCACAACAGAGCAATCACTGGATAAAGCTTAGCCCCATTAGAAAACTGCAGGGATATTTAAGAAAGAGAAAAATGCTGCACAGGCAGTGACAAAAAGAGAATTGGGGAGAAAGTAGACAATAATAGAAAGACAAAAAAAAAAAATTGAGGAAAAAATACCCCAAACAAACAGTTACTGAGGCATTTAGAGAAACATCTTTTCTTCCCCTCCTGCAGACTTCAGAGACAGAAGTCTTTCCTGCCTCCTTTCCAGCCTAATTTTTCTGTGGTTTTGCTGAATGTCTCAGTTTCTTTGGTGAGGCAAAAAGTGGTGCAGAAGACTTCTAATGTTTCCTCACTGCCATACTTTGGTGACCTCATTTGCCTACACTAATCCTTATTTCTTACTTGTTTCCTTTCCTCCAGCACGAGTCTCTGGGCTGCAGACCTTGAGACATGCCCTCCTGGGTCTCAGGGGATTTGCAGTTCTCCAGAAAGGGAACTTGTGAGAACTTGGCTGTGGGAACTCCAGAAGGTCCCAGACATTGCTCTGTCTTGCATGGCTGCCACATCCTGCGTGACCAGCAGCAGGACAAGAGGCCAGAGGCAGAAACCGATGCCCAGGAGGTTCCACCTTAATATGAGGAAGAACTTCTTTCCTGTGCAGTGGCTGAGCCCTGAAACAGATTTACTAGAGAAGGTGTGGGGTCTCCCTCACTGGAGATATTCCGGAGCCACATGGACACACTGCTGTGCCCTGTGCTCTGGGGTGGCACCGGATGAGCCAGTGAGGTCCCTTCCAGCAACAGGACAAGAGGACACAGCCTTAAGCTGCTCCAGCAGAGGTTTAGGCTGGACATTAGGAAGAAGTTCTTCACAGAAAGAGTGATTGGGTGTTGGAATGAGCTGCCCGGGAGTTGGTGGAGTCACCATCTCTGGAGGTGTTTAAAAATTACAGACTGCATGTAGCATGAGTACCATGGTCTGGTTGGCAAGATGGTGTTAGGTCACAGGTTGGACTCAGTGATCTCAAAGACCTTTCCCAACCTGATTGATTCTGTGAGTCTGTGATTTTCTTACTTGATTGGTAAGATCTCCTTCTTGTGGAGGCTGTCTCTTGCTGTTTATTTGTTCCATGCTCAGCATAATACGCTTAGAGGCTGGATGGAAATCTGTGTACTGTGATTCTGTTGACTGCTCTACAACGGTACAGTAAATTTAACTCACTGTGAACACAATTACCCATAATAACCCCAATTCCTGGCACCGTGCTGCATCTCCATCCCAGGGGCACTGTGAAATATACTCTTGCATTAGGCCTGGCAATTTCATTGGCTGCTGGTCAATATTTACTTCTAAATGAATTTGCCAACAAGACTTTCCACAGGTGGATATACTAAGAATATTTATATATCTTAAACTATGTATATTTCTATATATATAATATTACATTATATTATATCTTATCTTTTATTTCATATTTATGTATATTATATACATATTATATATGTTATATGTGTTACATATTTTATATATGTTATATAAATTAAATTGTCACTCTTTCATCCACATCTATCACACTGGATAACTGAGGTATGACCAAGGTAATTTGGAAGCGAGCATTAGTAAAGTAAATGACTATAAATGAAACTCTTAGAAGGGTTTTAAAGCAACAATTCCCAAAGTGTTGATCTGAGCATTTCACCCTTAGTTGTGTATTGAAAGACATTGCCAAAATCAAGCCTTATCATGATGAGAAAAAAAAAAATGTGCCTGAGGAAGATCAGCAGAGAGCAAAGAGGATTAGTCACTCTTGAAAGGTAANATTCCCAAAGTGTTGATCTGAGCATTCACCCTTAGTTGTGTATTGAAAGACATTGCCAAAATCAAGCCTTATCATGATGAGAAAAAAAAAAATGTGCCTGAGGAAGATCAGCAGAGAGCAAAGAGGATTAGTCACTCTTGAAAGGTAAAAAAAAAGAAAAATTCAAAAAAGTATAGAACCTAAGGTAAACAGTGACCTTAAAAAGGCAGAAATGGCAAATCCTTGCATGAAAACTTTCATGCTCTTGTAGCTTTTTGGTGACAACTACTCAAAGAAAGTTGGTGAAAAGTGAATTTCTGAAGTAGAGCTGTGAGTAGCAGTGAATTTGTGTGTGTGAATGTGGAGATTTTAGCTATAGGAGTTATCAGGATGTATAACTGAGGATACAGTTTTTATAATAGGATGAAAAAAATTAGAGGTGAACATGTGAAATTATTCGTGCATCAGCTGCTTTTTTAAGCTGAAAGTTTTAATCTCTTCTTCCTGTTAGTGCTTTGCTATGCCTTCATTCACTGGATCTTCATCCTGAATTCTATATTCCTGAAGCTCTGTTTAAATGGCAGTGCTTAGGAAAATTATCATTGGGAATTGGAGAAAACACTTCACTTGAAAATGAGGTTTTGTAATGCTGTGAAAGGAATCATAATGTAATTAATCAATCAGAAATTCTTTTGCTTGTTTTTCATTTTTCTGTGAGTGAAACAAAAGGCTCTTGCACAATACTGAGGTGATTCTCAGGGTTTTTTTTCCTAAACATCTTGGAACTGTGCACTTTGCCTCATTTACTATCATTTCAAGCTTTGTATTTGTGCAGAAAATACTCCTTGGAAACCCCTCTTGAGATAAAATAGACTTTAGTCTCATGGTAGGTTCTTGAGACATGTTACAGGATTCAAGAGAAGTATCCCTCTCCTACAAAATAATTTAGAATTATCTAGCAAATGGTTTAACTAAAGTTGATGACTTTCAGGAAGTCTTTGAACTAAAGAAAAGCTAAAAAAGAACTTGCATCTGCATTAGAAAATTATTTATAAATGTTGATGACAATTTAATCCCTATTAAATTTTACCCCATGGATTCTCCNTATGTATGTATGTATGTACGTTTGTGTATATATACAGCTGAATTGGCCTGAATTGGTAAATTGATTTTACCTAATTTTTGTGATATCAAAAAGATTTTTGCAGGCTTTTAAACACAAACTTCAATACAATCACTATTAATCCACATAATATATTGATCTTTTCAAATCTTTTGTTCCTGATCAGTGACAGTAAAATAATATAATCATAAACATTTATTTCTGTTGTTCTGGAAAGTTATTTATGGGGCAATGATAGTGGTAGGTTTCTGAAGTCTCCCTTATAACCCAAAACACTAGAAAGATATAATTTACATTATACCTGCTTTATAAATGCCTTTGCATGCAATACATGCCTTGAATAAGGAAATTCTAATCACTATTATATCAGCAGGACAGATGAAATAAGTAATGCTTTACAATTTAATGTAGAATACAGCACAGAGAAAGAAATTACCTAGTTAGGTGTAAATGTATTTTGTAGTGGAAAAACTGGTGATGGGGTTCATAATCCCCAATGTTGCTTTCTCATTTGATCATCTATATTGGAAGTCAAAAATTACACCAGTGAGAAAGAGGAACACCAGCTCTAGAGTACTAATTAAAATGTACCAGCTCAATAGATCTTAGTTCATCTTCACATGGAACCTCATTAGAGCAAAATGATCTGTACAAATTAGTCTTTCCAAATAGAACCACTGGCAATTTTTAATGAGGTTTCCATGTAAAGTATCATCTGTCAAATTGCAAAACTAAACCAATCAAAGACATACCATGCTAGATTATGTCTCATGTCTATTTGTTTAATTGGGAGATTGGTTCATTTTTTTAATGCAATCTTGTACTACACACGTGACTTCAGAATTTAGTGACCTGCTTGCATCAATATCAATATTTGGATGTTTAAAGAACAGTATATTTAAATTAATGTTTATAACTCTTAGCAGAATAGACTTTAATTCATGTTCTGTTCACATTTTAGGCAACTAATGTCTTTCTAACTGTGCTGTTAACAAAACAAAATAATATATTTTAAAAAATACAATTAATAAGGAATAAAGCTTAAAATTATTGGAAGATGCAAAGGCTGTCAGGTGCCCAGTAAAACTAACAAGAGTTTAACACATTCTGATGTAGTCAGTAAGGTATAATGAGAAAATAATTTGAACACTAAAGCATTATTCAGGTTCTAAACAGTGGAACAAGAGGTGGAGGATCTTAATTTAAACATGGAGGATCTGCTTCCACTTACTCCTCCCCTCCTGTCCCATCCAGAGTGAAGGCTATCAGGGAAAATAAAGGGTGTGATGAATGTTTCCTGTAGAGATTCCGAGAAAAACCTTAATTTGTCTTTTTCCATAGGAAATCTCTTATAAGTCAAAAAGAATAACTTATGTATTAGCAATCATATGAATCAGAAGAAAGGGTTACAATGGCTGTTGGTATCTTGATAAAACAATCTGGAAAGGACCTTAGGAGATTTTCTAACCCTTCTCTGTCTCAGTCCTTTTTATCTAAACCTAAAGGACCCCTGACAGATATTTAGAAGACACATATAAGAGATTTTCTTACTAGGATAGAAAGGATGATTGCAACAGGCAAAGAAATTTAGTGTATCTTGACTTTAGCTATTTTGAAATTATATGGAACTGGTGGACTTTATCTGAGATAATAAAAAAATAGGTTGAACATCAATGCAATACTTTGAAGAGAGTTCTGAGGAGAGCAGTGAGAATAACTATAGCCAAAAGAAATGTGTTTGAAGAAGTCTGGCTGGAAGACTTAGGCCTGAATAAATCAAAGATCATGTGAAATAGGTAAAATGCTGATAAAATATCTGTTAGAAGGTAGGAAAGACAACCATCCTGACTCTGGATAGTACCAGAATCAGAGCTCTTAAACTAGATCAAGAAGCGAAGACATTTGGACTTTGGAGAAGCCATTCTGGTGGGAAGGATGGGTAGGTGCTGGAGTAGATTGGAACACTGAGAGAAACCTGTTGATGTCTTTAAGGTCCTTTCATTCAAAAAATTAATTTTAAAATCCTCAGAATTTTTACAGCAGCTCTTGACAGTCTTTCTGGGTCTGTCTGTTGGAGTTTCCAGGGGAATTTCAGTCAAGTAACAGCCTTTGGAGCTTAGTGTGTATCAAATAGTGCTCATTCTGATATCACACCTGCCTTGTTTGCACACCCAAACTGCACTCGGTGCTCTCAGGTGTATTCTGGGAGGCAAAACATGTTCTGTGACAACTCGGGCATCGCATCAGCCCAGCAGCGGCAGTGTCCTGGTGATGGGCCTTGCTGGGGCATCACAGCCTTGGAAGAAAGGCACAGGCTTCATAAATACTTCTGTGTCAGGATTCAAAGCAATAGCAAGTAATGGCAAAGTCTGCAATTTAATCTGTAGCAATGTTTATCCTGGCAATCAAACAGCTTGTTTGGGCCTAATGAAGATTTTGTTCTAAGACAATAAATTAATACTGGTTCTAGCCAAATTACTTGATTCATTGGAGTCACAACAAGTACACTTTCTATAAATCATGGACAATTTTTGTTTAGCATTTTTTAATCTTTGCAAAATTTACTTGTCTTCTTACCTTTTTAAAGTTGTTTTTCCAAAAATAAACTTTTGTTTTTATTTCTACAACTAGCCCATCTGTTGTCATCCTTAATATTTCTTATATTAACTTTAATGTATCACCTCCCACGCACTGTTTTTGCAAGGTACATAAGCACAGGCATAAGGGCTCATGTAGTTAATTATGCAGTGAAGTCATCTATTTCTAAATTATCAGTTAGGTAAGGTGTTATAAATTGTCCTCTATTCAGGGAAAGTAATATAACTAAATTAATCTTTATCAAGCTAATTTCTGAAACCTGATATCATAACTTAGTGTAATATTTATGCCTTTGCAAATCTGTAATCCAGCACAGGGAGAAAGACAACTGCAGAATACTAAAAAATCTACAGCTTATAAATGAATGTACTGATTTACTTATTTTCATCAGTAATAATGCATTAAACTCATCTTCATATCTTCTTCAATTTGTAGATTAGGATCTGTGCCTTTCCTGAGTTTCCTAAACCTCTTCCATAATTCTCTGTTTAACCAATCTTCAGCACACAGAGGTGTAACTTCAGCCTGCCAAAGAGTTGTAACTCAACGATTTCCAGTCCTTGTTCCCCAGCTAAGGTGGGTGTTCTAGCAATTTCTGATTCTGCTTTTAATGATCAGCTTGCTTTTTCCAAATTTTGCATTGCATGTTCCAGGCAAGTATCCAACTGTGTATCTGCATTTTGTGTGACATCAATGTAACCATCACATTATTTAATATATTTAAATATTTATGCTGCTAAAGAATTGCAAACTTTATTAATCTTGCTACGTGTTTCCATATTGCCTCAGCCTAAGTGATTTTCTTCTTACATGGATTTTCATTTTTAAGGAGTCTAAAAATGGGAGGTGTTCACATTTGAACTGATTAATTAGATTTATTGTAATCTGCTTTTTCTTCACCTTAAAAAATACGCTACACTTAGAAGGTTTAAGAACAACATTGCTGCTGTCAGATTTCTCCTGAGTGACTGGAAGTTGAGGGAAAATAATACCAGACTTCTAGTTTTGTTTTAAACACAACATTCCTCACTCTATTCCTGCTGAAGATTTACTTTCACTAGAAATTGTCCTCCTTGATATTTTTAAGGCTTTTTTTCCTTTTTTCTTTTTTTTTTTTTGTTTAACTAGTAGTCTTTCCAATCAATTTTTTAAAGTCATCATCTTATCCACTCTTTCAATTCTGATTCCTTCTCCAAAGTTTAGATAG
>VXBU01009385.1:681606-701939 GCA_013400315.1 Bombycilla garrulus | reverse complement strand
TTTTTTTCCTTTTTTTTTTTTTTTTTTTGCTTAACTAGTAGTCTTTCCAATCAATTTTTTAAAGTCATCATCTTATCCACTCTTTCAATTCTGATTCCTTCTCCAAAGTTTAGATAGAGAGCAAAGTTTTTCTTAGCTGTGTTTAATTGTTAGAGTGTTCTCAAAGTAGTCCCACAGATTTTAAAATGATGAGCAGGGTCCTGCAAAACCCAACCCAATTTTACTTCTAAGTGTGGTATTAAGCTCAATGTTGCTATTTTAGGCAGTCTTATAACACACATTTCAATTTGCACATTTCAAATTGCAGAAATGTTTGAATTAAATGGCAGCCTTTCAGTTTCTTACAGTTTGAAGTAGGAATATAAAATCAGTTTAAAATTTGACAGAAAGACAACAGAAAGCAGGACCAGGAGCTGCAGTTACAGGGGTAAATGACCCAATTTGCTTTTAAACAAAGCTAAAAAATTTAAATTTAAAAATTTTAATTTAAAAATTTTATAATTAAAAAATTCAGTAGTAGGAGCTCTGTAGTAGTACTCAGTAGTACTGAACTCTACACAGTACAAAGTGATCCCTTCGCCCAATTCACTGACACACTATTGTATCCCAGTATTGTTGAAGTATAATTCCAATATAGAACATACATACAGTTTTTAAATTTTTGATGTTTATAAAATATTTATTTATAGTTCTGCCTGCCCATTTATTCAAAGCAATATAATGGAGAAAAAGAAAAAAAAAATCTTTATTCTTCAAACTCAATGAAATCTCTATTTCTTCTGCTGATTAATTTTAGTTGTTTGCTTTGGACTGTTTCTTTTTATTATTCTTCCTCAGCTTTGGTTCCCGGAAAACAGCTGAAATCTGCTGGTAGGGCAGTAAGAGCTGTGAATTACCTATACCCTGCCCTAACCGAATACTTTCTAGACAAATGTGCATTGCCAGTGCTGGCACAATAGCCTATTTCACATGCATAGTCACTTTCTTTAACATTAACAATGTTCACCTTAATTTGTATCACTTCAAACAAGCAAAGAGAGTTAACGAAATACTAAGGTTAGAAAAATCCGAGTTACTCGTATTGCTCATAGAAAAAAAGAGTGTCATAGTGTTTACATTGAAATCTTGATGAGCACAAAATCGCAAAATTAATTTAGCATTAAAAACCTCATTAAAATTAAGACATTTTAAAATACATCTACAGCAGCAGCTATGATTCACAGTGTGGGAGAAGGCAGTTGCTGAGGATTTCTGTGAACTTTGACTGCAGCTGGCACAACCAGCCACAATTCCCAGGAGAACAGCAAATGGTGGGACAGATGAGTTATTTCAGCAGCCATTAAATAAAAGTTACTTGTGGATTCATAGAAAAGTGCCCTTTCAAATGACCAATCAATCCTATTATGGAGAAAAATCAATGCACATTGTGCCTTTCATTTTATTTACATTTCTTTGCATTTTAAGGTGACTTTCCCTGTAGCTGTTTGCTTATATACACAATTAATATAATGTTATTTGTGCATCCTTTTGTCAATGAAGGCAAGGCTAAACAAAATTACATTGGTAGGAAATGAGGTTACTATTGGCAAGCTTCTTTCTAATTGATGCAAAGTTCAGGCAGCAACACATCTGAGATTTGTTCAGTTGGTCAGAGCATGGTGCCAATAATGCCAAAGTCATGGGGTCAATCCCAATATGGGCCACTCCCTTTAGATTTGCACTCTGATCCTCGTGAATCCCTTCCAGCTCTGAATATTCTGTGATATGGGGTGATGCCTCCTCACAGTGCTCAGCTGTGAGTCATGTTTGGAGCTTTGCATGCTTTGATCTTTCTGGCTGAGATCTTTTCTGAGAAGATTGAGGTACCAATTCTCATCTCTCAAGGATCAATGTTCATGAGCAGAAGCTCTTAAGGTAAACAGGACTTTAGTTAGCTGTGAAATTTGTCAGACTCCTTCTAGAATGAGGGCAGGTTGGCTCATTTATCAGGCCTAGACCTGATACTTAAGAGTTGCTTGACAAATCACATAATCCTACGTTTTCATATTTCCTCACAGGATTACTGTGATCTGGTATTGAAGGATTGCTATTTAGGATCCCTTCCTAACCCATTGTGGTGGGCTGGCCTTCATTGGCCACTGGCTGCCCACCAGAGCATGACAGGGGCACAAAATAAAGTATAAACCTCCAAAAGAGCTTATGAAGATAATCTGTACTCCTTAGCTTGGGGAGCCTTTGGAAGGTACTCTGCTCTACTTCCCTCAGTAGAAGGAAATGCAGAAGTACCCCCTAGAAAAACATTAGGAACAAAAAGAAAGAATGGGCAAAGGATGGAAAAACCACAAAGAGTGAATTTCCTCCTCCTGTTCTTTCCAGTGCTGACAGGTTAACAATGTCATGCTGCCACCAGAGTTTTCACAAGGCAAGTAGTTTCTAGGAAAGCACAGGGAAAGTTGGAGATGGAAATTGAAGGGAGTTTTATGAGGATTATCACTGTGAAACCATAAAACCAGGCATGGTACCAGCCTGAAATTAAAATGCTAACGAAAGATGAAGATGGAACTGGAATGATTTCAATGGTTTAGAAACCTTTTTCATCATGTAAGGCAAATTTTGCAGGAAGATGTGAGAACTAGCAATTCTCTAACAGCAATTCAGTGGTGTTACCAACTGGCAGCAAATATCTCCACATTAACATTAGACATCTCTAAAGAGAAGACTTTCAAAGTGTAGCGCTCATGCTTTTTTCATTCAACAATAAATAGGAAAATAATCTATTCAGGACTAAACCAAAGTCTCCCCCATTCCTCAGTTGTTTCACAAAGCAAAAATATCTTGATTTATACTTAATTATACTCTTTGGGAAGTGATGGCATTTTCTACACCCTTAAAGATCTGTAATGCAGACAGATTATATTTACTATTGCTTTTTCTGACCTCATCTGGACCTTTTTTTGGTATTTTTTTATTCTCACACATCAAAACACAACACCTAAACTTAGGGGGTACAACTGGAGTATGTAAATCATCTTTCCATAATTCTCTTGGGCTGCTTACCTATTGGTGATGGAAATACCATACATGAGGTAAAATCTAAAAATGAAATTAAACAGGATAAACCACTACTCTGTTGAATCAGATCTCAAATGTGATCCACTTGGCACATACGTCTGCCGAGAAAAATTTGAAGTACTAAAGTGGTTTTACTATTGTTATCAAGAAGTACACAGTATTTGGGAGGATTCTAAGGAATTTGTTTCATGTGGTGGGCTGTGATATCCCAGCTCTGGAGCAGCCAGGCTACCAGAGGCTCACCCAACTGAAATCTTTTCCCATATCTCACAGATCACCTGGGCGCTGGGATCAGGACATTACCTCTGGCCCTGCCTCTTCCTCCTGTTGAGAGAGCTCTGTTTCCTCTTCATCCGTCACTGAGCAAATTGATTTTGTCTTGGATTTTTTCTGCAGTACAGGGGCAGCTGCTGCTCGCACAGGTTGCTCCTCTCATTCAGCTGCAGTCTGAGAGGCCACAGTGCCGGTTTTTCTCCTCCTTCCCTTAGGGTGCTGTCTAGTGACCAGCAGTGGCCAGTAAATAGTAGACAGGAGGAAGTTACACAAGTTACACAGCAGTAAGTTTCTCCTCTCTGCTGCTGCCACAGCATTCTTCTTGCAAATATTCTGTCACCTCACCAGGGTCCTGGAGTTGTTCAGTGGTAAAATTTCACACCATCAGAGAGTTTCTCCAGAAATTGGCCCATCTTCTCTCACATCCCACACCATGCAAGAGTATTCTCCCTCAGACCAGACCTTGTGCATTGAGATAAGAACAATATACTGGAAACACCAATGAAATAAGAACATGAGCAGCAACAGGAACAACATTCATATTTGGTTTTGTTTTGGTTTTAGAAATTGTATTTAAATTCCTGGGAACTGATTACAATGTGAAAGGTGTTATAGTTCTGTAGCTCTGCAGGTGCCTACTGCCATCTTGTGTACTTTTGTTGTCATGTGAATGGACATGTCTTATAACTAAAACATCTACCAAAATGTAAATACTATATTTAGAATTTTGTGGATAAAGCCACTCTACATATTAGGGTATGGACAGTGAAACTGACAGAACTGGAAAATACCTGTATCATTTAATCTCCACTTAAAATGTAAGTTCTGTATTTGTAGTCATAACAGACTTAGTCTTTCCAATTTGAAATCTTTCAACCTTTCTTTTTTTTTTTTTTTTTTTTTCAGTTGTTCCCAGTCTGGTAAATTCTGACTTATGCAAATCTTATTGACACTGGTTGTTCATTTTGAAGTTAAGCTATTTCTTAAATTCCTGGCCTCTCCAAGTACAAGACAAAATTATTGCTGAAAGGAAATATTTTGGCCAGACATGATTCTCATAAATCCGTACTGGCTACTTCCAACCTTCTTGTGTGCCTTATGCTTGGAAAATATTTACAGACTTATTTTCTCCGTCTTCTCAGAAAGTCACTCAGCAGGCCAAATGCTGCTATCCTGACAACCAGGGCTATAATTTCATTTTTTCCCACTTTCCTACTCTCAGTATTCTGACTGTCATGATCTCATGGCCAGTCCAGGCAAAACCATCACCAAGCTTCACATCCCAAACAGCTCTTGCTTACTTAGGAGATCCTCCAAAGCACATCCATCCATTGTCTCCTTGATCACTGGTGTCAGGAAGTTGCATTAATGCACTCCATAAATGTCCTGAATTTCTTGTGGCCCACCACCAGGGCAGGTGTCTTTGAAGTATAAGTCCTTAAGGACTTTCAGCCCCTGAAAACTAGAGCTGTCAATACATGGCTTCTTCCAATTATGTAAAGGCAGCCTTACTTTTCCCTTTTTCTTCTTTTTTTTTTCTTCTTTTTCTTCTTTTTCTTCTTTTTCTTCTTTTTCTTCTTTTTCTTCTTTTTCTTCTTTTCCTTCTTTTCCTTCTTTTTCTTCTTTAACTTTTTCCTTTTCCTTTTCCTTTTCCTTTTCCTTTTCCTTTTCCTTTTCCTTTTCCTTTTCCTTTTCCTTTTCCCTTTTTCTGTTCTATTTTCTCTGTCTGCTGCAGTTTTGGAGGGGAGTGATGGACTGGCTTTGTTTGGCACCTGGCCTCCAGCCAGGGTCAGACCACCACAAAAGCCCTTTGAGATCCTAAGGTAAAGAGAACTACAGAAAATATCATTTTTACACAGGGGTTACATTTCTTCAGGAGACATGAACTGTAACTGTAGAATAACTGGTCTAGTTTACAGATACATGTGGGTATTATAAAACACTTCTTACCTTCCTTGTTAGTCTGTCTCCTAAGAGAGGATGAGCAAAACCTGCCAGGAAACATCTTAATTGCAAAGTAGAATTAACAGGCATGTGTGGGATTTGTACTCTGTTGCAATTTCAAATGTTATGGTTATGATATTAATTTTAGATCACTTCAAAAAAAGCACAAAAAGCTGTAATTAAAATATTAATGAAAACATAATCAAAATTAACAAAATACTATCATTTTTTTCTCAAGCATTATATTGCAGACAAGAAAAATGTTCAATAATTGGATGTATTGTCAGGGACCATAACACAGGCTTCTCAGATTAGAAAGATCTCTGAATTATTTTAGAATTGATGTTTGAACACTGGCAATTCACAGTTTATCCTGTCAGGCTGAAAACAGCATTGTTGAGGGGATAGAAAAGTTTGCTTCCATCCTGCAGTGAGACAGACAGGCAGTTATATCTTCAGTTATATCTCAAGTGTTTGCACTTAAATCCATTGGAATCAATGCAAAAAATGACAGTGTTATAGCTCTGGACCTCAGCTAGAATAAAAATGAAAATATAACCACCTCTGACTAAGAAATTAGCCACCTGATGTGTTAGAAAACATCCTGTTCAATATTTCAAATGAGAGAGATTATGGTGAGGTTGGAAGGCAATAATAGGAAAATCTGTGATCTCAGATTTCGAAGTTGATTCACTGTTAAGTCCATGAAGTCTGACGTATTTGAAAGGGAGAAAGTGGAATGTCAGAGTTTAAATTCATGCACAGATGATGTTATGTTCAAGAAAATTCCCTCACAGAAGTGAGACACAGAATATCCTCATAGAGTGAGCAGCTCCTCACTTTCACTACTTGGGTCTCAGATACTAGAGGCAGCAGCACAATAAAAGCTGAATTCATCCAGAATTCAGATGTAGGCATCATTACCAATTCTTTCCTAGATTATTTGACAAGTAGTCAATCTGCTTTAAAGCTTCAGCTATTATGTTTATGGGCCTGATGGATGAGAGCCAGAAATACTCAAGCTCATTATCTGTCACTCTGTGTCCATGAGCATCCGCTGCCATTCCACTCCTCCTGCACCACTCTTGGAGAATTCTTCACTTTATTCACTCTTGGTGCTGATATCTTGAAATTCTCTCTTAAAATAACTCTTCTAACTAGACATTAGTGTCAGTCTTTCTTCTATTTTATATTTATTTTTCCTTTAGAGCAGCTGCAGACCAAACCAAACTAAGCCAAACCCCAAATACTCTCTAAGTCTAAAAACTAAAAGGAATGGGAACCTGACCTCTCAGTGCACTTATGTGGAAAATCAATTTCTTAGATCAAATTATTGCTAACATGTTTTTAACAGTGGGGATTCACCTTTCTATACCTCTGTTTTCTTCCTTGATTTTTTTTTACATTAACCTTTTTTTTTAGGGATCGTCTGGTATTCATATGTGTATAATTTATAACACAGCTATGTCCTAATCTCAGTTTAACCCTTTTAAGTGTGGATTTTGAATTAATTCAGCTAATTAGATTAAATTTTTAATGTACTCTATGCAGACAAACTCCATAAAGTCCTTCAAGAGGATAAACTACCTTGTTTCTGTAAAACTATTGTGTTTGTGGAAGGCAGTATAAAAGAATACATCCCCAGATTTAAGGTTAATTTATTTATTAACAAAAGAAGAAACAGTTATGTATGAGTGTCTTAAATCAAAATGAGAAAATAGAATAAATTACTTGATTTTGTGATTGCTTTAACTGAGCACTGTGGGGTTTTTTTATTGAAACAACTCCATTTATTCAGAATTCCACTTTAACCTCCTATGCAATCTGTCCTAATAAATCCATTTCTTTGTTAATCTGATGTTTAATGAAGACTTTAAACCTCAAAATTATCATATCTTACTGATACTTCAGCCACCATCCCTGAAAGAGTTCAAAAAATATGTTTGTGGCACTTGAGGACATGGTTTGTGGGTGAGCATGGTGGTGCTGCTGGGTTGATGGTTGGCCTTGATGATGACATTAAAGGTTTTTTCCAAACTTAATGATTCTGTGATTCTAAATTAAAGAAAAAAACCAATGTCAAATTATTCAGTCCTTTGAGTTGAAAACTTTTCTGATCCACTTGGGATGTGAGGAATTTTTTAGGTTGTTGTTGTTTTGGTTTTTTTTTCCAAGAACAATTGAAATAATAAAAAATCTGAGTATTGTAGGGAAAAAAAAACCAGTCTAAAATCTAAGGTCATGATAGTGCTCTGGAACTTGCACTGTTGTCCTGCTCATAGTGACTAATGTTCTGTTATTGAGAAATAGCTCTCAAACTATTTTACCTTGTGAGGAAAGCACTGCTGTTGATGCCTAAAGATTTTTACCTTTTTCATGTTTTTGTAGCTTTGTAGCTTGTTAATATCTATTGTATAGTTCCTAGTACTTTTCTCGCCCTTTCTTACATCTCAGAACAATGAGCCAACCCTTCCTAACACATTACATAGCACTCCTGAAACTCTGTTCATTTTTATTTTCAAGAAAAGAATTCCTAACAAGGACACTCTGGTTTGCACCAGGGCTTAGGAGAAATAGGGCAAAGAAGCGCATGGAGCAATTCCAAGGGTCAGACCCAATGGTGGGTTGATGGGGCAGCTGTTCTCCATTGGATGTACCTGCTGGATATCCTAATTAACCTCATAAAATTGTAGGAATCCTGTGGCATACATGTATTTGTCCACCTGAAATCCTTCATTAAATAACTGCTTTTTATCTTACCACTTTAACATTGTTTGGAATTCTTTTTCTCTTGATTCCAGGCAACGGTATCTTCCAGAGTCCCTGGATCCACGCCCAATCTCTTGTACCTCCTCAGAAAGGTAATTTAAAGTGCAAACTGGTTTCCTCTACTAATATTTATAGTTTACCTCAGTTAAAAGAAAAAAAAAAAAAAGGTAAGTTTAACTTTAAAAAAAACGACATTGGGCTTTATAGATTATTACACTGGGTTTTATAGAAGATCTGTCTGCTGATGATAGAGCAAATTTTGCTTTCCAGTCGTGACTGTGGCTCAGACCACAGAGGATGGAGTGGCTCTCACAGAGCCCTTCTGCACATGCTAGAAATCAGAGCAGAAATTTAGAAATATTAACTGGCACAAACCAAGACACAGAGCAGTGGGCTGAAGAATGAGAAAGGAACAGAAAAAGGAAGAAACAAGAATTTTTAATGCCAGCTGAAAACTTCCACTATCAGGTCTTGAACCTGACTCAACCAAAGCTGGCTTGGCATGACATTTCAGTTAAAAGTTGAGAAGACTTGTCACTGATAGAGATGAATAGTTTTGAATTAAATATCTCCTGAAAGATCCTGTGAAACAAACTGGGGCAAAGTTCTTCCAGCAGGCTAAATACAAAATAATGAGGACAAAATACAGCTTAGTGCAGCCTAATTATTCACTAGCTAATTTCCACAGGTATCTTTTTTTCTTCCTCTTTGTAAGAATTCAGAAGCATCATAAGGAAACTGCACTGAAAATACCAAGTCACCCTTCATTATTGGAGATATGCTACCAAAACTAAAGGGAATAATGCCCCTCAGTTGTAGCAATAGGATTTAGGTGTACTTCTGCACATAATCCCATTCCACTTTGCCAGAGAAAACCAAGACTGTACTGCCAGAATAACCAGCATTTCCACACATCTCTGAAAAATGAAATTATTTCCCTACAAAGTGCTTGTATGGTTAGATCATCCTTTGTAGGGTTCATGTTGAGGCTTCAACTTCATTAATGATTTAATCTGACAGATTAAAAAATAAATGTGCAAATCAATATTTATGAAGTAGATACATACCAAGTTCATGTCATGGATTTTTATTTATCTTTATGTTTTATTCATTTACATTTATTTATAACACATGGTTACAACAAAATACCTTTCTACTCACGCAATAAACAGGGAAAGAAAAAAAACCACTAAATGCTGACATATCTAATATTATCTCAAATCTCAGAATTCCTGTGTTAAGTAGAAACACAAAAGAACATAGAACTTCTACTAGTGGCAGCCTCTTCTCCATAAAATTTGCTTTACCAGCCACTTACTCTCCCCATAATTAGGCAGTCCATTGGTAACGTGTGGTTAAACCAGAAATTGATGTTGTAGTTAATAGTTTGTATCAAATTACAGCTGCAGTAAAGCAATCAAGCCTTAAAAAGGCAACTTTATTTTCTAGTGTTTTCTGTCGTTAAACTACAGCATGAAGTTATTCAATCCCTGTTTATGGAAAACTCCTTAATTCTCTACCTCCCTTATCTGCAACAGATAAAACAGTAGCAGTAGATTTGTGATAACTTTAGGGCCAAATGATGCCAAAAAAGACTTTTTATCTCTATGTCACTAGGACTTGAAATTATAAGGTGTTGAGTGAACAGAGAATTCTGTGGACCCTACAAATTCATGCTGGGCGAAACTCACGTGTCAGAAACTTTCCTGACAGAAAGGTCATCTCCTTGAGGGACAGGCAGTGTTTGGCAGCACCTCTGAGCAAGAAAGCTTTGAAAATACACCTTTGACCCCTCTCCCCACTCAGTTACCTCTCATTCTATCCTGCAGCCAAAAGCTGAGTGTGATGATGGTGTTCACTCAGTAACACAGTGCTGGGTAATGAATTCCAAAGATACACAAAATGTTCGATTGAGTTTGCGTCTGTATTGAAGCTGTTCATCAACAGACTGAACAAAATTACTTGGCAGCTGGTATTTATGATAGATAATAAAGTCTGAAGAAAAACAATGATGAGGAGCTTGTAATATGCTGAACTGTGTGCTAGAAGTGCAGATAGCTCGGATATCTGCAAATGCAACAGTGGAATAATAAAACAGTGTTTCCTGAATTTTGACAGATAAAATGAATTTTTTAACTTGTGAATTGGGTCATTACATTGGCCACCTCCTTCCAGTGTGGAATAATTCTATGAAGAGAGTTGGAATATTACAGTTAGAAAGAAACTTTAAGGAACTACATCTTTTCAGTTCTCAATACCAGTCACAAGTTTTGACAAGGTATTTCAATATACTCCAGTTTTACATGCACACTTTGTATATTAGAGTGTCATCAACAGCTACATACACAGAATTTTAACAGTTCTTGCATCCAGCATGACTTCTGAAATTCCATTTAAAATCAACAAAACTGATGGATCAAGATACAAACTGTTTGATAAGGGAAGGAGAAGTGGAAGAGGAGAGAAATAAAATACCCAAGTGATGCAAAGGCTGCCACTCACAATCTGAGTCATTAATAGACCAGTGCCCTGAAAGTTCCCAAGAAAACAATGGCTAAACCTCCCTAAACCTCCTCTTTTCCCTCTTTATTGATGAGCCTGACATCAGATGAACAACATCAATTAATTCAGGTCACCTGCCTGGCTCTGTGCCCTCCCAACCTCTGTCACATCCTCAACCTACTCACCAGGAGGCAGAGTGAGGAGCAGAGTATGATGCTGTGCAAACACTAAATAAGTAAAACATGATTGTGTTATCAGCACAGTTTTGGCCACAAATCTAAAACACAGCACCACATAGGATTAGCTTGATCCTAGCCAAACTTTGAGAAATTTCACCTGTAGACAAAAACTGTGGTAGAAACATGGTTCGGGGCACTGCTTTTCTCAAAAGGGATTTATCTGCTAAAGGGAGAGGGAAGATCCTGTAATATTTTTGAAGTTGTGGTCATTGTCAGTAGTGTATTAAATTCAGACTCCAGTCAAGCTGCACAAGACAGAAGAAATTCAGTTCCTCTCATAGACATGAGGAAAAGTCAATCTCTCACCTTGAAAACTCTCATTTCCACAACAGAATAGCATTGTGAAGGCTGCATCAAAGTGCAGAGCACAAAACCTTGTCCTCCAGCAGTGCAGCTATTATTGAAACAAAAGAAGTATCTGATAGAAAACTAGCAAAACCAGCTGAATGCTAATAAAAACTTTAAAATGGCACCTTGCATAGGTAATTGTGGATCAGCTGAATAAATATGTAATGGAATTTATTGCCTCAGAAAATACAGGACTGGGAGTGTCACTTGCTCAGATTCTGCTGAGGTTAGGTGCATAGGTTACCAAGTATTTAAAAACTCAGCAAACAAAACCTGACCTCCTTTCTGCTACACTGTGAAATGCACACAGCTATAATAACAATCTCTCTTTCTATATCAGACAGTGTTATCATTCTTGAGATAAATCTTTCTGGTGGCCTAATAATGATGATTTTTACCAACACTAGCAAAAATTTTCTTCCACAGGCAACAAAGATGTCTGGG
This sequence comes from Bombycilla garrulus, assembly GCA_013400315.1. Taxonomy (NCBI): domain Eukaryota; kingdom Metazoa; phylum Chordata; class Aves; order Passeriformes; family Bombycillidae; genus Bombycilla; species Bombycilla garrulus. The sequence continues at coordinate 690,348 of VXBU01009385.1, read as the reverse complement.
TTTGTGATGGCCTGAGATAGTTCATGCTCACTGTATCAATCCTCTGGTGTTCAAACACCTGCTGCCTTGCAATTTCTTTTAGCATAAGCTCTGTGAGTATCACAAGTGATAAACCTAACAGACCCAGGGAGTTTTTGCTAAAAAGCAAAGTTCCTTACATCAGTCACAGCTGGCAGAGGCTGTTGTGACACTTGCAAGCTTTAAATAGGAACTAATGAGAAAGAAGAAAACTGTGTCATAGAAAGGTGAAAAAATTCACTGCATTGAACTCAAGACTGTGAGACCACCAGAACTTCATACTGCTCTCAGTAAAGGCATGAGGATTCTGACAACTCAACACAAATTCCTCTATCTTACTCTGCTTGAGAATGAATGAAATTTGATCTTAGGACTCTTAGGACTCAGACACTGAACGTAACTCCAAGATTAGCTGCAGATACTAGGAGGCTTTACTTCCTATATATAAGGTTTTGAGTGCAATACAGATTGAGTTAAAAATCAAAAAATAATTTTAAAAATGTATAAAAAAATAAACCTAGAAGGAAAGTGAGAAAATGGGAAAAGTACTTCAAACAATACTTTTTCTCAGTTGTTTCTGTTAGTGCTCAGCATTGAAAAAATTTTCATGCTTAAACATTTTTAGCAGAACATGCCCACACTTGAACAGGTGAGTCAATGCAAAGCTACACTTCCCTTTTTTTTGAGACAGAACATGTGTCTTCTGTATCATCCTTTGTGACCAAGAGAATAAAACCTACCATGGTAACATTATCACCAAAGACAAGACCTTCTTCCCAGAACATGTTAGCCACTATTTTAATTTCATCCTTTGAAAATATATTGACCAAAACAAAAAATTCAATATACTGAATTATTTTTGTCCCATGCCAAAAACTTGGGCTCACTTCCAATCTGCTAGATATAGTCCCAAATTGTAATGGTAGCACCAAGAAATCAGATGAGCAACATAGACTGGATAACCCTCTTTGACAATCATTATTAACAAGGTTCTTCTTCCCCCAAGGCAGCTCGCTTCCACTGATTGCAGGTTCAACAGGAAATTATTTTCTGCATTGTTCACAAAAAACAAATGAACAAACAAACAAACAAACAAACAAAAAACTCACTGCTCCACTTGCTGCTGTTTTCCACTGTGGAGGTTATGGCTGCTTGGTCTAGAGGATCTTTAAAGATCAAACCAAATCATTCTATGATTATATTGAAGTCTAGTTATTAGAATGGAGAAATACTTTCACATAATGTAAGCAAACTCCCACTGCTTCCAGAAATTTTATAACTTTGGTTAAAGTTCTTTGGTTCTAAATAACGTAACTGCCTTGAGCAAATGCTAATACAGAAACTGAGGAAAATGTGAACTCCAATGTTAAATCGACTTCCTTTCTTGGTTACCATGGCAATATAATCTTCCTGTGGGGGAAGTTCTCATATTATTTCTATATAATTTCAGGAGTCCTCTTCAATGCCAAAGCACACACTTAGTCTCAGTTTTGTGTAATGCACAGGGAAGGTGAAGGATATTTTCTGAACTGAAGTGTATCTGATTGTCTGGTTGTTTGGAAAGGACTCTATGTAAGGATGAGGGATTCAGCAGCTCTGGATAAAGCATGCACTCAGAGCATTGATTTCAGCAGGATCCATTGTTTTCTCATTTTGTGAGCAATGCAAGCTCTGATTATTATGCAAACAAATCAGCAAGCAGGCTGCTGAGAAGCAGAAGTGTCCTTATCCTGCATTTGCCTCGTGCACAGAGCTCAGGTGTACAACTGAGCTGATTTGTGGCTTGAAGCAAGAAGCAAAACGTCTCTTGGATATTGGGGTTCCTGAAAGATACTGTTCAAAGCCTCTGAGGAGTCATCAGCATGCACTGATGGAGCTTAAAGCACCCGAGTGTTAGGGATGAACTCAGGATCAGTTTTATCCTTGCCAGATTTGTTTGCTCAACAAATACGCAGTCTCAACCCAAGGTATCTTCTAACTCCAGGCACAACTGACCTAGCAACAGGTGTCAATTCCTTTGTGAGAAACCCCTGACATTCATTTACTCCAATTTTTCTTTCACCTTTCCTACTTCCTCTCTTCTATTTCCTTCCCTTCTCTTTATTCAGGCTAAGGTTCACCTATTCTTACTCACTGGCAATGTCTCCAGCACATGCTGAGGCATTTCATAAAGAGCAAGTCATCACAATTACATCATAATTGATCTGATACATTTCCAGTCTAATTCCAGACTCACTAGAGTGCAAATGATCATGTTTTTGCATCTGTCCATGACAACAGTCTGCTATTTGCCTCAGTAATCTTGGTTTTATTTGGTTTTATTTACTTCATTTTTTACTAAAGGATGTTTTATTACTTCAAAGTATTAAATTCTTGAGGAACAGATTTTTTCCCTATGTGAGCCATAGCAGCAATGATTTATTGTGCTTGACAACCAGAAATAAATTATCCTGGTTTTGTCTTTTAACCTGCAAGATGTTGCAGAAATATGCCTAAATGTCAAGTCATTTTGCTTGAATGTGAATGGAGTCACCTAGAATAATTTCAGCACCTTAGCAGTCAGTCAAAAAATTACTCAGAGGAAAACTCTGGATTATATCTGATTTCTTCTATTTGACAGGCAGTAAGAAATTCTTCAGTGATAACTTAGCTTACACTACTTCTAGAGGAGCATAGCTCCATTACTGTTTTACATGTAAGAAGGAAATACTACTTTTTTCCTGGATTCATGATAGTATGTTGTCCTGGTTCCAACCCAGGTCATTGTGTTATTCTATTCCACCTGAGGTCATTGCCAGGGCAGGGGAAAAGGCAGAGCATTTATCACATAACTCAAGATGCAAGGTTTCAGTAAGGTGTCTAAATTCCTCTTTAATTGGTTTATAAGAGAGGATATATTGTCACCTTTTAAGTTGGTCATATACGTATTCACTAAGCAAAGGGACTTGCCACAATTTTTAGTTTACAAAATTGTATTTCTTAGTATATTGATTTGTGATATTTTGAGGAAAAGACTCCATTTCTTTCTCCGTCTGTCAGCTACCATTAAAGTGATATATTAATTCTCACATTTAAGTATTTAAAAGGGTACATTGAATAGCAAAAGCATGTCATCATTTCTTCTGTAGCAAATGTAAAGGTGGACATACTCATTCTCACTAGAAAAAATCTTGTACTTAGTATATATTTCTCCTGAATAATTCCCTTTAGAAAGCCTTTTTGAGTTTTGTAAGCCTTTTCATAAGATGACAAAATTTTCCTTACAGTATCGAAAAGACATTGGTTGTGCTGATTTCCCTCTCCACTCCAAAGCAGTAGTTTAGTAATTCTTATTTTTACCAGTCAAGGTGTAGCAGAAGATAAACACAAAGCAAAGGGGAAGCAGGTCTTTTTCAGGATTCAGAAGAATCCGAAGTGGAGAACAGAGCTTAGAGGAGTCTGTCACAAAGAATTATTTCATTTCAATACCGCAGCCCTTTGAGTAGTCCAATATGCAGGACAGAAGAAAAACCCGGGAGCCTGATGAGCATTGCCAGTCTCTGCCTCTCTGCTGACCCTCCTGAGGCACGGCTCAGCAGCAGGCAGCGTTTGCAGCCTCCCGTGCCTCCTCTGCACCGTGTGAGCAGGGCACAGCAGCTCTGGCAGGGAAACTTCACTGCTCAGGGCTTGTGCTCTTTGGCTTTTCACCTCCAGGAAATGGTGCTTTGGGTCCTTAAACTGCAACACGCAGGACACTCCTGTGCCGAGGGTGAAGCACCTGCTGCATCTCTGTTTGTTTAGAGCAGATAAGGAATTGCCATGGAAAAACTCACACCGCAGATCTTTCAGCGGTAGGTTGTGTCCCTTCTGCAGACTTCTCCCGTGGAAAGATGACTTACGTGAGGTTCTGGCAGCCGGTGACCCCTCAGGTGTGAATTCGCAGTGTGCGCTCCCCTCGGGGACGGTTCCAGCGGCGATCCCTCGGGCTCAGGTGCGGTGGCCGAGGAGCAGCGGGGCCGGGGCCGCTCTGCGGTACGCGGGGGACACCGGGCGGTCGCTGCTGGCACACACCGCCCGCTCCGAGGATTCCTGTCCTGCCGCCAAAGGATGGGGAAAATCACTGATCTTCCACTTACAGTGGAAAGCGCCGCTCCTCTGGAGAAGTAAAACTACTTCACGCAGAAGAATTAGGATAATACCTCGTAGCATTCTTGTTAGGAATTTGTAAAAACAATTCCATCTTGCAGCCGCATAAACAGAGCAAGTATTAGAGGGTGTGTTCAAAGTCCCGCAAAATTTCTGTGCAATAATTAGGAACACAACCCAATTTCGGCTACTGGTGACCTACTCTCCCTGTAAGTTCTACTCTGTTGAATTGTCAGGAGTAGAATAATCTCTCCCCTGTTGCTGATTCAGCATAGCAAAGAACCATCTCCTGATGGCCCCACATTTGTGATACATTTGCAATATAGAGTCTCAGTCTGCAGCTGAGAGCGCAGAACGTGAGTCAATAGGGTCTGTGCTGAAATCCGTGTGTAGGGAAGGACAGCAGCCCTGTGCCAGCACTTGCCTTTGCAGGGGATGCAAGGGGCGCAATGGCAGCGGCATTTCTTTCCCCTGCCTTGGGACTCAGGATTGCTGCAGCACTTGGGAGTGAGTGCCAGCTGTGAATTCTGACTCTTGGGCTTTGATCCTTGCCATCAGAGCTGCTAATGGTGACCTTCCAGTTTCTGAGGTGAGCATACGGGAAAAATGGAGAAGGACTGTTTCCAAGGGTCTGGGGTGTCAAGACAAAAGGGAATGTCTTCCCACTGCCAGAGGGCAGGGTTAGATGGGAAGAAATTCTTCATGTGAGGGTGGTGAGGCCCTGGAACAGGTTTCCTGAAGAAGCTGTCCTGGAGATGGCTGCTCCATCCCTGGGAGTGTTCAAGGCCAGATTGGACAGGGCTTGGAGTGAACTGGTCTAGAGGAATGTGTTGCTGCCTATGGCAGGGAGGTTTGGAACCAGATGATTTACAATTATTTACAATGTCCCCTTCTAACCCAAACCATTCTCTGATTCTCTGAATGCAGATGAGTACTACAATAATAATAATTTCAAAGCATTATGGTGATCTTCTTCAGGAAACAACATTCAGGAGGAAAACATTCTCAGCACAATGATGGTTTGTGCAATTATAATCTCTTCTACAAGGTCATGAAATTAAAATTTATGTTAATTACAGCCCATGGCAATGATTATGCTAACAAACTGTTCCACTAATTATATTTAGGTATTTAGATTGCATTAGCCAAGAAGTTTTATGCAAAATTTGAATATTGCCTATATCTCATAAATAATAAAGACTATACATGCCTCGACCCACAATTACAGCAACACGTTTTAATTCAGTTGCTTAACACACAAGTTTAAAAATTGAATTAGAAAACATAGATACTAATCAGTCCTATGAGATTCATACTTGTTTATCTTTGAACTTTTTTTTTTCTTTCTTTAAAGAAGATGGAAATTCAAGCAATGAAACTAAATATCTTCCCTTTTCATAATGCAAGGTTTTTCTCAACAGGTATTACAGCTCTTTGAACTTCCCTCTGACCAAATTAGTATCATACATACTGGGTTTTTGCCTTGTGCCATGACCTTAGAGCTGATCTCCCATCTCACTTCCAGACTCTTGAGCCAGCCCCAGGGATCACCCAGGCCCTCCACCACACATCCAGTCTGGGAGGCTGGGGCCTCGAGAATAGTATCTTCTTTGGCCAGCTGAGTATTACAACTTTGTGATATCTTTATTGAGAAAGACAAATGGAAACTCTTGCACGCAGCAGTTAATGCCACAAAAATTCTTGTCCCTGTGTGGTTCTCTTACTCAGAACAATTCAACATCAGTGATGAAAGGATAATATTGCCTTTTCAATGTCTCTGCCATTAGCTGACTGTGACTGGAATTTCATAGACTCACAGAACAATTTGAGTTGGAAGGGTCCTTGAAGTCCATCCAGTTCCATCCCCCTGCCATGGGCAGGGACACTTCCACTAGACCAGGTTGTTCCAAGCCCCAGTGTTGCCCTTGATGTCCCTGGACAGATTTAATTCCATCAGGGCTTTAGCTTTCCTAAGCTGATCCCTGGCTGCTTGGACAATCCCTAGGCTATCTGTCCTTGCTTCCATCCTCTGCAAGCTTCCTGTTTCTGTTTGATTTTGTCTGGGTACTCCTTTCTCATCTTTTTTCATCCATGCATACCTCCTTGCATTTTTCCTTGACTTCCTATTTGTTAGGGTGCATCACTCCTGAACCTGGAAGACATGATGTATGTGTAAAATATAAATATAAAATGATGGATGCCTATATGCATGATGTTCATGAAAGAAAGAATAGCACTTTCACTGTTAGTTAAGAGAGCATTTGATAAATACTTCGTTCAGTTACATGACTTGCTTAAATGTCATTACATAATGGGGCTGTAAAAGTTGAGGTTTTGCTTAACTTGGGGCTTTAGCTCCTTTTTTAGCTGCAAATTTACTGGGTGCTGAGAACTGCATTTGAATCTGCCTTTTCTTTAGCCTTGCACCACCGAGCTTGTATTTCTTCAGAATGATTGTAGTATTTCCGCCAGGAAAGTTCAGTCAGGTCATTAATTTTAAAAGTTGAGTCATAATTGACAGCACTTTATAAGGCATGATTGGCTCACAGCAAGCTTCTTGTTTTGGGTAAAACAGGAGAATCTTCAACATCTGACAGATGTTGCAACACTGACAGATGTCATCCCTGCCCAGGACAGAAAGAACATCTGACCCACTGGGCTCCAGGAGGTGCCAGAAGGTGCCAGCATCCAGCTCACGTGGTGATAGTACATTTTGATGTTGATCCTGGAATTATAATTCATACAGTCACAGAATCACAGAATATCCTGAATTTGAATGGACCCACCAGGATCCAGTCCAACCCTGTCCCTGCACAGACACCCCAGCAATCCCACCCTGTGCATCCCTGGCAGCGTTGTCCAAACACTGCTGGAGCTCTGGCAGCCTCGGGGCCGTGCCCATTCCCTGGGGAGCCTGGGCAGTGCCAGCACCCTCTGGGGAAGAACCTTTCCCTGACACCCTAATCCTCCCGTGACACAGCTCAGCCGTTCCCTTGGGTCTCTTGTCCCTGGTCAGAGGAAGCACAGATCAGAGCTGCCCCTCTGCTGCCCCTTGGGGCAAAATACCTGAAGGGAGGGAGCAAAGATGAAGCTGGGCTCTTTTCAGTGGGCCCAGTGACACGACCAGAGTGGGTGGCCCCAAACTGAAGTACAGGAGGTTCCCTCTGATCTCCAGGAAACTCTTTGTTATTGTGAGGGCGAGTGAGCACTGGCACAGGTAGCCCAGGGTGGTTGTGAAGTCTTCTTCCTTAAAGCTATTGAAAAACTGCTGAGACACAGTCTTCTTTTTCATACTTGTTCACAAACTAAAAGAAAATAAGAAAATGCAAAAATACTCTTTTTACCGACACTTAAGAAAACAGTAAAAGTAAAATGGTGGTGATATTTTTAATATATGTTTCATTTCCATCGATACTTGTTTCACAGTTATGTTGGTTTGGTACATTATTACCAAATTAAATACTTTCACTAGTCATTCCAGATAAGAAGATGCAACTTCAATTACATATTACATTTTCTTTACAGAGTTTAGCAATATGACAAAGTAGATAATGTACACTTCTTTTCTTAAAAATCCAGTAAATGAAATTTTCATGAATAAGAAAGCTTCCCAAGTTCTATTATAACACTTTCTATTAATGCCTTATACTGAGAAAATTTTATTAAAGTCAGTAAACTCATAGAGAGAAAGAATACGTTGAAATAGATCTGTTATGTGCAAAGTCCTTTCCAAAAATTGAAAACCCAAGCATCCAAAATCCACCAGCATAAAAGCTGTTTGTAGTGAGAGTTAAGTTGACAAATGATTGTGAACAGCATTCTACCTGGGCCCAGTCAAGTGCCTTGTAACTCATCAGGATTATCTAATTCCTTACAGAAGTGGCTATACCATGGTAACATTTACAAAGCTGGGAAAGAAGGACAAAGAGTTAAAAGACTGCTCACAACAGTTTACATCTCCTGTCATTTTATATCTATTTCTGGGCCTGAGGAATTTTTTTTTTCCAAACCTGCATGCTGCACAGTACACAGTAAAATACCAGACTCTTACGTGTTCCTGCACATGGAAATCAATATGCAGACAAATGTTTGCAAAAGCCAGCATGAATGAACATGGGGCAGAGGGGGAAACTTAAAAGCAGCTCTGATGGCAAGGATCAAAGCCCAAGAGTCAGAATTCACAGCTGGCACTCACTCCCAAGTGCTGCAGCAATCCTGAGTCCCAAGGCAGGGGAAAGAAATGCCGCTGCCATTGCGCCCCTTGCATCCCCTGCAAAGGCAAGTGCTGGCACAGGGCTGCTGTCCTTCCCTACACACGGATTTCAGCACAGACCCTATTGACTCACGTTCTGCGCTCTCAGCTGCAGACTGAGACTCTATATTGCAAATGTATCACAAATGTGGGGCCATCAGGAGATGGTTCTTTGCTATGCTGCATCAGCAACGGGGGAGAGATTATTCTACTCCTGACAATTCAACAGAGTAGAACTTACAGGGAGAGTAGGTCACCAGTAGCCGAAATTGGGTTGTGTTCCTAATTATTGCACAGAAATTTTGCGGGACTTTGAACACGCCCTCTAATACTTGCTCTGTTTATGC
>VXBU01009385.1:668039-681095 GCA_013400315.1 Bombycilla garrulus | reverse complement strand
AAAAAAAAATATAATAATTACTGAGCCGCTGCGATTCCCGTTTCCGGAGCTCCGGCCGGGGCGCTGCCGGCAGCGGCCGCTAGACGGCGCTATGGGTGAGGCCGGGCCCGTTGGTGTGACGACGGCACGCGCCGGGCCTGGCGGTCCGAGCGGGACAAAGCCGGGAGCGACTCCGAGCGACACCCGGAGTGACCCTGGGAGCCACACCCGTAGGGTCTGCAAGGCGAGAGGTAGGCGTGGAGTTTCCGCGTTAGGAGTTTCCGGGAGGCTGCGAAGAAGGCTGGAGCTGCTCTGCTCTGGGAGAGCTGGGGGTATCCAGCCTGGAGAAGAGAAGGCTCCAGAGAGACCTTAGAGCCACTTGCATTGCCTGCAGAGCTCCAAGAGAGCTGGAGAGGGACTTTGGAAAAAGGTTTGCAGTGGCAGGACGAGGGGGAATGGCTTCAAACTGCGGGGAGGCAGGGGTATATGGGATATTGGACAGGAATTCTTCCCTGTGTGGGTGCTGAGGCCCTGGCACAGATTGCTCGGAGGGGCTGTGGCTGCTCCTGGATCCCTGGCAGTGTCCAAGGGCAGGCTGTACAGGGCTTGGAGCAACCTGGGCTAGTGCAAGGTGTCCCTGCCCATGGCAGGACGGTGGAAGATGATCTCTCTTTAAGGTCCCTTCCAGCCCAAACCATTCTGGGATTCTGGGATTCAAGGAAGTCTTGTATCTCCTTTTCCAAGTGAAGTGTTGTATCTCCTCTTGGCCCCCAGCTTGTGGTTGCCAGTTCTTCTGGAAGCTGGCCCGGGCAGTCAGCTGCGATGAGCCATGTGTTCTCGATAGGATGAGTGTGACACGTTCACAGAGAGGAAAGCTGCAAACAGATCTTCGAGGCCCAGGTGAAAAAAATCAAAGGATTGAGTAAAAGCCAAAGGAGTTGGTTGTGTTAGTCAGTTTCCTGGCTGTTGAAATGATCCCAGGTCATTTTCAGCATATCTGGTTTTGGTTTGTTTTGGTAAAAAACTGAATGTGTTATCTCTAGCATATGCTCTCCAATGCATCTACATGTGTTCCCATGTCTTTGTTGTATATCAGGTTATATTAACCGAAGGCAGAATCTTAACACAGCAGTAAAACATTTAGAGGCATAGTTAGCCAGATTCAGACATTTTTAACTCTGCTGTTGGCTTTTCTGGTAATGTAAGCAAGGCAACACAATCCAGTTACTACACTTTTTCTCTCTCAGGAAGAGATTATCCTTTTGTTTTCTCATTTTGAAAATAGCCTTAGATGAAAATGCTTATGTATGTGGCATGTAGGATTTATTTTACTTTTCTCTTCTGCTGTCTTTCCCCTATTATTTTTTATTAATTATTTTGTCACTGTTCTCCATCCAGTAGGTTTGAAGGAATTCTAATTGCTGAGATTATGGTTCTTTGAAGACTCACTTATCCCACCTTTTGGATTAAAAAAAGAAGACGACAAGGTCCTCTAAGAAGAATAAAAGGCACACTTACAATAGGCATTCAGAAATATCTGCTGATGCCATGCCATTACCGTGTAATCAGCAGAAATGTGTTGGAAAAACACCCAGCAGTGACTTCACAGAAAAGCCACAGTCAGACAGGTAGAGAACAGAAGCATAAACCCCCAATTATATGTTCAGAACTATATGAAATTGACAGATTTTCACTAGGAATGAGAAACTCCTGAATTCTTGGTCATAGCAGTAACAACTTGTAATAGACTGTCTCCTTGCCAAATGTAAATTTAGTATAATGAACTGCTTGCTGCCCGTTGAAGTGCAGGCCAACAGACTAATATTTGCAATGGCAGGCATATTGTATGGCTTTCCTTTTAAAAAAGAAATTATCTTTGCTCACAGCAATCTAGATATACACCCAGTCTGACACATATTTTTTAGGCTGGATTTCCAAGTAAATGGCTTACATGATGATGGAGTAAGGCTGTGTAACGAACAAGAATGAAGTTAATGCATCCATCCTTTTTTACCCTAAGCCAGCTGCTGAATATTGATACAGGGATTCTCACTGACCCCAAGGAGAAACACAGATTGCCCAAGCTGTTGGGAAAAGCACTGGGCAGAAAAAGGCTATTTCACAGTTCTTGCTCGTGTCTCCTTAAGGGTTCATAGAATTTTTACCTTTTAGAGCTGTTATATATGTCTCTGTGGTTTACACATTCTAAATCTAGCATGTGTTGTTTTAATGCCATCATAACAGATTTGAGGTTACCCAGGCTTCAATTTTGTCTCAGAAGAAGCAACGTTGATTCTTTGAATTATATTCTTTAAAGTGAAAATTATACTTATGATCACTTCAGTGTTACATTTTGCCAATTAAAGTGAATTATACTATTTTGTTAGTCCCTCTTCTGGTGCATTTTTAGTACAAATGGAAGTTTTATTCTCTTTCTGTTTTAGACAACCTACAACTTTTCCAGACACCTTAGGAAATATAGGTGCAAGTTCAGCTGAGAAAGTCAGAGGCCTGCCTGATGTAGTTGGTAAAACTGGTTTCCCTTAATGTCGTCTATTTTAACTTGCATTGATAGGAGATGTGGTACATGAACAAGGTATAAGATTGTGCTGGTTTGAAAGTAAACCACCAGGAGAAATTCACCCCACACAAATATCTTGGGAGAGATTTCAAATCAGAGTTACAACTTAACAGGGAAGGATACAATAAATGCAATGATACAGAAAAACTGGTTTAAAACCTGGAAATCAGAGTACAACCTGGCGCCCTGTTGGTCAGCGTGGTTGCAGTCTTGTCAAAACCACTGCTCTTGTGGAAGTTCAGGTCCTCCTCTTGTGCAGTGGTGGTGCTGTCCTAAGCCAACTCATTGTAAAGATAAAAAAACACTACCTCACCTTGCAGAGTTTTCCTTCTCTCATTTTAACACCCATTTCTGGCTTGTATCCTGGTTTCAGATACTGAAACCGGCCCATCATTAACAGTTCATCACAAAATGAGGTTGAGGGGAGTGGAATACACAGTTTAGTTACACCTACATTGGCACCCTTTCTCCAGTGAGGCAACAAAAATCAAGCTCAGAAATGGCCTGACACATTTTTGATGATTTGCAGGAAATTTTGTAGATGAAGAGTCTTCTGATAGAAAAAGAAAAAAAAAAAAAAGTTGTGAAATTGTCAGTCAACCACAGGTTATGTTTAGATGATAAATTTCAGTTTTGATGTAATCAGATCTCATTCCTGAAATGTTGCAATTTTTTTGCATTGTACCTGAGCTTAGTTGAGAGTTCTCTGCTATTATCCTTCTGAAAACCAGAAGTGTGAGATGCTACTCTTACTTTTAAAATGTCAAAGGTTTATTAAACCTTAACAAAAAAAAATAGCAGAAGACTGAATAAGGAGAAAAAGCAGTGCTGGGAACATAAGACTGAACAGCCATGTCTACAAAATGGATGTTCTGCCTTTTATACCCTTAGCACCTCCCAAAGTCTAACCACACATCTACCAATATTTCCTAACATACACACAATATTCATCCCTTAATTGTGAGAGCCAATCATCGTATTACTCATCTACAACAGAAGTTAATAAAGGAAATTTTAAAACACACTCTAGTACTTTGTATTTTACCTCTATTTGTTAAGATTGCACTTCCCATGAAAAGATGTTGCACACTGTGAGAGCTGCACAGACTACAGCAGTGATAGTGCAGATTTAGGGATTTCCTGTTGATGGATCCCACGTTCTGCAGCACCAGTTCCAGGCTATGGAATCCCCATTTCTTCCCTGGCAGTTCCTGAGGAAGCAGGCAGTGCTGCATGGAAGTGCCTGGCAGAGCGGCGGCAAAAGCGTCACCATGAAGCAGTGACAGAAATGCAGCAGCAGCTGGACTGCATTGGCAGGGTAAGGCAGGCTTTTTAATCCGGAGTCTCAGGGTGCTTCTCTAAGGTCAGGGCCCAATATTCAAATGTTCACACTGCCCTACTGTTTTAGGAGATGGAAGCCTCTGTTTTGAAGCTTCGGGAATTCCTTCAGCTTGAAGTGATGGAATCAGATGAAAAGAGTAAACTTCTGTTTGAGAAGATTGCATCTGATATGGCTTTGGAAAGTTTCTCATTTGAAGTAAGGCAGCTCAGAGCATTTCCTCAGCTTGAGTTACTTGTACCTGCTCTGTGTAACATCTTCTTATGGCTCTGTGGTGTCCTGAATTTTTGTTTTTTTCTTTTTTATTTTTCTTTTATATATTAACTTTTCAATGAGGTTGAGAGTAGATTTTTATTACAGGATTTGGAAGAACTGTGGAATATGATCCACCAGGAATCCTCAAACAGAAAGAAGTGGATTAGAGCAGTGATTGAATCCCTAAAGGAGATCGAAAAGAGCCGAGCTGTCAAAGTGAGCTGCAGTCTCAATAACTGTTACTTAAGCACAAGATTGTTATTTGCTGATGTAATGCTGGATGCAGAGCAAAGAGCAGCTTGTTTCCACAGGAGTCAGAGGTCTGCCAGTAGTTCTGTTGTGTGGTGATTGCTTTCTTTTCACCAATAAAATATTCACTCATTTTACACCAACATAATCAGGAGAAGCTACTTTTTTCCTAGTTCTAAGGTCTTTCCTTCTTTCAAAATTACCTACAGTAAAAGTGCAAGGAATATGTGAGCTGCTTTTATTTCCCTGGTGGGTCGTGTAGGTCAAACTTTCATCTGGTCTGTTACATTTTGGGGGACATACCTATTCTGCAGCTTTGAAGGAGCATAGACATGACCGACCTAGCTCAATTTTAGTCTGGGTTGGCTGGGAGTCAGTAGCAAACATGTTGCAGTTTTGCAGTCTTCAGCCTAACTGGAAAAGTTATTGGGCATCATAGGAAATATTTGGATAAAAAAAAATGGATGGAAGAGCTTGCTGCACTGTCCTTGTAGGCAAAGAAAAGCTGTTTGTTCTACCAGTGCCCCTTTCTCCTCTCTTTGTAATTCAGGTATGATGAATAGGTCCAAGAGTATCACCAGCAACCTTTCTGTTGGATTAGTTACAACAAATGAACACATCTGCTTTAATTTTGTGCTCACTTAAAACAGGCACTGGTGGATTCTTTTCAGATATTTGAAAGGAAGTTGGTTTGATTTTTAGATTCATATTGCAGCCTGTCTGCAGAGCACTCAGTTATCACAGATACTAAAGAGAAATCAGCTGAGTAGTAGCAAAGTGGAATGTTTAAGTTACTAATTTTATGAATTACTGAAAAAATCAGTCTTTAAGGTAGCTAAGATTAATATTTTAAAATTCTCAATCTGTCATCCAATTAATTTAATTCATTGTAATGGATTTAATTAATGAACTAATTAATGTAATGGAATTAATTTTTATGGAAAAAAATTGTCTTGTTCATGTAGTTTTTAAACTTGGGAAACTGATGTTTGAGTTAAACTTTTCATTGTTGTTGCTTTTCTTTATTCTTTTATTGCACAGATAGCAGAGGTACTGACCAAGTACACTGTGAAACTGGAGGAAATTTCCTTCTTCCTGGCAGCTGATGTTCACAAGCTCATTAATGATAAGGCCATGGTAAATGTTCTACCTGGGGCAAGACAGCAGTCTGAATATTCCTAGAATGTAATTTTTTCCCAACAAAATTCTTTTTTTTTGCTTATCAGTCACTGAAATATAGAAGAGATTTCTACTTTGCAGAGTATTCGTTATCATTTGTGTTCTTTTTTCTCCTCATTTTCTGTAGAAGACACAATTTATGGTTTGGGTTTTTTTTGCATGTTGTATGCTGCTTCTACTCCTGGTTTTATTTTTTAACACACAGAATATAAACAGAACACTGCTGGGTAATGAGAGGGCAACTGCCAAGCTGCTCTTTAATCTAATGAAATCAGAGCTTGAGAAAGAAAAAATGCATCAACAGAAATGGCAAGAGAGAGTGAAGGACTGGAAGCTCATCCAAAAGAACTGTGTGGTTAAGAGTTTCAGGTCAGAAATTTTGCAGTCTCATTCTGGATAATGAATAACACAAAGTGACTAGTGTTCACTTGTGGCTTCTATAAAAGTAATATTTTTAGCATTTTTTCTTTATACATATCATGTATGATATCACATATATCATGTTTCCACTATACATATCTTTTTTCCATCCTGCAGAGAATTTATGGCAAGGCAAGAAATACAGGATCCCCCAACTGTGAAAACAGAAATGGAAAATATGATAAAGAAGCAGATTGTACTTAGTGAACAGAGACTGAGGGTTTTGCAGCACATTGGGTATGGCAAAAGAGGGTATAGCATAAAGGGAAACAATTCTTTCTGGAGTTAATGAGGGACTTGGCTACAAAATGCACTTTGCTTCCTGTCAGTGTGTTATTGTTAAATTCAGCAGTAAGGCAAGGTCTAAACCTATTTTGGTACAGCTCTTTTTAATGGAAAAAATTAATTCCTGATTTCAGTGCACCAGCTACACTGAATAGGTGGTGATGGAGGGCTAAAAAATGCAGGAATGCAAGAGAAAATCTTAGTGACGTTTGAAACATGGTAGAAATGGGCACACAAAGATGGGTGGAGAGCTAGAAGCTGGTGCTTCTGTCAAGGCATTTTTTCTCCATGGGATTTTATTTGTGTAATAAATTAAGAGAGGAGTCTGGATAGAAATCTAATGCTGCTATGTTTGAATATCCATCCTGAATACAAGAAGCATTTTTGGGTGCAATGCATTACAATATTTACAGGTAGTTTTTTTACAGTGGATGTAGGAACAAGGTAGATTACAGTTAGTTCCTTGTTGGGCAGTAAACAGTTGGCCTTGAACAACAACAGTCTCTGGTTTATTTTCATTGCCAAGATGGCTGTAAACAAAACAAAGCACAGTAGTATGGATACTCTGATTCACAATTGTATATTTTAAATACTGACTGGTTTGTATTTTAAGATACCTGACTCTTGTTTCCTGCTTTGATAGCACCTTGTTGCCTCCAACGCATACAAAATCTGACATAAATGAATGGTACAGAACTCTGGAGAATTTAAACAAAAGTATAGGTAAGTTGGGAAATCATAAAAACTGTCTGGAATTCAAGCACTATTTTCTTTTTTCCTTGGTAATGATGAGGCAGACAGTTGCTTTGAAAGTGCATGTTTGCTCTATTTTTTTTTTTCCATGTGTTCCCACATACCTTCTCAGTTGCCTTGAGCTGGCAATAAGACCCTAAGAAGCTGCCTGTGACATCACTTTCCTTTGGCCAGTACAAATTGTGCATGGGGAGATCTAGCAGGAACTGGAAATAAAAGAGCAATTTTGACATGGATCAGTTCTCAATCATACAAAAATACTCCTTTTTAACTCTTGGAGAAGAAGAGGGGAAGTATTGGAGATATATCCTTTCTGTGTATCCTGTAGTGAGCCTTCCCTCTGTGTGTCTGTCTTCTCTTGCTCAGAGCATGTTCTGTTGGCATGTTTGTAGCCTGTATGGTAGCAAAGAAGTTGGTAGCAATTGCAAATAATTTTCTACTATAAAGCATAATGATAAACATTATACACATTATGCTGTGTATTAAAATCTCTTATTTGATTGGTTGCTAGCGTCACACAGGTGTGCAGGCACTGCTGATATCTGAATCTCAGCAAGGGCTGTTTCCTGTTTCTCGGTCCTGTTTCCATTTCACACTGCACTGTGAAATAGGGGAATTTTGACCATGATCTGTTTCTGTTCCATATCATTCAGACACCCATAATGTGGAGTGCATGGAGAAAATGCGCATCCAATGTGAGCTGGTCCAGGGCAAATGTCAGGAAAAAGTGCAGGTCTGCAGGGTGAGTGTCACAGCCTTGGGTGTGGTAGCCATGGTACCATGTGTCATTGCAGTAAAATGTGTTTGAGGATCCACCAAACATTGAGATAACAAGTGGAATTAGTATTTAACCTCTGCCTTATTCTGTTCAAAAAGTAACCATCTGTGTGGTTTCTCAGTAGTATTTGGTATTTGTACTTGAAATGTGTAAAAGCTGTAACAAATGCCAGTAATGAACAGAGTGCTGTCCTGCATTTACATGGAGGATGCAAAGGCCCTCAGCCTTTGTGCTCAATCTATTCTACCTTGGCAAAGAAATTCCACCTCTCTGCCTCCACTTCTCTCTTTGTATCCAATGGAATTGTATTGTTTACTAACAGAATGTTGCATCTAGGAGGCTGAATCTTTCTCTGTCCATCGCAGGAAAAGACACACTAAGTTTAGCCATGCTCTCTGAAAGCCACCCAGTACTTGTTATATGCATATCAATAATTTGCTATTCTTTTCATTTAGATGAGCCTGTTGGATAAGAGCATTTGCACAGCAGATGTTGAAGTTGTGCATTCCAACATGCTTCAGATGACTGAGGAACTAAAACATAGGTTTGAAGAAGAACTGGAGCACATGGATGTATGTTTATTACATTTATTTTAATCACTCCTTGGCATTAGCCTGTTCTTCCTGTGCTCCCACCTGCAATGCCTCCTGCATCATAGGCTATTAATGTCACATCAGAAAGAGGTCCACAGTGAGACTAAACACTACAAAGAAACAAACTTTGCTGTGGAAGAGTTTCACATGGAAGAGTTCATAATTATAGTGTTTATTATTCATAATGTAAATATATGGTATTTTTATTATTATTTACATCTGAAATACATATGATAGACATGAATGACATATGGCCCAGTCTGCCTAAAGGCAGAGGAATAGATTTAAATGATCTCCCAAATGTCTTCCAGTTTGATCTTTTGTGATTCTATATGACTGGGCAGTTGTTCCTAAAGTGATAAATTGTAGAATGTGATTTGGTGCTTTACAATGCCAGAATAAACAAAAGTTTTGATACACTCAGCTTGTAGAATAAAAATCCACATTCTTACCCAGTTTACTTGGATATTTTATTTTTTTTTTACTCTCAAGATAGAAAGACACCATGCTGAATACCAGTCATTTAATTCCAGGCAGCCTTTTATCATGTTACATATCCTCTTACTCATTCATTTCACCTTCCAGTAGTTTAAAAATAACTTGTTCACTTGAATTTTTTTCTTTAGAGTGATTTTAAGGAGATGGCTAAATGGCATAAGCAGCACTGTCAAGGCTTGTACAGCTGTGTTGAAGAGGCCATGGATCTCTGGGATGTCCATCAATTCCAACTGTCCCAGCATGAAGATGTTCTTCAGAAGAAAATAGATGAATACAGATGGGAACAGGACAACATAATACAGGTATAAACATAAAAACAAGATGTGGTATAACGTAAAAAGGACTTCTTAATGCAAAGCACCCTCTGGAATTCAAAACAGCTGCTATAAAATTAAAAATGTAACCTTTGACTTTTATATTGGAATTTCTACTTTCCAGTTTCATTCTGTCAGGTGCACTTTTGTTAACTGCTTGATTCACGCCGAATGGACAGTCCTGTCTTACTCTTGATGTGGCAACAGTGATAAAGGTCACTGTTATAAAGTGGCTGCAAGTTGCTATTGTGAGATCTTGTGCAGGCAGAGTCTGGTTGGATGCCAAGTTCTCATAGTTACAACAGCCAGCTTGGGGTGCCAATGGCAGAGGTGTTCATTATCGAGGAAGATCTTCATAGGTGATGAGTTTTGCTAAGGCCTTGATGTTGAATATATGGTCATAATTAAACTACTTGATTTCTAAATAGTTATGGAGATTTTACTATATAATAAACAATTTTTACTTGCTTTTTTATGTGGCCTTAGATGATGAAAGGTGATCTGGACACAATTTTGGGAAAAATGAAAATGGCAAGCTGTGAAGAAGAGCTGAAGGAATATTTGGAGAATGCCCTTTCTTCTTTAGATGAAATTAGAGCTAGGTATGAATTTTGTATTAAGCTTAAAAAGTAAAGCATATTTTAACACTGGTTGTACTACTTAGGCCTTGTTTATGCTGTGGTGTGAAGGTATGGAAGATGACTGGTTTTTTACTTCATGTAAGAATATAAAATAATGGCAAATAATACCCACAGTTTAGGAACAGGGCAAAGGAAGACTGCTATCATTCACAAACCATACCACATCAATATTACTGTGCATACCATTACATCCATGCCTTATTCAGAAGGTAAAAGTAGTAGTTCAGATTCTTGAATCACAGGAACCAGAAGCTGGTCTGCACCATCACCTCTGCACTCACAGATTTGATCTCATTCAAAGTTGCAGGACTAAGATCTTCAAGACAGCCAAAGTATTTATTTTGGTAAACTCTCTGTTATCCTCGTGATTAGGCATTGGCAATTTTAAAAACCATACAAAAATTGGTACAATATATGAGATCTTGCTTAAGATGCCAGCAGCAGATGTGAAGCCTGAGAGGAAGCAGCTCTGTTCTCTCACCTGGGAGGTTTTTACTGCCTGTTAGATCAAAGACACATAAAAAAGTAATATGGACCTGGGGGGCAGATTCACACACCTTCACACACCTCACAGTGGGATTGCAGTTAGAGCTGTGGGTTTGGTACTCTTAATAACCATTTGAGCAGTAAAAAAAAAGGCCAGAGGTAACAGACTAAGTGAAAATACAATGCCAGGTTGCAAAAATAGAATGTAGCCTATCTGAACACATACATAAATTCCCCATAATTATCTTTGTTTAGGAGACAAAGCAAATGTAAGTGTAAATGAAAACAAGTGTGAACATTGATTTTTCTTGAATCAAGACAGCTTTATTTTCAAGTAAAAGGAAAATAAAGCAGAAAGGTTCAGTTACAGCTGAGCACCGTGCAAAAATAACATGGAAAACAGTCATTTGACCTCTCTTATGTAAGCAGTGTTTGAATGATTCCCCATCCAAAAGGAAGGATGTAAAAGGCTTTATTGTAAATATTTCTTAACTTTTGTACATTTATTTATTTGTAATGAGCTAATCTCTAACAAGCGAGAATGTGATTGTACTCAGAATAAACAGATCAATGGCAATGTTTAGCCAAAAGTTTTTGTGAGATTGATCAGAAAGTTAGATTTAGATTTAAAGGCACTTTAGTCATACCTAATTTTATTTCTGTACATACTTTAGTCTCTTAAACAGTGACTTTAAATTTGACAGGAATGAGACACTCAAAGAAATAGTAATGGATGAAGTAATGGCTTACCCAAAAGCTATTCTGTGGGAATTGATTTCTTATAGTATATCCATCACCCAGCATTTTAGTGTGAAGGAAATCTTCAAACAGGTAAAAAGAAAATTTCTTCTGGTTTAAAACCTTACTGGCATGTAATTTTTCACTTTAGAGAAAACTCACATTACTTTTAAAATTCAGATTATATAAAGTATTCTTTCAGACATTGAATTAAGTGCTTTTGGTAGAGATAGCAGGGGGAAACCAAAACATTTTTCAGTACCACACTTTTAACTCTGTCCTTGTTACAGTCTTTTAGCAAATTAATTTGCCTTTTAAACAGAAAACAAGGTAACAGACTTGCAAGAATCAATTTGAGCGTTACAGGTGCTTTAGATAGCAGATGATCTATTCTAGACCATCATATCTTACTGAAATACATATATTTTGAGAAGGGATATGGGTTTCTTATAAGAAAGCAAATCCATATTTTAAAGTGGTGTGGCAGGTGTTTTTTGTTGTTTTGCTTTTAGGACTTGCAAGGCATGATAGACTCCACAGGTCAGGATCAAAATAATACCACAACAGGCCAAACAGGTATTTTTGCTTGGTTATTTTTCAATCTGTATTTGGATTGTAACCAGTAGAACTCTGCTTTAACTGTAATTAAGTAGTTGAGGCTACAGAAGCTGAATATACGGTGAAGCAGCAAGCTGAGAGCATTGTGCAAGGAGAGGAAGAAAAATCATAAGGTATTCTGAGTTGGAAGGGACCCATAGGGATCATGAAAGTCCAACCCCTGTCCCTGCACAGACACCCCAGCAATCCCACTCTGTGCCTCCCTGGTTGCCCAAACACTGCTGGAGCTCTGGCAGCCTCGGGGCCGTGCCCGTTCCCTGGGGAGCCTGGGCAGTGCCAGCACCCTCTGGGGAAGAACCTTTTCCTAATATCCAGTCTAATCCTCCCCTGGCACAGCTCCAGCCATTCCCTGGATCCTGTCCCTGGTCACAGAGAGCAAAGATCAGAGCTGCCCCTGTGCTGCCCTCAGGAGGAGCTGCAGCCCCCAGTAAGGTGTGACCTGTCTCCTCCAACTGAACCAAATGTCCTCAGCCACTCTTTCTACGGTTTCCCCTCCAGACTCTTGACTAGCTCTACGTCCCTCCTTTGGACATATCTCTGATAGCTTTTGGTCTTTCTGACATTGTGGCATCCAAAATTGATTGCCTCCAGGGCTTGAAGCGAGGACATCCCAGTCCAGAGCAGATCAGGACAATCAGCTCTCTCAACTGGGGCCAGAAGATAGGGACAGTTGTCAAAAATCAGTTGGAGAAACAAACCTAACAGAGAAACAAGTGATCTTGGCTCAGGAAACTGAAGAAACAGAGGAAGACGATGAGGAGAGTATTCCTCATAAAAGTGAAGAAAATGAGCCTGCAGATCAGGGACTAAGCATTACACAGGTGAGTGAGCAAGAGAATAATTTTGAAGGTGAAGGCAGTCTTTGCCAAAATAAGGAGAACTAGAAGTCTTTTTGCTGAGAATTAGTAGAAAATCCTTATTTGCTTAGTTTGTATACAAAGCACACCGGGCTCTAGGTCCTCTTATGGGAAAATGGAGTTTATAAAACAGTTCACAACCATTCTTTTTGATCTTTTACCATTGCAGAAACCCTATGCATAATTTTTTTTTAATCTTGTTTTTCATCACAGTGTTCTCAACCTGTGGTGAATGATTTAAGCTAAGTGTGTTTGTTAGTTTTTCAGTTTCCATTAATTTATTACCATAACAAAAACCTCTTAAAACATTGTTGACCCTGCCTATGTCTTACCGGCATATATCGATATATGAATATATTTTTATATAAATATACACATATATACATATATACATATATAGATATATAAATATATATGAATATATAAATATATAAATATATAGATATATATTTAAATATAAAAATTTATAAGTATATAAATATATATAAATAAA
>VXBU01009385.1:649673-667641 GCA_013400315.1 Bombycilla garrulus | reverse complement strand
TTGTTTTACAAAATATGAAAAAGAAGAATCACTTCCTGAATACCTGAAACATGTACTTCTCACAGAAGCCACGTTTGTCGAGCTGAAAGAAAGGTGAGCAGAAAACAATTTTTGTTCTTTCTCTTTATGTAATAAACAAATTTCAACTATTTAGAAGAAACATTAGATAACAGAGGCAAAAGTTATCTAATTACTGTTATATAATTAAATATGTATATAGTTATTTAATTATTAAAATTATGATTGTACAATTATTATGTTATTCCACTTTTTAAATTGATACAAACATGAGAAAATTTTTATATTGCTTTGTATCCATGGCTGTTAAAGTACCCCAACAACATTTACCTCTACAGAATATTAATATTTTATGGAAACTCATTTAATGAGAAAACATGTTACAGAAAGACAAGTAATTTGCCCAAATTCCCTGCAAAGCCATGAAGGTAAAATGCCTGGTACTCAGTAGTATGCAGCTAGCTCAAAAATTCTACCAAATTCTACCAAAGTATCGTGCAAATGGTACTGAAACCATACCTTTCTATAGCCAGAAGTTGAATTCTTAGAAATAATATATTCAATAATTCATAATTATAAAAGTCTTCTATAAAATAAAAATTATTATTTATTATTTACTATTTCTCACTGTAATATTTATTTTTCAATCATAGTATTCGTCTGTGCTTTTTTGAACACTTGGAGAAATGGTTTGCAGAATCCTTGTCCAACTCCTATGTCTTTGTAGCTGCCAAGAAAGAGGAGCTGAATTCAATACTTCTGCTGCATTTTAAGTTGCATCAACAAAAGCAGGAGGAGATCCAGACAAATATCTACAATGCTCGAGCTGGTATTGACTTTTTTGTATTCTGAGAATCACATGTCTTTGTTTAGAGAGGGTCCTAAGTGGGCCAAAATCTGTTTCAGCATCACTTGACTCAGTGGTAGAGGAGAAGAGAAAGCAGTTGACTGTCTATGAATTCCCAGTATATTATGTTACTCACATATTTTTAAAATTATATTTCTTTTCTCTAGCTCTTCCTGGTTTATGCTGTGTTATTTTTGGGAAAATAGACAGCGGCGCCTTGATTAACAACTGAATTGTGAAAGATATTGAACATTCTACTGTCAATGTTTGTGAATTCTCATCCACCTTGAAATTATTTAGCAAGAGTTTGTGGTGCACAAAAATATTATGAAAGTGTTGCAGAAAAAGAAATTAGCAAGTTGGGGGAACCAAAATGTCAGGGCCAAGCTTCTGATAACATGAGAGGAAGGATTTAACTCTGTGAAATATAACTGAGCAGCTACAGGGCATCCTCTAATCAAAACTCTTTTTTGCATGGGAAGTGTCAGGTTTTTATGGTGAGAAAAAATATTTTAGACAGGTTTGTTGGTCTTTAACATATAAGCTAAATGTTTTTTCTTCTTTTGGAGAACAGGCAAATAATTGTTCAATTTCCCTTTTTCTTCAAAGAGGACAGGTGCTTCTTCTGGCAACTTTCTTGAGGTGATTGGCTGGCTCTTGATTTATCCAGCTATCATTCCAGAAGGGAGATCAAAACTGATTTTTTTCTTTTCCTCACAAAACCAGGAAAAGTGGTTTTTCCATTTAAAAATATAACCTTTAGTTTTGTTACAAGATTGAGAACAGAGAGATAATGGAGATGTCAGCAATGACCGAAAATAAAGGGAAAAGAATGCTTAGAGTAAACAAGAGACATTTGTGCTTTGAATGGATTAGAAGTTGTTAAGGATATATGTCTTATAAAGGAGAAAAGTCAAAGAAACCAATTTGAATGTATTTAATTTGTAAGTTTTAGCTGCTATGAGATCTGGCTTTGTTTATTTTGTTGCTGCTGCTGATCATAGGTCGTCTGGGCATTGTGATGGTTCACAGTAAACAGGGAATAATGTCCCTACTGTAAGCTTCCTTTCTTCTCAGAGGAACTGTCACTTCACAAGGAGCAGCTGGAGTGCCACTGTGCAGCGCTGGCAGAAGGACTGAAAAAGGAGAAAGCTGAATTCCTCAGATTTTCAGAGCACCTCAATATCCTCAACACAAACTTTCATTCCCGTGTCCATGACTTGGAGTATGACTTGCTCCGTGCTCCTGTGACTGAGCAGTAAGTGTGCCACTGCTGTTGATGTGAATCTCCCTAGTTAAATAATCCTAATTGCTAATGAGATGTTTATGGTTTGCATTCTGAACCTGTCATTGCTCTTCAATGAAAACTACCTCATAAAAGTTGAAAACATGTAAAGAATTTCAATCTCTTTCCCTGAAGAAATTAAAATCAGGACTGAACACATGGAAATTTTCATCTCCTTTCAAAGTTCTGGCAGTCTTCAAGCAGAAAAGATGTTTCATCTGTTTAGATTTTATCCAGTTTACTGGACATGCACAGTAATATCAGTTGACTAATTGTTTTTGAGGAAAAATGCTCAATACTATCAGCTATTGCTGGTACCTTCCATGGATTCATCCAAACCATACCAGCTCAGGAAGGAGTTGCTTTGAGAGTCATAAATCACTTCTGAGTCCTCAGGTTTTTTTCATGTCTTTACAGCCAGCAGTTGCTGAATCACCATGTGTGTTCCTCTTCAGACATGTTTTCCCTGTCTTTTATTATTTGCTGTTAGGTCAGCTTCTTCCAGCAACAATCTGGAATCAGAGCTCTGCAACCACCTGGAATCAATCAGGACTACTGTGAGAAGTTACCAGCAGCATTTGGAGGAAGCTTTAGGAAAATTAAGGGATTCAAATGTGGGTTTTCTCAAAAGCTGCAGGTATATAGATTTCATGGAAATGTTGTTTATAAATGGTCACCTAGTTCTGGGAATTGGTTTGTCCCATAGGCAGAACAGTAAAAGTAAGGCTTATTTTGTTATTCATCTAATTATCTATGTAAAAAAAGAAATGTGTCTTGTTAAACCACAATTATTATGCTGTTTTCATCACATTAGTGTTGATATATGTGTTCCAGGGCTGTTGAGCTAAAATAGGCTTGACTCACAGCCAATTGTTTTTATGTTTGGTTCCAGATTATTTTCAGAGTTTGGTGACTTTTCTTCTGAGGAGTTAAAGTTTATCAACCAGTGTCTTCAGAAAGAAAATAAGCAAATTGGCTCCTTTGAAAGTTCAATCAAGGCAGATGTGGAAAAGATAAAATCGAGCTGCTTGGAGCAGGTATGCAGAATTACATGATTTCAAATGATGTTTTCTGTTGACATATTTGATGCAATTTGCAGTCAGCCTGCTTTCAGATTAGAGCTGTAAGTCCATTCTGTTTGACTGTTACATGATGGAAAAAATTAGTAGAAATGGCAAGTTCTATCATTTAAGTTTTAAAAAGTGAAAATTTCTCGTCTTGTCTTAAAGGCTAATGAACTTTTCAAGCAGTCTGAAAAAAAGTTTGCTTCTCTCTCTCTGAGTCAAGCCTTTATGGAGAAAGTTCAACAATCTTTGAGAAAGCTACGACAGCAAATCAAGTCAGAGGTACAAACAGAAACATCAGAACTTTGCTTAAATTAATTGTTATAATTTTCTTTTATACCTTTGAGGAGAGTTTGGCTGAATTCATCGCGGACAAATATTACATGATTTTTTATCTTGATTTAAAACCTGTTTTATGTCACTATCCTCTTAAAAGTTTATTTTTAATACTGCTTCAGCTGTGCTGGACCCTCTGGCCTTGCAGCACATTGAGGATGTACACCTGAATTCACCAGCATTTTTGTGTGGTGCAGCAAAGAACATGAAGCCTTGCTTTTGGAAATTACTGTTTTCAGCTTCTCCTCTGAGCACTGGGGATTTCTAACCAGTTTTTAACAGTTGTTCTAATGGTTTGAAAGTGGAGCCTCTGAAACTCCTGTGAATGGGGACTTGACTTGTCCAGTGTTTCCTTCTGCTTTAGGTAACGAATTCCAATTTGCAGTCAGTCACGTTAAAGTCTTACCTGGAAAAACTCCAGCAGAAGAAAGATGCTTATGTTCATTCTACTGCAGATAAAGAGGTAACTTCTAATCAGCATGAAAAGATATTTAATTTTACTTGTTATTAATTGTTATTGATTTAGTATAAACTAATATTTCTGAGGAAGACTTATGTTTCCTCATATTTGGGGCTAGGCAGAAACACAGAATTTTTGCTCAGAAAGCAAAATCCTTGTCCTGGATTAAGCTGGGATACAGTTAATTTCTTCTCAGTAGCTGTTAAAATACTGTTTTGGATTCAGAATGAGAATGGTGTTAATAATTCAGTCCTGTTTATTCTAAGTCAAGGACTTTTTTTCCTTGTCTCCTGCTCTGCCACTGAGGAGGTTCCAAAAGGAAACTGGGAGGGAGCGTGGCTGAGACAGGTGACCCAAACTGGCCAAAGAGAATGGAAAGTTGTGTCCAGTCTATAAACTGGGGGCATTGTCTGGAAGGAGCAGTCTGGGTTCAGGAAGGGGGTCTGGCATCAATCAGCAGGTGGTGAGCAATGGCACTGTGCATCACTTGTTTTTCACTTTTTATTATCATTGTTATTATTATTTATTTACCATTATCACTGTATTTACTTTCAATTATTAAACTGTTCTTATCTCAGCATACAAGTTTTCCTTTGATTCTCCTCCCCATTCCACCAGGGCAAGGAGGGAGAGGAGGGGGGTTGAGCTGTGTGGTGCTGAATTTCCAGCTGGGTTTAAAACCAAAACAGTCCTTTTTGGACAGTCAGTACCTGTTTTCCTGTTTGCCAAACCAAAACCTCAACCTCTTCCACCATCTCATTGCTTCCATGAATGTGTACATAAACAGGTGACAGAACAGAGGCAAATAATGTTGTTTGCAAGAGTCAGCGTGTTTGAAAAGGTTAGAACAGTTAGTTTATCTTTCAGGTCTTAACTTCTGAAGAGTTGTATGATTTTGCCAGACAAGTGTTGGAAGAGGTGAAAAAGAGGAGCAAGTATCTTGACTGCTTAGAAAAAGCAAAGATTCCACATGCCACTGTAAGATAACATTCACATACTCTATATTTTATTTAATACTGAGAGAATTTTCATGTGTATGTGTTTTAATGGCTTTTCAGAATTTGTGTTCTGAATTTTCAAATGAAAAAAGAATCTGCATTATGCCAAGTTGTCAAAGATGCTTTAACATTAGGACAGCCTTTTTAAGAGGCTGAATAAATCACCAAGTTTACAAAATGCAGAAGAGATCCATGGCATTGCAATGAGTTGCTCAGTTCTTCACTAGAATTTGTTTTCAGGGTGCAGCACTATTCAGAGGTACATATTTCATGTGTTTCTTTAAATGATTTTTTTAAAATCTCAGATGTGTCCTGGAGGGGTTGTGTTTTCTTTCCTCCCTTTTCTGGAAAGTCTGTGTTTATTTTGTAATCTCAGTGGATCCTTGTTTTAAGAGTACATCCTTAAATACTGTTTATGATGATTATGAGAACCTACTCTTAACTGCTTTGAAGTGTTTTAGAGCTGTATAGCTGTAACAACATTACTGTTAGAATGACAAAAAAAATTATTTCAGCCTGTCTGTTTAGAAAATCTGCTTTAACAGTCAGTCATTACATGGAATGCATTCACTGACTGTGTGCTATGGTCTACAGGGCTTCATTTTTCTTCCCATTTCAGGAGGAATTCAGCACTCCTGACACAGATGGGACATTGCAAGAGGACTCCACCACTCGTGACACAGATGGGAGGTTAAAAGATTTCACTGCTCCTGCTGCTTCAAAACAGAATCTTGGGGATGAGAGCAAAAGGATGGTGATGGGACTGGATCCTGACAAATTCCCTTTGTTAAATCCAAGCAGAATGGATACATCAATATTTGATGATTTGGCAATAAATGTTATCAGAAATTTAGCTGGGTAAGTTATTGTTTGCCTAAAGATATTTTTCTATCCTTGTCTTTATTTATATTTTCTTTGCCCAGAACTGATCTTAGGTAATAGTATTACCTATTTTCTGATAGGTCTAACTTTAAAAATTAGTCTTGCTGAGACTGTTTTTTTTTTAAACCCAGATTTCTGATAGCCAGAAATACCCCTTTGTGAGTAATAAGTGACATCTAGTATACAATGAAAAATTTTAGGTATTTAACTTTTGTCTTCTAGAGCCTTATTTTAGTTAAAAGTTGTTTACCTGCTACATAGATGACTGAATATACAAAGTGTAAAATGAAGAGTATCACAAATGTTGGATTTGCAAATAGTATTTTAATGCAGTTTTGCTTGTAGAAATTCCAAAATTCCAGTTAAACAATCAGTCCCATGAAATTACTTCTATATACACTGTCAGTTGTAAAAGTAATCCTATCTGTTAAACATGATCTCGGAAATTGAACTCACTTAGCACATGATGGGGATAGAGAACTTGCCTAATTTGCTACATAATATGGTAAAGAAGATAAAATGACAGGATGCTTAGTAATACTTAGCTCTTTTTTTTTTTTTTTTTCAGACTTGGCCCATCAAAAATATCCCAAGACCTAAATCGGGGTACAAATCATCCAAGTGTGCCTGTATTTCTTCTAATATTTTCTTTTAATCTAAATTGTAGTTCCTGGCATTTTACTGCACAGGTCTAGCATGGACAAGACCAGTGGCTTCTATGCTAGGAACTCTGAGATAGTTATGCTTCTCAACATCTTTACTTAGATTAAGATCCTTATCTTTTTCAGCTTCTAAAGCAGTGAAAGCTGCAGAACGAGATAATGTTATAAATAATAATATTATAATGTTATAAAGAGTACCTGTGATAGCAAAAGGGAATCGGGGTCAAGAAAAGAAGTGGAGCAGAAATCATGAAATATCTAGGGAATCAGGGATCCTTGTCACTCTCTTTGAGTGTATTATCACCTACTCAAAGGTGAGCACAGAGGTAACCCCAGATGCTCCCCACCTAGAGTTCCCATTTCCTCATCTCTCTTCTGCAGACTTTGACTCCTCCAGCCATTTCCAAAGCTTCCACATTTGCAAGTCCCCATGACCACCAATACTGTGAATGTACCCCATTCATTCTCCTTAGTGACCTGCCTCCAATTTGCTGTACATCTCCTCCATCTACCATGTATTTTCTGTGATATTCCTGTGACTCATGCCCCAGCACAGCCTTGATTGCTGTTGCCACTTCTGGGTTCCTTCAGGGTTCCTACATATTGTACATACTGTTCCTACATTGTAAGGAAATGTTATAGAAACAAGAATACAAAACATATATGCACATAAAAAGCACTTCAGTTGGCATTTATGCAATATTCTTCTTTCCTTGTTAACTGTAAGCAATTCTTCCCCCAGTAAAGAAGAAGGCATCTGATGCACATTCTCAGAAATCTAGCAAGAGGTCATCTCGGGATGAAACAAAGCGAAAAAAAAGGTGAGGCCCCTAAAAGGAGGAATTCCACTTCAAATATTCACATGCAAGAATTTACCTAAACTTTGTCTATTCATTGAAAGATTCTTACTGCTTATTTGTATTAGCCTTCTTTCCATCTACTGCTTATCACTTGGAATCTCTTACCTGTTTATGTCCACATGATCAACTTTGTGGCATTTTTTTCCCCAGATTTTGACTGGAAAAATATTATTTTTTTTCTACTTCATCTGCTGCCGTTTTTTATTTTGAAGCTGTTGAAATATAGACTAACCCTTAAATCAATGTGGCTGAGTTTTCAGGTGTGTCTAAATAGTTTGTCTTCAGCTAGTCCACAGATTGATGAAATGAGCTACTGTAATAGTGAAAACAACAAAAAAATTTTGAACAACTGAGAGTTTAAAATAGAATTCTGAGAATCTTTTTCCATCAAAATATTGTCTTTATACTGTCATGGTTTGGGAATGGTATTCCCCAATTTTGTGCTCCTACCAAAACACTTCAAACCACACACTGCTTGTTCACTCCCCTTTCGCTGCAGCAGCTGGAGAGGCAAATTGGAGCCACCAAAGGTGAAGATAAGGTTGAGATAAGAACAATTTACTAGAAACAGCAATGAGATTAAAAAAAATAGTAATAGCAGCAGTGTTAATAGCAAAGTGTACAAGAGAGGCAAGTGATTCACATGTGAACCACGAGGAAACCCCTGACAGCACCCGAGTGCCACCACCTTCCCCAACAGCAGGGACTCTTCCATCCACCCCCCACAGTTATGAGAGTGATGCCTGGGAAGGCTGACCTGAAAACAGAGACTGGGTAGAATAAAAGGATAAAAGGGATTTATTGAAAGGATCCAGCTTGGACAGTGCAGGAACCCTGCTGGGCCTACACCCAAGTCAAACCCACAAATGGGCACAAAATGGATCCCCGGTCATGAGGCCTCACACTTTTATAGGTTTTGGTCCATCAGCAGATTGGAGTTAATTGTCCAATTACAGCTTCAGGTGATGAAGCTCCATCCTCCTTGTTCCCTCTCTTCCTTCACTGTTGTTTCCACGCTTGGGCCTAAAATTTGTCCTTGATACCAAGCTAGAAAGGAATTGTTTTGTCTCCCTACTCTGTGAAGAGAGCTTCCCAACCCTTAATATGATGCCCAGAACTGCACACTAAAACAGCAAGACTCTGATAAACAGAAAAGCTAAAACTTAAGGTGGTAGAGAATAATCTCCAGGTCCTTGCCATAACCCCTCCTGGCTACTGCAGAAATTAATCCTGTCCTGGCCAGAATCAGGACACATAGATCACTGGTTCTAGAGTTACGTTTTTTCTAATTTTTCTTCAGTTTCATGTCTGTCGTATGACTGACCAGCTCAAATCATCAGCCAGAGAAGGAAAACACTTGTGGATAATTTCAAATTAATGTTTTTCCTTTCCAGTCAAAAAGGTGGAAAGTCTCTTACCAGGAACGAGAGACACCAGATGTTTAGAAATAAATCTGCAAAGTCTGAGTAAGTTGTGTATTTCAAGAACAAGAAGTCAATCTATAAAAATCCTCTATATATGTATGAGTTTATCTATCTGTCTGTCTATCTATCTATCTATCTATCATTGTGACTTATACCATTGAATTTTGAGGTATTTAGCCTTGATATTTATAGGTCAAAGTACTTTCAGAACAGTTCCTTTTCGCAGCATAATAATAGTGAAGATGTAAATCACCTGGTTCACTGTGTCTAATGTCTGAAGTGGGGGGTCTTATTGGAGCCCATTTTGTACATTTATAAGAAGTGGGTGGGGAATGTAAAATAGGCCCTCTTTCAATTATTTTCACACCTAAGACCAATAAATTTTATATCTTCATTCTTGTGCTCAACATTCCATTAATAGGAATAAACAAGGAGCAAACAGCTTCCAATCCCCTTTTCTAAGAAAATGATCATATCGCTTCGTGATATGTGTAGCTGTAGTCTATAGAACTGAGATATTCTGTACATGCCATACAAAACTATTCAAATTAATGATTAAGATGTCTAAGCATCTGGGCATTTTATTCCATATTGTGTTTCAAAATAATTCCAGTAAACAGCTAGACCCACCTTCAAATATTTTTGCTTTATCTAAAATGCATGGTAAGCTCTTTGGGCACAGGAATTTGGCTAAGATTGCTTTTTTTGTGACAGTGATGTGGCAGTGCTCTCCAGTGAGCAATAACAATAGCTCCTTGTCCTGGCTGCATCTAAAGAGAATCTGTGATAATGTGGGGGAAGGTTCTTAGAAATTCTGAATTGGTTTCTGTATGCTCTGAAAAATGTACTGAATTTACCCTGAAGAAAATACTTGAAAAACAGTGAATATTGCCAGTGTGATTATTTAACAGTGTCATCATNTTTTTTGTTTTTTTTTTTTGTTTTCAGTACTTTTAAGGGAATTATTATGAATAATCTCTGGAAGGGTAACAAAACCTTGCTCAGCCTTGGTGAGGTAAGGAAATGTCATGTTTTTTAGTCAATTCTGCTTTCATAGGTGTATTCCTGTGTCAGAGAAATACTTTGATTCTTTCAACATTTGGCAGACTGTCCAAAAATTTTCCTCTCTTCTCCTACTGTTATATACCTAGATGTGACATGTTTAAATGTGTTATCAATGTTTTTTTCTGGTTTATCTTTCCCTTCTGCAGGAGTTCTATGGAGACAAGAAGAATCCTCAGATGGGAATGCTTGAAGATCTGCCAAACACATTTGAACATTGGGCAGAAACGCTCAGACTGAAACTACTGTCATACCAAATGCAGACAGATGATTACTACAATTTGTGTCTTAAAGGTAAATTCATTCAGTTAAGACTTGAATTTTCTTGTGTGTGTAATTTTTCAGTATGTAAGCCAAAAATTGCAGTGACCAAGAATTACATACTAGTTGTAATCCATCACACTCAGTGGAAAAACTCCAGTTGAATTTACTGGAAATTGAGCCAATATTGTGTTTTACGTATTATCAGCTACAAAAAGCGTAGCAGAAGGGCACTTGACTAAGTTAAAAGACCTGTACAAAGTCACATCTTTGGGCAAGTGTATGTTTCTCAAAGCATTGCACCTAGAAAAAGCAATGTTAGGGACACAATCTCTGAGAGAAAACTCCAGGCTGTTTGTGTCATCTACACACCCTGTGTTTTCCAAAAAGAATTTCGGGATCAGCTGAAGTGGTTTGAGGAAGAGCTCTCTTCTGTTTCCCAACTGGTTGTGGAAAGTCTTTTAAAAGAACATGAGCAGAAACTCAGCTCTTTTACTGGTCATATTCAGCATCTCTTCAGCAGACAGCTGAAAGAGTGGGAGGATGTCAAGGTATGTATCATGGACATATTATATTGCCTTTTGGTGCAACCGGGGCTAAGTGCATCAGATTGATAACATTTTATTTTTCTCATTTTCACTGTTTGTTTCATCACTCTCTGCTGAGATGACCACAGATGTAGTTTCTGTGTTTGCAGTCAATCTCCTTCGTTCTCCTGGAAGCTTTGTGGAACTCTGTCCTTCTCTCCCAGCTTCCTGCGCTGGGCTGCCTCTTTGTAATCCTCTCAGCTCTGCCTGTCATCTTATACTTGGATTGTTAACTCTGTGAGGGCTGTGACCTTATGGCCAGACAGCTCCTACTGTATGGCTGCACTCCTTTGTAAGAACTATGATCTAGGGATAATGAAATATCATTATTTACCATCATTATAAAAGAGGTATATTTTGTCAAGTAATATCAGAACTAAGGACAGAATCACAATGGAGATCACGCAGAAAATGCTACAGTGTCTTGAGATTATGTCCGAGTATTAAAAATTAGGTTAAAATTACAGATATAGAGATATAAAAAATATCTTGCTTACCACATGATAGAAGAGATGATTTTTTATTGAAAATTAATCCCAAAGTGAGACCCTAGGCCAGCAGAGAGGCAATTTGGTGCATATTGCACTGCAAATCTTATATCCAGACAGCCAAGAAGTAGCTCCATTTTCCTTGTCTTTCTGAATATCTTTATAGAAAAGAAAGTGGTTTACATTTACTTTTTATGAGTCACAGTACATTCTTTACTGAAGGCATTTCTTCTCTACATATTTGCCTAAAGACTATGCACCGGAGAAAATTACATTACTCCCTAGGACACCCAAATAACTCCCCTCAGCTGGAGGCTTTGTGCCAAGAGGAAATAAAAAGGCAAAAAGATCAAACTGATGGTGTTCACCTCAACACAAAGATGCTACAGGTAATTGTAAAGCCTTTAGTTAATGTGAACTTGAATGTTGCATTTGGAAAGGAAGGTGTATTTTGGATACATATTTCCTCCCCATGCAAAGGAAACTTGAAATTTTTTTTCAGTTTTAAGCAATCCTGTTCATATTTTGCTAAACTTTTAAGTGATGTACTGTCAGCATTGGATCAATATAAACATTAATATATCTGCACACATATACAGCTGCTTACATTGTGGAACTTAATGATATTTTGTATCATTCATAGAACCTACTCTGTCTATGAGCTTAACGGTGGGTAGGAGAATTGCCTGTGGTGGTGACATCCTCTGGTTAGTTCTTTTACTTCCAGACAACAGATGCCTGGAAGGATTCCTTCTTCTCTGTGCATTTCATTAGTGCAAATAATTGACACTTTTCTACACAAGCTTAAGAACTGAAACAAGCTGAATTTACAGGAGAGATTCAGGAATCAAAATACTTTTCCCCCTTTGCCCCCTGGGTTATTTGAAGGTTGGCTCCCCAGCATTAAAACCCATTGTTTAGTTCTCTCAGGCCGCTTAACTCCAAATTCTACACATACTGCAGAGTACTGGTATTTTTCATTCCAAAGTAGTATCTCCTTCTACTCCTAGCTCTGCATACAGACACAGAAACACAAATACTCTGTTTGAGAATAACACCTGGGCTAAGCACTTCCACCCAAAGTACCTGAATTCCAAAATGATCTTCTCTTTGGCTGGAAGCTGGTTTTATCACATTTAACCCAAATGTGTAACTACTAGGTACCTATACACAAAACTGTACAGTTTTTTGAACTTTAGATAACCAGGCAATGTCAAGAATACTGCAGAGACACTTTGAGATTCTTTCATGTGTGACTTTGAGCCTCATGTCTGTTATCTGCAGCTGCTGCAGAATGACAGGGTTTGATATTTGTGTAGTATTTCAGAGCCAAGTTAAAAAGAGAGGAGATCAAATTTTCAAAGGAATTCCTGTCACTTGTCTCCAATGTTGCAACAGGATTGTACTGCTGAGTGTGCTCAGAGCTTTTTTTCTACACTGGCTGCCCTCACTGAAAAGCTCCTCTTGGAACTAGATGAAACCATCACTGTTGATGATGTAAAAGAAGCAGGTAAGAAAATAAGAGATTGCTTGTTCAGGCCTCCTCTCCCTTGTCAAAGATTGCAGCAGTCTGTGTCTAGGAAGAGAAGGCTCTGATATGCTGTAGTATTTTAAACTAAAAGATTTGCATAATAAAGCACGCAAAATTATTTCTTGAGTGGGAAGAGCACTGAACTGCACAATTACTCCAAAACAATTGTATTCCTGACATTGTTTTGTTTCTTCTGAGCATTTCTTCTATGACCTGGCAGGAACTGAAATACCAGCAGAGAAGAGGCCAGGAACTGAAATACCTGCAGAGAAGAGGCCGACTTTAACACCTCCTAACCAAGCTGGACTTCCTCTAGGAACCTCCAAAGTTCAGCAGTTAGTCAAACGAGGAAGGAGGTAGAATCTGGAGATATTGAACACTGTTCTGTCTAATTCCTCTGCTCTGAACTGCTAATGGGCCCTGTCCTCAGAGCTTTTTGCTGCACTTGTTGAAGCTGCTGCTCATCATTAGTAATGTCATTGAACTGGTAATGGTGTCATTTGAGTGGATAATGATTTTAAAGAAAGAATTGCAATGGATCCAAATAAAATTACACATAGTATTGTAAAACAATACCATGCCACTGCTATCGCTATGCCACTTGCCTGTCACTAGTTATCCATTCATTATATTCAGACCTATGAATAGTCTGTGTATTGTTATTCAGAACAAATGAATTCTATACTGTGGAGAGATCCTGATGCTTTAAAAGAAAAGGTGGTTGTACTAAACAAAGATGTTTTTAGGGTAAATCTTCTGTGGAAAAAAAAGTAACATTGATCTTTGGCACCTTAGTACACGTAACGTGAATTAGTATGATCTGGTTTTTTTCTAGCTTGTTTCCTCATGTGTTTTTTGGTTGGTTTGGATTAATATAGGTCTTGGCCAGGAATACCCAAGACTACTCTTCCTGACTCTCCAGACTATACTCTTTGCAGAGGAACTGCATCAATTTCAACAGCTAAGACTACCCTGGGCCATCTGGCAGTGGTGGATGCAAGACAAGCTGCATATAAGGTGGGTCTGTGGGACTCCTGGGTGGGCTGCTGCTGTTGTGGGTTTGGTTTTTTAAGAAGACAATTGTAGAATCTTAGCTCTGTGTGTGTTTTCAATGCACACAATGTTTACAGGTGTGTGTAGAAATCCTTTCTCGTGTCCATTTCTGGTGTTTCTTGTCAGAAGCAGCCAGAGTTGGTTTCTCAGGGAGTCTCTTCATTCAGACCATGACAAAAGGGAATTGTTTCAGCAGAGGAGCATGGATGGTGTCAGAAACAGGACAGTGCGTTCTGGCAGCATCATAGTTCCAGTTCCAGCTGTGCCCCAGTGCCATCCCAGTCCTGCTTGTTTTCACTCACCTTTCTTTCTGAAGCCTATAGCTCCAGCCTTAGATCACAAAAGCTTATTTTCCCATAAAATACATCATACCTGTCTTATATCCTCAACTATCATAGATTACTGTTTCCACCATAAAAATCATCACTCATTCTTCACCGAGTCTGTTAAAAGAATGCAGACAACTCTGAGCCTCTGACTGCCCCAGACAATTATTTTCAAAACAGCAGTGCTCAGCAGTTAGGAGAATATTTTTATGCTAAATCACTTTAAGATGTGTTTATGCATCTGACCTGGAAGTAATTGTACTCCCACTGAACTAAATTAGCTTTTTTTAAATATCTGGTTTTAATAGGGGAATGTAAAATATACTGTCTATGATGGCAAATGCCATCAAAACTTATCAATTTGCATGTGTGTTTTATGAATCTAGTTCTGGTGTCCAATAGCCTGATTCCAGCACAGACTTGAAGGGAATATGGTTGTTTGGATACAAATGGTTTAATACAAATGGTTGGATGAAAAGATCGGATATAGAATGCACACATGCTACAGGAGTATTTTCCTGCATGTGTGTTGCATTAAAAACACAGTACTTTATGTTTTGGAGCATGGACTCTTTGAGAATATTAAAGTGTCTTGAGGTTTTTATGGTAATCTACAAGTTTCTGTTCAGAGGAAATATGTTTTTAGCAGTTTTGTAATAGTTCAGTCCATACTTTTAAGTTAAGAAGCTCCAGCAAGAGCCGAGTGCATCCCATGTTGGCAATGCATACTTGAGTCTTGAGAGAAGACAACTCCCTACTCTTAGGAACTAATAGAAGTGAGATGAAGATCCTGCATTTTAGCAGAATTTAAATATTGCTGATAATTTAATTTCAGAAGTCTTTAAAAGGAACACAGAAGGAACACAGCTAATAGTTAATTATTCATACAGTTCTATTGTCAAAAGCAAAAAATAAGTGCCCTCTATGCAGTCTTCTGACACAATGGATCAAGATTTGGATTTAGGCAAATAAAATTTTATTTTGTCACTACTGATTTTGTCCATAATTTTGTTGTTTTTTTTTTTTACAGAAATACAAAAGTAAAGTTGAACAGATGTTTGCCCAGATCAATGAAGAAAGTGCAGCTCAGCTGCTGGCAATTCAGCGTTGGAATGACTGGTGGCAAGAATCTGTCTGGAAGATAAAGCGACTCTACGTCTGACATCAGTCAAAATTTTGCTGAGCTTTGTTGGTATAAATTGACAAGTTTTATGAATTTCACTGATATTTTTCTTTTATCTCACTAATCTGCCGCATTGAAAGAAGCTACTTTCTGCTACTTGATCCTGCTTAGGAGAGCATTAGCTGGTATATTGTCAGAAGCCCTGCTGCAGTCAAGATTCCATAATTTGGTTTTGAGATGTGATTATTGATTATTATTAAGCTTATCAGCCAAGGCTTTGCAAATAATTTCCTCAATAATTTCTTTCAGTAATCTGTCTGATAAAAAAATAAATCTGATTGGCTTCTGATTTTCATCCTCTTCTGCTTTAGGGTAGGCACTGTTTGCTTTTTGCTGGTCTCATGGAACCTCAGCATCTTTTCTGAGTTCTTGAGGGGAATTGCTAATAGCCTTCAGATTACTTAACCATTTATCTAAATGTTTTGTCTAAAATTGAAGATGATTTTTGTAAGCATCTTAACTAGATTGTTTCTTTCCATAGTTTAGATTTATCATATGTTTGTATGCTTGTATGTTGGTGGGTTTGGATGGTGGAATTAATTTTCTTCATAATGGCTGGTGTGGGGCTGTGTTTAGGATTTGGAGTATTCTCTTCCCCTGTAAATCATCTGGTTACAGATGTTCTTTTCCTTTTTGCCATTATCCAAATATTGTCACTCATTCTGAACCTAATGTCTCCTTTTTTCCTAGGCTTCCTGAACAAAGTCTCCATTTCCAATAACCATAATTCTGGTTATGAATATAATGACTTTCAGTTTCTCTTGATTATTACCCACATTCATACGCCAGTGTGCAGTGCCTGGCTACAGTGCCAGGGATACTTTCTTATTATTATTTCTCTATTGTAATATTCAGTAAAACAATTTTTTTCCTCTCCTCAAATCTTTCTGCCTTCCCCATGCTTTTGTGGTTTATCTGAACCCAAGGTGTGATAAAAGTAATCTGAAGGTAATTTAATTTATACCCTTTATAGACAAATAGTAACAATTCCTAAATAGGGAGCTGGCCAGAGAGGCCTGCTGCTTTTTTTTTTTTCCTCTGTGAAATGCTCTCCTTTGCCTGCTTGCCTTGTCAGCTTTAAGGCAGGCTTTTTATGTCAGTTCAGCTCAAAAAAGACCATGTAATAAACAAACCTCTCCACCCCAGTGACAAGCAAACAGCTAAAATCAATGCCCACATGTGCAGTCTGGTTGTCCCAGGGGCAACAGGACACAGCCCACTGGTTTTTATGATAAAGTTGTTTTATTAAAGGCTGTGATCTGACATTCCTTAAGATTTTGCTGAACCACATCTGAAATGGGGAGACCACAGATAAGCTGTATAGATGCTGTGGTTAATTTAAATGTAATTTGTTTCACACACAACCCAAGAAGACAAGGTGTCGTAATTTAAACATATTTTATTTGAACATAAACAATGGTGATATTTAGTTAAGCATAGATATTTACTTTTAAAATATTTGTTTAACCACACCAAACCATTGTCTGTAAGCTAACACAATCTACCACTTGGCAAGCTCAGGGTACAAAATCTGAAGGCAAACTTAATTTGTTTTTTCTAAAGAGCGCCATGATTTATAGGTTGCTTCTACTGCCCTTCAGTTGTGGGCGAGGATTTTGACAGGTTTAAGTGCCTGCTGGATGTTTTCTGACAGGTGGGAGAGAAGCATATATCAAAATTTGTGTGGGTAGCAGCAGAGGGGAGGATTCTGCCCCTCTGCTCAGGTGAGACCTCACCTCCCTCCAGCTCTGGGGTCCCAGCACATGGACATGGACCTGTTGGAGAATCCAGAGGAGGCACCAGGATCAGGGGGACGGGGCAGCTCTGCTGTGAGGAAAGGCTGAGAGAGTTGAGATTGTTCAGCCTGGAAAAGAGCAGCTTTGGGGCAACCTAATTGTGCCCTTTCAGTACCCGAAGGGAGCTTACAGGGAGAATTTATTTGCAAGAGCATGTAGTTACAGGACACAGAAGAATTGCTTACCACTAGAGAGCAGGGTTACACTGGAAATTAAAAATAAATTGTTCCCCGTGAGGGTGGGGAGGCCCTGGCACAGGGTGCCCAGAGAAGCTGTGGCTGCCCCTGGAAGTGTCCAGGGCCAGACCGGAGGAGGCTTGAAGGAACCTGGTCCAGTGGAAGGTCCATGGCAGAAGGGTGGAATGAGATGGGCTTTAAGGTCCCTTCCAACCCAAACCATTTCGTCATTCCGTGTTCCAGGGGGACAGTCCCATGGAGCCGCACAGGACTTCAACGCGGACAGGAACCGGGCCGGCCCTGGGGCCGCTCGCCGCTCGCCGTCCCCGGGAGCGCTCAGCCGGGCCGGGCTCCCGGCGGGGCTCTCGCTGCCGTCCCTCCCTCGCTCCCGCCCTCGCTCCGTGTCAGCCGTGCGCGCGCACCCGCCCGCCCTCTCGCCGCCGGAATGTGGGCGACGCTGTCCCGGCCCTGAGGCGGCTGCGCGGCCCCGCCGAGCTGGAGGCGGCGGCAGCGCGGGGAGGACGGCCCGGCTGCACCGGTGAGACATCGGGACGCTGTCCCGGGCCTGCCCCGCCGGGGCGAGCGGAGCGGAGCGGAGGGGCGGCGTGCGGGGCGCAGGCGGGGAGGGCTCCGCTCCGTGCGGAGAATGGGCGCGGGAGGGGGGGGAGC
>VXBU01009385.1:609725-649622 GCA_013400315.1 Bombycilla garrulus | reverse complement strand
TGAGGTGGCTCCTTGGCTGGCCGCGGGCCCTCGGGGCGGCGGGGGTGCGGGGTGATGGTCCGCTGGTTCGTGTTGTTCGGTGTTTGTCTGCTTGTGTGGAGTTCTCTGGGCAGTGGCGCTCCGGGAGGAGAGGAGCTGGAGCTGGAGCACAGTGCAGGATTTAAAAAATAAAGTTGTTTTCGTGGTCAGGAAAGAGAGAGCGCTGTGGAAGTGCTCATTCCCTGCCTCCTCCGCGGGAAAAGTGAAGTCACTTCCCAGGAGCCCAGACTAGCAAACTACTGTCCTAAATCTGTGCCGTCTGCATGCGTCAGTTTCATCTACGTTATGTTTTGTTTTGAGTGGTTCTCTTTTTCTTTTCCTTTTTTTTTTTTTTCTTTTTTTTTTTCTGAGTGGTTTGTTTTATTTTTTGAGTCCTCTTCCACTCTCTCCCAACTCGTGAGCTGGTACAAAAATTTTTCTGTTTAGATAAAGGTACTTGAAAACCTGCTGATACGCTCTGAAGGAACTTCTACATGAGGAGAGTCACCAGGTCAATTTCTTTCAGTGAAATTGACCTGGTGACTCTCCTCGCGTAGAAGTTCCTGCGGTGTCACGTGTACTTTGCTCCTGCTGTCCCTCTCAGAGAGAGCTGTGTTGCTAAGACTGCTTGGTTTGATAGTGCTGTGAATAAGTCACATCCTACCACATCTCATCACATCGCGGTGTGCGAGTGTGTATCCATCCAGTGTGTGCCTAAGAGGGGGAAAAAAGATTGAAAATGTTATCTCCTCTTTTAAAAAGAAAGAAATCTAACGACAATTAAGAAATAACTTGCTTAGGTCAGCATTGCTTGTCTCACTTTGTTTTTCAGCCAAAACTTTCAGAAGGGCAGGTGTGCTTTCAGTTTCCAGAGATGTCTTGTTGACGGTGCAGGCAACATTTTGTTATTCCTATAAATGC
This sequence comes from Bombycilla garrulus, assembly GCA_013400315.1. Classification (NCBI taxonomy): domain Eukaryota; kingdom Metazoa; phylum Chordata; class Aves; order Passeriformes; family Bombycillidae; genus Bombycilla; species Bombycilla garrulus. The sequence continues at coordinate 648,683 of VXBU01009385.1, read as the reverse complement.
AGAAAAGGTACTGTGGCCTTATTTAACCAAACCTCTGTGATATAGGCCAAAAAAATCCTGACTGCCTGTCAGACCAGCCTGGCTCCAGATTGTATGAGGGTTTACTGGGCATGCAAGGTTGGTTCTGCATATTATGCCTCTGCCTAGGTTTTAAGTAGGATTGTGGCCGACTCTTTTTATTTTTGAGTTAGATGGTAATAATTAAATAATGAATATCTTACTTTGTAGTTTAAACTCAAAAAGACTACAGATGCAGTTATAGCAAGCACAAATTGACTCCAGTGTTGTGAGAATACTGCCAGTGAGTGTCCAGAGGGGAGCAGCACCAGCTGATGAACCCCAGAACTCAATGAGTGACACAGCTTTCCATTACTTCTTTCTGTTTTAGGTAGAGGTGGGAAATCATGCTGAGTTTGTTTTGTTTTATTTATTTGATTTTTAAAATAACTGGGTTTTTTTTGTTGTTTTTTTTTTTTTTCCAAAAGGACTCTGGGGCTGTGAACAGCTTGGCTGTACATATGAGAACTGTAAAAATTGTTCTGCGGGGTTTGCTTTAGAATGGTTACAGTGAAATTTATTGCTTGCTTAAAAATAGCATTCAGTCCTTCAAAAAGTGATTCACAAAGTAGGATCTGGTAGTGTTAGTAAGGAGATTGCAAAAAGATCAAGTTTGTAATGTGGCTTTCTTGTGTTCCTGGTGTACTCCCTGGCATTTCAGTCTGGGTTGTGGCTGCTCTTTCCCTTCTGTCTGGGACTCTCTCTGGGAAGTCTCTGGGGCTTCCCCAGCCGAGAAGTGAGTAAAAAGAACTAACCTGGTGAAGAAGATGTACTTCTGGTTCCTCTTTTTCTTTGTTCTCTGAGGTACTCTGGTTACAACAACTTCCTGACCCAGCTGACTTGTCACATTGTCCTGTGGACATCGGCCCAGTCTGCAGGAGGGGTCGAGTGCTGCCAGGGGAGAAAGTGGAGCAGTCACAGGTGTTGTGCAGGTCCTTAGCTGGGACCTGGCTTCATGGGCAGGGAGTTAACGGCCAGTGCTGCTAGAAGAAGCTGCCTTGTGCATTTCATTGACTTAAGCCACTTGTGGTGTAGGTAGCAGTGACAGTAAGGCTGGTGGCTCTTTTTTTTTGCCAGTACTGTCCTAGATTGATTATGAAGCCATGGTATAATTTTTTATTTACCTGTGACAACATTTAGTAGACTCAAGAGCCATCTCTGTCTCTGTTCTTCCATGGGCCCACAGAAGTTGCTGTGGTTTTCTTTTTCTTTCTTCTTTGTTCATCTGTTCTGCTCTCTGAACTTTTTGGTGAGTTCTTAATTTCAGGGAGTGATCAGCATTATTTTTGTAAATTTATTCAGCTCTAATTTAAAAATAATTAGTTGTATGTTGCTGTTACCTCTGCTGTAATAGGAAGGCCGTTTCAAACTTGACTGACCTTAGTAATTACACACTTTCTGATTTCTAGTCTAGATTAATTTGTCATGGGATTATACTCATTTTATGCACCCACTGGACTGATAGGTTTTATTTGCACTCTTGATCTTGGCATTAAAAAAATAAATAAATAAAAAAGAAGCACTTCTAACAAAAAGGATGCAGAAATGTGTGGCAATACACCATGGAAAGTTTGTTTCTCTTTGGGCCACCAGCTACACTAATCATTCCTGTAATAATTCTCAGCTTCTCCCCATGAATTTTAATCTTGACCTATTAAGTAAGAATTAAAATGCACCTTTCAGGCATTAACATTGAGTGTCCTGGAGGTGTCCTTTTAATGAAGGTGAAGTTGTTTTCAAGTATATTTTGGTAAGATTTGTTTTTTGACATTCATACCTTTGCAGTTTGTTCCGGTCCCAGTCTTACTCTGTTATACTGGTGCAGCTGTTGGAGGAGCCATTATTGTAACCTGCATTGCTGAAGGGATTCGTTCTTCTTTGACAGAGTTCATAAACCAAAAAAAAAAAAAAAAAAAAATTTTACCTTTTTCTGTATTCTTAACTTTAAAGAGAAAAAGAAAATAATGTGTAGAGTATTAGAAAACCTCAGTGGCTTTAAGGTGTTTATTTAAATTTGCTGTCAGGAGTGTTCCCAGAGGGGGCTTGGTGAAGCTGACAGACTAGTTTGTTGGGTGTGAGTGTTTGTAAACAGAACATAAATACATAAATGGGGTTCCAAAATCTGCTTAGTAAAAGAGATGGCTCTGAAAGGTGAGTGAGGCCCTTGTTGAAAACATCATTTAGATTGTGTCTTTCATGGAATATTTCTCTACTCTTTGGAAGGAGTAGCAGGGACAACTGTCTTTCTAATGTTTTTAAGTGGACAGAGGGAAAAAGTAGCTTTTGCCACAAAATGAGATGGGTCACAGCCCTCTGCTTTCCTGCTCTCATCATCCCTGTATCATGAGTCAGGATATCAGAGAGGGTTTTTTTAGATCAAGTCAACTTAAAAATGCAAAACTTTTCTGATGCTGAAAACATGTCCCCTGGTTGTGGGGGAAGCACAGCAACAAGTTCTAAGGGCAAGAAGATAAGAGATATGTACATTTCTGTCCACAACACTGGATGTTGGCTTAGTGTATGTATAGGAGAACTGGAATTTTGAAATACATGATTAAAAGCAATAAAACTAATGCAAAACCTGCTGAAGGAATGTTCCCAATGTAGAATAATTGTCAGGTCAAATAGTAAATTCTTAAAACAGAGTCATTTAAGTTGAAAGGGGCTTCTGGAGGTCATCTAATCCAGCTCCCTGCATATATTAAAGCAGGAATAATTTAGATAAGATTGTTCTAGCCTTTAACACCTTTCTAGGTAATTTATTTCCACACTTGACTGCAGTCAGTGATTTTTTTCTTTCCTCCCTCCCTTTAATTTAGTTGAAATTTACTTTCTAACTTGTGGCTGTTGCATCTTCACATGTCAGCGTCCATCACCCAGAAGAGTCCAGTTCTCTCTTCTGCACCTTTTCATTAGAGAGCTGACAGTAATAAGGATTCTTTAGATTCTTTCCTTGACCAGATTGTGCAAACTCAGTTCCCTCAGCCTCTCACTGTACAGCACATGCTCCTGCCATCTGGCCAGCGTGGCCACTGGCCATGCTCCAGAGTGTGTGTGTGAGCCCAGGCCTGGCTGTGCTGCAAACCCGCTCCCTCAGGTGCTGAGCAGAGGGGATGAGCCTTCCCTGCGCCTGCTGCCTGCCCTCCTGCACACAGCCCATGCTGTGCTCAGCTGCCTTTGCTGTGAGCATGTACTGGTGACTTGTTCTCAAAACTGTCTGCTGGGATCCCCAAATGCTTTTCTGAAAAGGTGACTCTTTATCTGGTTCGTGCTCAGCCTGTCTTGTCCCAGGAGCTTGTTCTGCCTCTGATACAGGACCCAGCACTTGCCTTCCCTGAACTTCGCAAGGTCTTGCTGGTGCCTTTCTGCAGCCTGCCCAGCTCCCTCTGAGTAGGAGCTGACCACTCCTGCCACTGTGGTGTCACTGGCAACTTCCAGAGGATGCAGCCTGTCCCATCATGCAGATGATTAATAAAGACATCAGCTGGTGCTGCTGGGTTCAGCAGTGATCCAGGGGATGTGACTACAGCTGCTTGCATGGAGCTTGGTACAGCTGGTGGCTGTTCCTTCAGCTCAGCAGTCCAGGCAAGTTGCCAAACACCTCCCTGCTCACTTAGCCATGCCTGTCTCACCAGTTTGGCTGTAGGGACACTGGGTGACTGTTGTGGATGGCCTTCTGTGCTCAGTGCTCTGCCATCATCTGCTAAGCCAGGCATCCCCTTGCTGTAAGCTCTTGTGTTCATCAGGCATCAGTTGTCCTGGGTAAATCCATGCTAGCTATTCCCTGTCGTCCTCTTGTGCTTCTTGAGCAGAGGGGTGCCTTCCTGGAGGATGTGCTCTGTAATCCTCTCATGCCCTTAGGTTAGGCTGCCTGATCTGTGGTTGCCTGGATCCTCCTCCTTGCTCTTGGAATGGGTTGTGATATTTGCCTTTTTTCCAGTCAGAAGGAACCTCTCATGGTCTCATGGCCTTTCAAAAAGTGCTAGAGTGTGGTATCTCAGCTACTGGCCAGCTCCCTCAGGATTCTTAGATATATCTCATCTGGTTACATACATTGTATGTTTCCAATTTCCTGATGTGTTTACAAACTTCATCTTTCTCTTTTGGAGGGAGCTTCTTACTCCAGCAGGCTGCTACAGGGCTCAGAGGTCTGGGGGGCTTCTGAGTGGACCTTGCCAGTGAAAACTGGAGCAAAAGAGGTCCATGTATGACATTCTTTTCCATGTGCTTTGTTAACAGGTGACTTGTTCCACTGAGCACAGAGAGCACTTCTTCCTTACCTTTCTTCTGCTGCCAGTGGTGATTTTCCTAATGCCATCCTAAAGCCTGTAGCTTTGGGCTGCTCTTGGGTAACTTCTCCAGCATCTGCCTGCTGGGTGCTTGCGAAGCAGAGATCAAAACTTCTGTATCTGTAAATATGTGGGACTTCAAAATTAGTTGAAGTGTTGGTTAATGAATGATTCTAACCTCAACTTGTTGTGGTTGAGTGGAAGATGTTACTTGCCCCTAAAAACGCAGCAAGCATTATCAGGCTCTTGTATAAGGGGTTAAGTCCTGCCTGAGATGTTGAGTGCAACTTGTACCAAGGAGGAAAAGCAATGAGAAAATGATCCACATCTCTTTTTCTTTTTTTAAATTCAATTTCTTCCCCCTTCACAAAATAACTCCATGTAGAAATTTACAGCTTCGTTGTATGCCCTTCCCCTTCTGTTGAAAAGGAGATGTTAATATTTAACAGCAGGATGGGTGAATGAATGCTTGATGCCATGTGTACATAAATGCTTCCAGTTGGAATTAATTTAATTATTTTCTGTTGATGCATGAATCCATTTTAGAAATCATTGGGATAAACTAAAATTTTGGAAATTTAAGCATTTTTTATTCTAGAAAAATAAGGGAAGGAGTTCTTGAGTTACGATCTGTGTAGACAGACAGTCTGAAACAAAGTTCTTGGTTAGTTTAAACCCTCTGCATGTGCTTGATGTATCCAACAGTTTCCTCAGTGGTGTAAGTGTGATTTGTGCTGATGTTCTGGCGGCTCAGAGGTATCAGGGTAAGGCCTGGCTATGTCAGTTACTGGTCTGCCTGTCCTGTCCCAACAGGGCTTTGGTATCTGTTTGGAATAGAAATACCCTTTTCAGCATGGCTGGGAGTTCTGAGGTGTTTTCTGGTATCCTAAAAGGATTTTGAAGTGGATTTACACTTTGATGCAAAGCAGTGCACATTAACTGTGGTAGTTAATGGTAAAATTATAATCTGCACATTTACCTTCATGTGTGATCTTTCATTTTACATTTGGTTACTGGCAAACTCTGAAATAGTAAATTTCTATTTTCTCATTACTAATGATGGTGGACAACTTCCTGGCTTAATTGCTCAAATTCTTGGTATCTCCCACAATTTCTAACTAGAGAAGAAAAGGTAAAAGGGCAGAGAAAAGGAAAGTGGGAGGTGTTTTTAAGAAGCAGTAAACTGTCAGAACAGGATTTCAGTCAGAGAGTGAATCTAGGAGTGGATCTTGAAGGCGGTTTCCTGAATGGCTTGGTAAGGTTTCCATGCCACTCCTGGGCTTAGGAATGAAGTAAGTTGGTTGCTGTCATACCAGTGATACAGGTGAGGAGTGAAATCAGTGTGAATGTGACTGACAACAAAGTCCTTTCTCAGCACATGTTATCAAACTTCTGTAATAGGAATTCTTTTAATGAAAGGAATCAGTTTGGAGTAACCAGTCCTGACCAATCCTTGGTCTTCTCTTGCAGACGAATAAACATGGCTCTCAGAATGTCTCTTACATTTTGTGTGTGTGTTTATTTATTTGTTTTATTATTTATCTGTATGTTGTATTGCAAGGTGTGATGGTGCAAATTTCCAGAAGACAATTGCTTAGTAATTATGGGATAGTCTTGAGGTTACACTTCCTGTCAGTGCTAAGTGATGCTGAAACCTCTGACTTTCAGGGTGTCAAGCTAAGTTAGGTAACTGTGCTTTCAGTTCAAGTATTGCTGACCTTTCTGATCATGTCTGTTGCACATAACTTAAGTCACACAACCAGATTTTTTGGGGTAGAAAGCAAATTGCAGATGCTGATCTGCTGCACTTGTCCAGGCATTTGACTTAATTTTTCATTTTGGAAGGAAAAAGAATGGGAGTTGAGGGTTTGTCCAAGAATCTTATTCAGGGGATTGACTTTTATTGTAAACTAGTTGTATAGTTAAGTTTGATAATCTTTGCTACTGTTTAAGGAAATAGATCCTGTTCTGGTAAATTGGTTTTTGTTTTAACCAGAAATGAATTTCCTCCTCTGTTCCCCACAATATTTATTTAAGAAGTAGCTACATTTGAATACTTTGCTTTTCTGTTCAGTAGAGTTACAGCTTCACAGTCGTGTAAGAGTGGCATGTTTCCAGGTGGGTTTGAATGTTTTGGTTATTAATTCTGTAGCAATTTGCCTTTTCTGAAGTTCCTTCAGTTGGAAAACAGTTTAAAGAAGTTAAATTTAAATATTTTTACTTGATTACTACACTTTGCAGAGGAGTGGTGTCTTGTTATCTGCTATTTCAGCATAGTAAATAAGACAGTTCTAATTTGTACTTCTGTTGCCTGTGCAAAATGTTACTGTTTTTTTTCTAAATTTAGACAAAATGATTTTGCTGAGATCCAGAGATACATTGTACTACACATATCTGTAAAAATACATGTTTGTATTTTTAACAAATAAATTACAGTTTAAAAAGTATGTATGTGTTATTTTTCTCTTTGTTTTCTACCTCTTTAGTCTCAGCCCAAGATTTTAATTAAGAGTGAAGGCTATTCTTTGCCTTTTCAGTGCTCAGGCCTCTGCAGGCAAATCAGTATGAAAATAAAATGAAAATATTCTTAATCTAGTGCTTTGTCTCTCCCTGTGTGTATTTAGATACAAAATACAAGGTCCAGAATTTTAATTTAGAAGTCGGTGGAGAAATTTAATAGCTGGCTAAAATTTGAAAATAATTTGGAGTGTTTTTCTTTGTATTTAAATAAGATATTGGTGTATTTCCCTTTATTAAGAGTTTCAATGCTGCAAGCTGGTATTTTTTTCCTTAGAAGTTGGATTTTTTTAATCAGGTGTAACTGAGAAACAAATACTAGATTATATGATTTAGACTGACTAATCTGAAATGCATGTGGCAGAAAATGGATTTTTTTTTTTCATTCTGTAAACCCTTCATTTTATTTAGGTCCACTGGTGTATACTTTCATTATTTCCTGTTATTTTGAAGAGAACTCTCCAATAAGTGGTTGGTGGCAGCTGCATTGCTGCCCCCAGTGCTGGCTGCTGCATTTGCTCAGTGTTCTGTGCCCTGTTGTACTCACTTTGGTGCTTGGAAGTGTGATCTCAGCACAGAAGGTAGGAAGATTTGCAGCTTTTTTAATGGCATTTTTCACCTCCTGCATCTTCCTGATACTACTGAAATCTGTGGAGCTTTTAAGTACCATCATCTGCTTGAACTTGAGTGTGAGCACAGCAGAGCAAAACAGCAGTGGAGTTGAGTGAGAACTTCTTGTGTGTTTTGTCAGCAGTTGTTTTTCGGAGTAAAACTTCACTTGGAACTTGGGTCAGGCAGTCTGGGGAAGACTGGCTCTTGGAGACATTGGTCCCTTTGTGTTTGCTCACAGAGGTACACGCATACCACAGGAGGTGTTTTTAAATGTTTTAAACCCTGCCATACTTGAGCCTAATTGTTAAAAATTAGTGTTGGCAGTATGAACTCGCAAGAAGTCAGGAACTGATAACTAGAATTTTTCTTGGACATAACTGTTACACAATTCTGAGGAAACGAGTAAGGAATGGAAGTCAGTAACTAATTTTTTACATTGTTTTGAAGGTTAAATCTTACTGTTTATTCCTGTTACACATGTATAAAAACTGTGAGGGGAGAGGGGAAATGAGCTGATCGAAATGCCCAAGAAAATACTTTGTCAACTTTCAAAACAGTAATGTGAAGTTGGAAGTTCTCTGTCGTTGTTTGGAGTGATAATTTGCTTTTGACCCTTATAGCTTCCCCTTTCTGATTCTTCTTTTCTTTCATCATATTGAGACATCAGTAAGTCAGACAGAACATAAAGGGATCAGACTGAAATGTGGTTTGGAATCGAACTTTTGATAGTAGCCACAGAAATCAAAGGGAGTCATAAGACTAATGCAAGTGATCCTTGTTCCAGCAGTCTCTCCCAGTTTCTCTCTCTGGCCTTTGTGATTCTGGTTTTTGTTATTTCTGGCAGTAATACTGAGCTCTGGGAGTCTTACTGGGGAGTATAGGAGGAACAGGTGAGTTCTTGTGTACATTTCCAAGGAAATGCACGTGGGGTGCCACAGCAAGTCCACATTTGCACAGTGCAGCTGTGCAGTTTGTTATCGCTGGCTTTGCTGGGACTTCTCGAAACCCAGCTGGTGACTTTGCACAGGCTCAGCTCTGGCTTGGGTGAGGGCTGGGATGCTGGTGCTCCTCTGGGTCCTGTGGGCTAATTGGGCCACCCTCAACGTTCTGCAGGAAGTTCTTTTGATGAAGCAACAGACGGGACTTGATGCTTGAAAGTGCAGTTTATTTATCTTCTACATGAAGCAAAAGCACGAGGTCTTTACAGGTGTTGAAAGCACTGCTAAAAGTCACAGGACTCTAGCTTACATCATCCTTTAAAGACTTTTTAACCAGTAGAATATTGACAACTTGGATGCTTACATTATTAAACCAATAATAAGAAATTTCATCTAGCAATAAGGTGACCTTTTCTAACCAATCTTGTTCTGTCACACAAATCCATTCTACAGACTTCTTGTTACCTTTGTAACTACTTCTATTCTCTCAAGTTTAGCATGTCTCTATTTTAACTACAAGTCTACATTCTTGCTTTTAGCACTTAAGCTTAGATCAAACTCTGGTTTTAATTCTAAGTTTTAGCCTGCAAGACCCAGTGTTCTGAAAACTCTGCTTTTTGGACCCCCGCAGGTCACACTTCATACTTAGGTTTGGATTGTTTGTATGGAGAAAGCTTTTCTTATTGCAAAAGGAGACGGGGCAGGATGCTGAAAGCAAGGTTGTGGAAGAGTAGATTTTATATAACCACTTCATAGAGCATGACCTTTTGTCCTACTTCACCTTTCTGTGATTTTTTTACTTTTAGATTAGCTGCCTGTAACTTCCTCTCTTTGTTTCCTTATTTCAAAGTATTTTGTGGAAGTATTCAGTATGTAAACATGGGTAGTAAGTTTTCATATCTACATTTAATGAAAACCATGCATCATTTATGTATGATGATTTATCACTGATGGTACATTGTGGTAATATTTGGGAAGCTGCCTGAAACTTTAAGAGAAAGACTGATGAAAAAAAAAGGAAAGAAAAAAAAGGCATAGTAAGCACAAATTTTTGGCTTCTCATGTCTTCTTTTATGCAATCGAGTGAATTTATCAAACTAAAAATACGATGAAACACTTACAATTCAAACTGCTCTGGATAGCCTGCCTCAACAGACAGATACTGGGTTTGTTCATGATTGTTGGATAATGTGAGACAAGAAAATTGCAGCAAGAAAATTAATGGCTTTTGCAGTATTTTTTGATTTGAAAGTTCATTGCTTTCATACTACCTTTCCAAGCTGCAGTTCTTACTTTAATAACAGAAAGAATTTGAAATAATTTGATTAGTGACATTGATCACATGGAGAAGTCACCTCAATGAACACACTGTCATTTAAATCAACGGTAGTCTCTTTGAGTTAAGGAAGGTCCACATCATTCCTTGGTGCTTGTGTTCCAGAAGCTTTCATGGGCACAGCTCATAGCAGTTCCTAGAAGAGTTCAGGTCATTTGAAAGCCTTTTAACAGTGATTTGAATGTTGAGGCAAAATCTTGCTTTTTACTCCTCTTGATCAATGTAATGAGCAAAGTGCTTTGCTTCCTCAGACTTCAAATGGAAAAGGAAAGAAAGCATAAAGTGAAGGAAAGCCTTTACTTTTTTATGATAGCATGGTTAGGGGGATGGAGTGATGTGTTAGTACTAGGTATGTCTGATTATTTATTGATCTCTTCTTAACAATGAAAGATCACCTTTCCGTTGAGGAAGTGGTCTTACTCTCCTTTATGAATTTCTATTCTCCATTTTTAAGGCCTTTGCAATTCAAAACAGAGCTGCATTGTGGAATATATTTCTGAGGACTTGCCCTAGCAGCGTGAAATGCCAGCAGATCAGTTGTGACATGTGGGGCACGTTGAGAATTCACTGGGCAGATAAAAATTAGAGTGGAGGTTGAACCAGTGCACTTGATCATACACAGAACTGAGAGGGACAGTGGCTAGAGGGAAGGTCATTTGCTGTGGCTTTTTGTTGTCAGGCACATTGTTCCCTATTTCTCAGCTTCAAACAGGTAACTCTCAGAAGGTCTCACTTGGTCTTTAAAACAACTATGGTTCCTCTCTCCATCTTTTCATGTTGTATTTTAATATTTAGATGTTCAAGTGGCAATGTAAAATCTTGGCTCCTAACCTAAAGGGTTTTAAATACATGTGAAAATTTATTTTAAATGTAAATGGAAACGTTTATTTTTAATTTTTGTGGGAGTATTTTATTTTTACAGAGAAGCTTGGTTATGTTTCATATTACAAAGGAAGGGGGGTTTGTGCTTACTAAATATTTAGGACACTGTTGATACAGTTTTGATACAACAGCAGTAGAAGTCCAGATACAGCTGTCAAATCAAAACTCACTGTCCTTGCAATTTTGGAAAATCTGTGATTGAACTATGTAAAAAGTACCTACTGTTGTTACTCATTTACAACTTGTGATTGCCTTGGACAACCATTAGAATGGAAGAGATAAGATTTAAAAAAAATCTGAAGAGAATGAGATTTGGAAAGGCCCATGAAACACTGTGTGGTCCATCCCACAGCTGGTGCTGTGCTGACTGCAGGTTAACAGTGCTGAGGAGCACTGTCTGCAGCTGGCAGTACAAAGGTACCTGATGAGTTTAAGATTGAACAAAACACCGTGATTTCAAGTTCAGTCTGCAAAACCTGATATTCCCAGCACGCACGTCACAAACCTCAAGGTAATAATTATTGTAAGCTCTGCTTGTGGCTTGGAGGAGCAGGGTTTCACTGACCTGCAGGCATTGGTGCAGGGCAGGCAGTCAGGGCTTCTGCTGGGTTTCAGTGGTTCTGGGACACAGGATGGGCACTCACTTGGCACAGACAGGACTGGCATCACTGCTGCCTGGTCTCATACTGCTCTGCCATATGGGCTCCTTTGCTCTACATCGTGTCAGTATTTCTGGACATGGTAGCATGTGGGGAAAATTCCTGTTTAAAATATTCAGTTTATTTAATGGACAGAGGTTGTTCCGCTGACTGCATTAGACCAACACTGTAATTTTTACAGTTAGGGAATAAACCATTAAATAATCTCCTTAAAACAAGGATTGCATTGTGCTTCTGTTTGCCTCTGGAATATAGGTCATTATATTTTTGAGTGATGATGCAGTTCAGTAACTTGGCTGGTGATTGGTTTCAGTTTGAATGCTGCCTGCAAGCATCATGTAGCAATGACAAAAAAAGCAGCTTGGGTTTGCCAAACTCCAGCTTTGAAAAATTGCTTACTTTTACTTGCTACTTTATATTTTCCAAAGTTAAAAATTAATTAGTGGCTGCAGAAATTAAAATGTTAGTTTTCAGTTGGTATCAGGGAACCAGTGTGGAAGTGTACTAGAGTTGCTTTATCCTTGAGGCAGGATGAGCTACTGCTTAAATGAGTCAACCTGTTTGCCAGAACTTGTTATAAAGTGTGGTTTGTTGTTTTATTTTTGTTTTTAATAAGATACACAGAAAGACTAGTAACATCTCTGTAGAGTAGCAGAAGAAGATTTATCTGTTACACTCTTTGGAAGGGAATAAATAGAGAGGAGAAAGGTTTTTCTCTGAAGTGGCTGAAAATAAAATGTATTTCCTTAGGTTGGTTAAACACTAATTGGGTAAGCTAACATCAGCTGTACTTTCAAACAGCAGGAATCAGCCTGTGGCAGCAAGAGGCAAGTATGCTTGTGTGCTCTGTTCTCCTACTGATGTATCTTCTGTGTGTGGACAAAACTTAGGCCTGAAAATTTATTTAAATAATTGCTCAGAAGAATCCCACCAGCCTTGTTTTTAACTTTGTTTTGTCTAAGGTGCAGCCTGTCATCCACAACTCCTGCTTGCTCAAATTGCACAAGTAAACAGAAGGAAGCCCCCAGTTTGCTGGGAGGCTGCCCTTGTAGCCAGCAGCTTTCCTGCCATGCTTTCACTGACCTGGCTTTTCATCTAGTGTTCATGATGCTTCTGCCACCCAGTAAGTACATTTTAGGGGTTGAGATCAGTGGTTTGTTTGTTGATGGAAATTTCATGAATTACAGACAACACCTCTGAGTTCCTCTGGATGGTATAATTTAGTTTTTCTTGTCTTCTACGTATGCAGGAAGGATGAGTTCGACTCACATCTTCACCTCATGGTTCAGAAGGTCGCAAGACCTGTAGTTGCAAGACCTTTCAAGGATTTATTAACCAATAAAACACTGCCAGCAAGGGTATTTGTTTTTAACTCAATATTTTGTCTTATGAGCTTATGTTGCAGTGCTCTCTTAGCCAATCAGAAAGTCACACACAGCCTACAATACTACACTACTTTTCTTTTCTGTATCTTAAACTCTAAACTCTGATCTTTCCTCTACCTAGCTTAACATGTCTCTACTTTAACTACAAATCTACATTCTCACTTCTAGTATCCAGGTTTGGAAGCCTTTTCCAAGGTCTCAAACCAAACGCTGTATTTAAACCCTGTATTTAACTAATGTTCTGAGAGCTCTCTGCTTTTTGGATTACAAATGTTTTTTTCAGTTTGCCTCTCTTGAGTCATCTCCAGCTCAGTAGCAACCATATGCCCACCATTCCTCTGGAAGGGTTTTTCACCTCGGTGGTTTGAACTTTCAGCTCAATAAAAGCAGTATTTCTCACCCCAAGCAGCTCCATACTATGGCTGTGTAATATTTCAGTGGTTCAGTGGGTTATGTGTAGCACAGAGATTCAAGTCAGGAAAGCTGGTGCTCTCCTTTCCAGTAAATGTCTCAGTATTCTCACTGAGGTGGGTTTCACAAGTGCTGCTTATCATTTCTTTGATAAGATTGATTTATTTGAGGCGATGCAGATGTAGTATATTTTTGAAGGAGAACAAACATTTTCTTGGTTGTGTAGCTCTCTTTTGACTCTGTTTTCCTTGAATTGCTATTTTTTGGCTATAAGATTGAAGTGTAAAAAGAATCTGGAAAAACCTCTGTATCTAGGCACCCAGTACAACAATTCCTAACAGTTTGCCATCATGAACAGACTAATTATTTGCTTTTGGCTACATAATGGAGGTTTGCTTTCTCAGAGGAGACAGTGTTGCCAAAATAAGTCAGTGGTTACTTTCTAGTTGTGGGTTTTTTTGCTTTATTTTTTGTGGGTTTGTTTGTTTTGTTTTGTTGCTGTGTTTGTTTTATTTGTCTTTCCTTATATTTTTTTTTTTTAATTTGGAATAATTTTTGTTCTTAACAGTGCTTTCCTGGAAGTAAGAAGGATTTTTTAATGTACATATATGCATGTGTTTAAAATACAGTGATACAGCTCTGATGCTTATTAAGTTGATTTTAGTCCTGGGAAATAGCATCAGTAAGCCAAATAAACGGTTGTTTGTTTTTTCCATTATGTGCTTTACATAGTGTTTCACTGCCAGAGATAAGGCTGGGAAACAATTTGTGGGTAATACAACTTTAGTATGAGCACAGAGATAGTTTCTCATAAAAAGATTACACAGAGAGAAGCTGAGATTAAAGTTGAAATGAAAACTGCAGTGCTGCTGTGGTCAGTGAAATTTAAACAAACTGATTTTATGACACGTTCTGCAAATGTCACTCAGTCAATAGAGAGGATTTTGTGGCAGCTGGTGAGCTGTACTGCTTCAACATAAAGAATCATACGGCATTTTATCAGGTTCTTTAGTCTTTCAGTGAAGCAGCATTGAAAACGTAAAGCTTTGTGTGTTTGCAGCACTTGTGGCTGTGTCCCCCATTAAAGGGAGGGAGCTGTGGGGTGGGAGCTGGGGTAACACAGAGTTTTGATGCATTTCTGAAAGGAAGATGCTGTGGCTGAGACCCTTGGTTCTGTGGAACTGTGCATGTCCTGTTCCCTACAGGGCAAGTTCCAGAGTCACCACTTCAGTAATCTGGAGCTCTGAGTCATGGAGTGATTGCAAGGCCAGTTGGTTTAATGCTCATTTTGCTGTTCTATGCTGTATCCTGTAGCTCAGAAAAGGGAATAAACCGTGCCTTTTGGTGTATATTTCTACTTCAGACTTCAGCTAGCAGAAGATGAATTTCTGCATAGCTCTGTCGGACCTTCCTCTTCACGAAGGTCCCAGAGATTCTCTTGAGGAACCATAATTCTGAAAACAGGTGTAACTTAGTTCCCGGGTTTTTTTGGGGTTTTTTTTTTCAGTTTGAGATTGTCGGGCAAGCTGTATGGCCTTGAAGCCTGCCTTGAATACAAGCCTGTCTGTAATACAGGATGATTTTGTTTCTCTGCTAAAAAAAAAAAAAAAAAGTATTAATTATCCTGCTCTTGATTGTCTTCTTTCAAGCAGGTAAGAAACTTCCTTTCAAAACATGTTTCCTGTTGCTTACTGAAAATAGGTCAACATTTATCTTCTTCCTTAATTGCTGTCTTTTCATAGCTCCACATTTTTTAGGTTTTTTGGTGCTTATAATGCTGAAGGAAAAGATGTTTTCTTTTCCTTCCACAAACCAGCAGTGACCTAGAGCAGTAACTTTGAAATATTTGTTGAACACAAACTGGAAGTAAATACAAAAAAGGCTGGTAACTGCTTCAGAAGACTGATTCATGTAAAAATTATGCTTTTGGAGACTAGTTTGCAGAGGAAGTTTTTGAATCTATCAGATGTGCAAAGCAGTTTCCTTCTGGAAAGTCCGTGGCCTTTCAGAAGCTGTGATTCTTCCCCCTGTGATAATGAGTGTGTGTTGGCAGCAGTGCCTCAGCCTGTGTTGCTGTGCCCAGCAATCCCATGGATGTACATTGCTGCCTGGGTATTTGTGCTTTGCATGTGATGTGTTTTTGCAAGCCTGGATTCCGTGTGAATACGTGGAAGTTAAGGAGGGAAGGAGTCAGAAGAATTTCTGTCCTGTGTCCCTTGCTCTGATTCAGTGCTGAATCCCCTGGCTTTTCTAGAATCACTGTTCTTCACCTTCTCTTGCTCTTCAGCCACTTAAGCTGCTTTAAAGGCAACTGCAGTAAGCTTGGGATGCCTCTCTGGAATGAAGTGGGGAAGCTGCTGGTTTGAGCCTTCCCCAGCTTAGTGCTGTAATATGTGAAGGTAAGTTCTGGTCACTGAACACAAAAGAGTCCAAGTATTATGGCTTAGTTACCTTTTATCCAGGCCTTTGTAAAAGCAAAACGCTGGGAGCTGATGTACATCAGAGAGCTTGGCTTGATCCAAACTACATGATGAAGCTCACAGAGAAAAGCAGCAATTGTCCCTGTGGCTTAAAATATATTTTGGAGCAAGATCCATACACCATACCACACCTCCACACACACTTTCTCTTAAAATATGTCTGAATAATTTCTTTGTATCTCAGAAGTTCTTCGGTCTTAAAATCTGTTTGTCAGAAAACCTTTCCTGAAACTCTTATTTTTCAAAAACTTAATTCTTTTATCATAGTAGGCATTCTTTCACAGAGTTTAGAAAATTTCCTCCTGTGTATTTGTTCCTGACTTTGTATATGTGTGTGTGAGATGTTGTTCACCAAAGTATGGGGGGAAAATACCTTTTCTGTAGGAAGGAGCATGACTGTTCAAGGTACCTCTTTTGTAGCAATGACTTCTCAAAGTAGCAGTAGCAGAAAGACACTTCCCAGTGTTTCCTACAGTGAAGAGAACTTGGACAGCAGAAGTTGTTGCCATCTTTTGGAAGGCATTGTTGGAGAAGCCGCTCTGACTCCTGGCTCTGAGGATCTGGAGAGGGACCATCTGATCTGAGGTTTCAACCCTAGGATCAGCACTGGCAGAACAGAGAGTGGATTTTTCATTTGGAACTGAACTCCACCAGCAGCTTAAACTGAGAAACTGGACTTGGAGCTGAGGTAGCTGAAGTGCATTGGATTTGCTCTTTCCCTTCCCTGACTGCCAGCTCCTCACTGCTGGGTGCTGCCCTCCCAGAAAGTTGAAACTGGTAAAGCAGATGGTAAACCTCATCCCGCAGGATTCTGAGCCAGCATTCAGCTGTTGAGGTCATCAGGGAGTAAACCTGATGTGATTGTGGACTGAACAACTGTCTGCATGTTCTGACTAATGTAGTCAGAAATAAAGTCTTACATTCTTAACTTGAAACTTTTAATAAGAAAGAACAATAAAAAAAATGAGATGCTTGAGTTTAGTAGTAGGAGTCTGTTCTTAGATTTTGTTCATGTCTAGTAGATCAACTGTCAATTTTCTTTTTCAATTTTCTTTTTACATTCGTAGTAAAAGGGAGGTTTGAGGTGCATAATTTAGTAATGAGTAAAAAAGAGGATTGGAACTAATGACACAAGGGAAATGAGAGTGACCATTCACTGACTGGAGGAAAGTCCAAAATGTGTGTGTGTCTCTTCTTGTTACTAAGGAATAAGAAAGCTTCTTCAGATGTTTTTCACTTCCTCAAATAACCTTAATGCGTTATTCTTTTAGAGAGTTTTTTATTCTTTTTACTGCTTTTCCTCAAAAGTGCTTGGCTGAAGTATTAGATCATGTCTTTATAATGAAAAAATTAAATTTTTTCTCTTTAGGTAGCTTACTATTTAAGGTGATGTAAATCTCAATAATCTTCATGAGAATCACAGCTATACTCTGGAGTAAAACTCATGTCAGAGTTGAAGTTGTTCAGTTTGAAGAAATGACTCGTGTATGATTTTTAATGCTTAGTTTGTCTCTGGCATTAAAACCTCTTTTTGGTCAAAGACTGATCGTAAAACATGGTGTATAAAGCTTTTCCTGGATGCCTGATCTGCTTGTGTTTGTTTTACTGCCCAACTGGAGCTAAAGGAGCTTTGTTTGCACTGCAGTGGGTTGGGGAACACCAATTCTGTAATGGAGTACTGGAATGAGGGGTTCTGAGGTGCTGATTTATCCAGTTAATACAGTTGTGTATAGAGAAAGGTGTGAGTCTGCACTGGCTGTGGTGGTTGAAGCTGGTTGTAAAGGCAAGCTTGGAGTACACACACAAATGCCTTGTAACTCAAAATAATTGCAGCAGTGTGTATGGTATGCTGTGAAAGTATCCGACCTGAATAAGAAGCTCATCACAGTGATCTAATGTTTATAAGATTTTCTTTATTTTTGGGTTAATATTTAGGAAGTAGAAATTCTCTTGAGCTCCTTTTACCTGAATGGCGCAAGAATAAGTATTGTGTGTCAGTATGCTTCTGTATTTGCATGATTCTACTTTTCTTTGGTTTTACAAATGGTACATTTTCCCTTGTTTTATTATTGAAATACTGCTACTGAAAACATTTCATAGTTCACATGGTGCCTGTTGTTTCTTACTTCATTGCAGAAAGAACTGGTTATAACCTGACGTTAGCAATCTGCATTTGACTTTGTTAATAAATAAAGTAGAACCATCTTATATTGGAGTTTCTGTGTTATCTTCCCATAAAGAACCTCAAAACCTAAACTTAAATAGACTAAAACGCAAAAAACTGTCAAAATAGGATATCTTGTGGTCTGTCCTCTGTGCAGATATGCTGGGAGTCGTGGTTGTGGTTTCATTTTTGTCATCATCAGGTCCAGCAATGAGAGGTGTGCAGTGGGAGGAAGAGGGGCCTCTGGTAGCCTGGTCCTTTGCTCCTAATGTGGCTGACAGTCTCCTCTACTGTCAGTGCTGATGTCACTGCAAAGACAATGATTCTTCAGGATATGCTGTATTTGGGGACCATAACTGATGGCCTTTCGTTGCCTTCAAAGAGCTCTGTAATAGCTGACCTTCACTTTCATACAGAGGATTTACTTTGAAATTAGTATGTTGAGCTAGACTTGCTATTTATTGCAAACAAGCTCTTCAGCAATGCTTTTACAACACTTACTAAAAAATACATGGAGTTAATAAACTTGTAACTTACTTAAAATCTTGTGTGGTAAAACCTTATTTTTCTTTTGCCAAGAAAATCTTTAAAGCAAAGATGCTTCAAATAAATGGAAACAAAACCTGTTGCAGCAGTGAGTCCATTATGTAGGCTGGGTGGAACTCAGCTTATATAATTTGTCAAGAAAATATTCCTGCTTGTGAGTTCACAGTTGGTCTGGAGATACAAAAGGTGTCAGAGTGTGTGAAACTGCTCATACAAATTTGTAGTCACTGAATATTCCAGCTGTTGTTGAGAGGCTTTTTTATAAGGTGATTTCTAATCAGTTTTTATGCTGTACAAGTAAGTTATCTAAAGAACTTAAATTCTTTTTCCTGGGATTCCAACATAAACAACCTTCACTGGGTTAATGGGTAAAACTGGCTTGGTTAGGGACAGGGAAAAGCTTTTTGAGAAGTTGCATGTAAGGTGTGCCAAGCCAAGTCTTTGAAAGGGCAAAAGCATGTTGACTGTAGTTTCAAAAATGGTAGAAAATACTACAGTACTGAAAGTTGTCTAGTTCCCACATATGTTTTTTTGGTTTGAAATTGCTAAACTTTCTCTTCCCACTAACATCGTAAGTAACACCTGTTCAAAATGGTGGAGAACATGCATGTGTTTGTTCATTTGTGTGCTGTTTTTTTGGTTCCCTATGGCTAGGCCTAAGTCAGCATTCTTTTCTTGATCACTGGGGGGTTGGAACTGGAACAGGAGCAGGTGTTGCACCATTCTGCTCCTTGGTGCTGCTGGGAAGGGCAGGGTGAAGCTTCACCTCTTCTTGTTCCTCCTCATAGCAGATGTGGGTTGAGCTCTTCCTCCCCGGGCACTTTCCAGCCTCTCAGAGGTGAAGTCACAGATTTTTAACCCCTGTGCTGTGTGTGACCCACCTGAACTCTGAGTATTGAGCACAGTATATGCCAGCACTCAGCCAGAGCAGTATTTTTCAGGAAACTGGAATGGAAGTAGACCATATGTAGAAGTGCATGCTCTTTATGAAGATTATGAAGTCTGAAAATATATTTTCCCTTTTTTGACACGGAAAATGTAAAAATAGATGCACTGAAAATCCAAAAAGTCTAAGATTCAGCTCTTGATTCTCTAAGGAATGAGGGAAGACATTCTGAGTTAATGTAGGTCATGTTAGCTCTATTTGGTGGATACCTACAATATGTGTCCTCATGCTGCCATGCTTGCAATACTTCAGCTCTCTATTTTTATATGAACGTGTAATGTATAGACTGACCATTATTTTGCCCTTTCTCTTTGTTTCTAGATTTAATTTTATTTTTCTTGTGCAGAGATGGAAAAACTTCTTCTTGGTTACCTTAATATTTATAGTTTCATTGTGGCTTATATTTATATTTTTAAATGATGTG
This sequence comes from Bombycilla garrulus, assembly GCA_013400315.1. Lineage (NCBI taxonomy): Eukaryota > Metazoa > Chordata > Aves > Passeriformes > Bombycillidae > Bombycilla > Bombycilla garrulus. The sequence continues at coordinate 629,037 of VXBU01009385.1, read as the reverse complement.
GTTAATTTTAACTGTTGTGGGTGGTTTCTGGGAAATAAGGTGAGACGGATATGATTGTGGTTTAGTGCCACTTTTGACTTTACCACCTATAGATATAAAGGTTAACAAAAGCCCCTAACGTAAGTGATTGCTAAATAATGGGTTTTTTGTGGAGAGCACACACTTGATATGCAGTTTTTGGGCAATTAGCCTTCAGGTAATCTGTATTTTTACATGACTTTTGTGACACTCTGGGTAAGGAAAATACCTGTATGAGGGAGAACCAAGGGCACAAAGTAGGAAGGTAGAGAAAGCAGACTCTGGAAGATTACAAACAGGGGAGGTCAAAGCTCTGGGATGAACCTCTTCATTTGTTATCTATATACATAGATGGCAGCCGCTGCTGTTAAATCATAGGATTTTTAAACACGAACCTAATAATCATATGATTCCTTATACCAGTGAAATCAGAGTTTGAGAAATACAGTATAATACAGTAGTATAATTTAAGTATTATATTATCCCACAATAACTCACTATTATACTTATTAACATACTGTGTACAGCTTCAAAACTAATTTGGGTTTGGTTTTTTTTTTCATTCTTAGGTTCTGGTGGCAGGAGGAGAATACCAACCTGAGATGGAAGTCAAAACATCATTTAGCAAAGCCAGCAGGATTCCTGAGACAGTATCCACATTAATTAATGAAGAATTTGTCTTGGTTCATCAGAAATCTGAAGATGCCTCTGGAAACGATGAAAAGCCACAGCTAAAGGTTTGTTATGACTTTATTTTTAAATGTGTAACAGGTTTTGTATTGATGAAAAGAGTGCATAATTGGTGTGTGCTTGAGGAAAGCCTTAGACTGGAATTTTTGTCCTTGCTGACTACCAGTGAAATTAACAACTTGGATTAAAAAAATCTGTCCAAAAGTGGCAGTCCAGGTTTTCTTTTAGTAACTTTGGGAGTTAGCTTTGTTGTATTCCGTGGATCTACGCATTAGTAAAGGACTTTACAAAGAATGAGATTTCGTTTAAAGCCTGATATTCTTTATTGAGGAATCAGAGACTGCTACCTTAAAAGGATGTAATTAGACTATACAGGAGTAGATTGCACAGTGTCTTGCACTTCAGTTAGTAATTGGTTTTTCCTGCTTAGTGCTACTTTAGGCACAAGTAAGACCTTTTCTGAAAGCTTTCTACCTCTAAATAGCAGAGTATTTTAGCACTTGGGTGACAACTGATTGGTTAGGTACAAATTTGGCCATTTGATCAGTAGTAGCTGATGGACTGGTTTTGGTCTGCTTGGAACAATAGGAATTTGTTCCCCCTTCAATGAGAGTAAGTACCTTGTCTGTCTTTGCAGTATTCTTTGACAGTTACTTACAGCTGATAATTTCTGCCTGTATTAGACATTATCTGCTTCTTTAGTCTGGAAAAGGGCTGGTGAACTGGAGGCAGAATCCATGATGCAGCTTTGGCCGTGGTTTTCTTCTGTCAGAAAAGCTGGTACTTGTGAAAGTTTCTATTTTTCTTTTAGGGAGTGTGTATCTCCATTTTTTTTTTCATTTCCTTAGGCTTGCACCACTCTTATGTGTGGGAAAATTGGTGAAGCAACTGAAATGGACTGGATATGACATAAGAAAGTAAAATTTTCTTTAAGACTAATTACAGCAAAGTCTATTGATCTCTAGTCTGAATGGAGGTGCTAAATACACAAATCTGTTACTATTAAGAGAAGTCTGTAGTTTTTTGATAGATGTTTTTTTGGATTAGCAATGAGAACGTGTGAATTTTATTTAAGGGGATGTGACACTGGATTATATTTGATTCAATTTTATTGATTCTTGGTTTGTTGTCTCGTTCAGCAAAGTTTCTTAACTTCTGCAGTTATGAAGACTGTATGTTTGAAAACTAATAAAGAAAGTAAAACTACAAGTACCTTCAAAAACTGTCATGTTCTTCTGCTTACAGGTATTTTCAAATGGAGATGAGGAATTGGAAAAGGCAATGGAAGAGATACTGCGGGATTCTGAGAAAGACCAGAGTGTCCCTGCGCTCCAAGAAGGTTTCAGTGATGCCAGTGGCCAGGCAGCTGTGGATGGGTCAGCTGGACAAGCAGCCCAGCCATCTCTGCAGCTTGTTTTGGACCCTTCCACTACAGGTACTGCCTGAGTGCTTTCCCCCTTCATCACACATGGCAGGTTTTTTCTTTATGCAGTTTCAAGTTAACCCTAAAACCAATATAAAGCTGATCAAAGCTTCATTCCAAAACTATGTTGGAGAATACCTTGGGGCCTGCTCTTATTGATTGAAAATTATAGATAAGAATAGATTATCATCAGACTGATACCCTGAGCTGCTCTGCTTTGGCCAATAAAACATTCATTTTGTGTTCAAACAGGGATTAGTTGGGACTAAGGATTGTGCGAGTTGCTGAGTGGATGATGGTTGAGGTGGATCTGCTGCTGCTGGAGCTCAGGAAGTTTCAGGGCAGTGTTCATTGATGGTGTTACCTGCAAATGAAATACACCCTGAGCAAACTGATTGAACTGTCCAGTTCTGATGCTGTCACCAGGTAGCAGTAAGGCTAGCTTAGGATTTGATATTTGCTAGGAGTGATTGGTGTACTTGCCTGGTGTTTGAAGTTTTCTTGAAAAGAGGAGAACTGAAAGCTTTTAATGTAAACTATATTGTATATATTTTAAGTAAATGATATTGTAGCTTTTTAGATACATATATAAAAACCTGCAAGATAAAAATGCATGTATTCTGTTACATATATTAGGAATACAAGGCTGTGGTCATTTTTTGTGCTTTGAACTATAATTCTTTTTACCTCAATAGCATGCAGGGCACTTCTGTGGTATTCTGCTAATTTCCACAGCATCTGTTGGAAATAAAATGAATATGTTCTTGTGGTAGAATAAGATAGTTTTTATGGAATGGAAACACCCATCTCTTAATTACACGTTTGCTGTATTTCTGAGAAACTTACCTTACTGTCTTCCTGTTTGACATTCTTCAAACAGAACCCAACCCTTAGCATGAATGAACAAAGAAATATTTGCAGATACATTTCTCTCACCACACTCTAGCCCAAACGGGAATAATTCAGTTTTACAGCCTTCATGATTCTAAGTATTATGGCAGTATCAGCTCTAGTAATAAGAAATAGAAGTGACAGAGCACACAGGGGGGTCAGGACAAGGTGATCTTCAAGGTGCATTCCAGCCCCTCAATGTTCTGTGATTCTGTGACTGCTTAGAAAGATTTAGAATGTCCATGCTGTGTTCCAGGGGTCATAGAGAGAATCAAAATGCAGTTTGTCCCCATGCCACCCTGGGAAACACGAATTAGATTAGAACAGACGTCACAGTAATATTAAGCTGCCAAATGGATTTCTTGCTATTGGAGCTGAACTGTCTACTTTCACGTCCATTCCTGGAAAATGTAGGAGTGATGTGGAACTCACTGGAAAGAAAAAAATGTGTAAAAGTAAAAGCAAATGGCTAAAGTAGTGTTTTCTTCATTTTCAGAAATCTCTGCACCAAGGCCATCTTCTCCCGGTGAACCCCTGGAAGAGGACAGTGTGTTGTTTAACAAACTGACTTACTTGGGTTGCACGAAGGTGTCAGCCCCACGCAATGAACCAGAAGCTCTACATGCCATGGCAAACATGAAGTCCTCAAGCCAAGCCCCTGTACCTGTAACGCTCTATGTTCCAAACATTCCAGAAGGCTCTGTAAGGTAACACACCAGAGATACATGTGTTGCTTAAGCACACACCTAAGAAGTGGTTTCTGACTTTGTTACTTTCACAGGGAAGTAGAATTGCTGGATTTTTGCCTGAGGTTCTTGCTGAAGACAGTTAATTTTGAGAAATTGCTCTGAAGCAACAAAATATGTGCTCAAATTTACCATGCAGTGCACAGTGTCACCAAAAGCACCTCTTTTTACCCTAATATCTGTTCAAATATGATAATGAAACAGGTACTGGAAAGGGAGAGCTGATAATACCTGTGCTCTCCTGACCTCCCTAGGCTGTCAGCACTTCCAAGCTCCACAAGTTGCAGGAGTCCTTCTGGCACTGGGTTTGCTGCAGAGGTGTCAGTTTAGACTCTGCCATGTGTGTTGCAAGGTTGAGGTGCCAGTCTCTGCTTCCAGTCTCTGCTGTGCAGAACCCAGCTCTGACCCGTGTGTGCCTCATGATGCACATGCTGACAGTCTCCAGATATTGGAGATTTACTTTCCCCTGTGAAAATGGTCTTTTAAGAAGTGATGAGGGAGTCAAAGGTTCTTTATCAAGGTGCAGTAAACATGCACCTGTAGCATTCTTGCATCCAGAAGTAGGGAACATCTCAATATCTGAGGTGGGTTTTTTTTAAGCTCTGATATCAGGGTATCTGAAGGATATTATTAGATTTCCTTCCTTTCCTGAGCTGTGTTTATGTATTGACTATCATCTTGTGGAGGAAGAGAAGGACCTTCAAGAATCTGTATTATTTTCTTCCATATTGCTCTTTAAACCCAATTTGAGTTTCATTTGACATTGGAAAATATTTCATTTGTATACTTTTACAGTGGCAACAGTCACCCAAATATGAAATGTAAAGTGTTCCATGCCTAATTTTTGTACTCAATGTAGCCTTTCAGGGGGGCTGTTTTGCAAGTGAAACAGCAGGTTCCTTTGATCTTTTTAATTTCAGAGGAGATCAGTAAATGTGGGACTGCCTAAGAACCTGCACAGAACTGGAAAGGTGAATCCACGTTGTGACATAACACATTCTATGAAAGCTTAGGTGATACTAGTGTTGGCTTTGAAGAGTGTGTTCATACCTGGTGCCCTGTGAGGTTCTAGTTATCATGTCCCCCCAAAATTAGAGTGTGCTGAATCCCCCCAGGACTCTTCTTGCCTTTAGATTAGTCTTATATTTTCATTGTTACAGACTTGGGATTTTAGGTGTCTCATGTTTATTGGCCCTTGATGTGAATGTGCATGTGGGCAACTAGTGAAAAGACTGAGGAGAGCACTGTTGTTCTTTAAAAGTCACTATCCCCCAGCCTGGTCTGAAACACCACTCTCCTGCTTTTCAGTTTCTGAATTACTCTTTGGGTTCTGTGTTTGAAAGTATTTTAAAATTTTGGATGAGGCCTTATGTCTGTGATAAATATTCACCTGGCTGTGGCAGTGTTTGCTAAGCTGCATAGTCCTGTTGATTCTGAAATAGTTTTCCTAACAATTACTTAGATATTTAAATTTCTTTTTAATGTTGCATTTTCTTTGATCTTTGTATAGAAATCACATTTTTATTGCTTTCTGTGGTTTCTTTTGTGTTTTTCACAAGCAATGGCCATTGTTCACTGTCTGATCTAGAGGTGCTGTATTTGTCTGTATTATGGCGTATAAAAGAAATTAAGGCAGTGTTACAAGCAGGAACATTTACGCCTTAAATTTGTAAAGCATAACATTCCTGTTCCTGCTTCCCATCACATCTACTTGAATTTAGCAGTAATTAGGGTTTAGATCTTTGTTTATCTGATTGCAGAAAAGCCTTTTAGGTAGGCCTGTCTGTTCAGCTGACCTGTTCCTTTTCTTGCCAGAATAATCAATCAATTGAGCAATGTGGAGATAGCCTCATTTCCCATCTATAAGGTGCTGTTTTGTGTGCGGGGGCAAAATGGGACTTCAGAGAGCGACTGCTTTGCATTCACTGAGAGCAGCTGCGGGACAGAAGAGTTCCAGATCCACGTTTTCTCCTGTGAGATCAAAGAGGCTGTAAGTATCTGTGGTGTGCAGTGACTGGGAAAAAGGATACAAGCAGTGTTTGAAGCGGTCATTCTCAATGTGGGAGTGGCAGATAGCACCTGGAAAAATACGTTAGCACGTATGATTGAGTTTTGCAGAGTATGCAGCTAGTCATGCATGAATATTATTATAATTTTAAGTTTTTGCTTTTAGTATTTCAACAAAATTCCAAAGTGTACTGTAGTGGGAAGATCTGGAAAGCCTCATCTGGGGCTTTTGCAGGCCTCATTTGGGTATATTTCATACTAAAGTTTTTAGGAATACGTTTGGAATTAAAAAGAACCATGTTGTGGTACTCTCTCCTAGATATTTTAGGAAGAGCTACCTGACAATCTGGGAGAAAAGGACTTTTTAGGGTGGAAAAAGAGAGGCTGAAAAAGAAGAAATCTCCTTGGGTTTTGACATCTGATGAAGCAAGCTGTATGTTGTATTGTTAAAAACACAACCTGAAAAGTACATTAGGCAGGTCCTTTAATGAGCTGCATTCCTAATGTCTAATCTAATTTATAGTAACTGACTGAGCATGACACGAGCAGGAAATGTGTCAGGAATGGGAATAGGAGAGATGTTACTGAAAGGTTTGGTTATTGTATACATAAGGTTGAGGGCTTTGTGGTACGCAAGGCATGATTTGTATTCAGTATAAGAGGCAACTGATTTTTTTGCCTTCAAAAACATCACAAAGCCTCATTAAAAACACCCTTATTTTTAATCAAAGTATTAATGATTTTGCTTTTCTGCAGGTCAGCCGAATTTTGTACAGTTTCTCTACAGCATTCAAGCGTTCTTCCAAACAGGCATCTGATCATGTGAAGGATTTCGTTCTTCCCACACCAGATAGTGATGTGTACACTTTCAGTGTCTCCTTAGAAGTCAAAGAAGATGATGGAAAAGGAAATTTTAGGTAATCAGAATGGAAAGGGGAAAGCAGAAATCTCTTTGGAAAAAACACACAGCTACTTTCCACATGCACAGCTACTGTGCTGCAACAAAATTCATTTGACCTCTTTTCATGAGTAGACGTACTGTAAATAGGAAGCTGCTCTTTTAATGTTACAATTTTCTTCTCTGTATTTTTTCTGTAAAAAGATTAAAATTCAGAGTACCTCTTTTCAAGTGAGTTTATTTTCACTGCATCATTTCTTTTAGGGACTCTCAGTGGAGGCCTGTGCAAATGGAAAAGATAGTAAGAAGTCTGTTAAAAACTTTTGTTAAACCAAGTTTCTTGAGTAAATAGAGTCTAGTGGTCTCTTTTGTGCATTTTTTTTAATCTAAAGAATTTTGAATTAATTGAAAATTTAGAAAAGATAAAATCTTTCCTGTATTTAGCAGTTTATGTTCTATGCCTGCTGAAGGATGTTTCTGTTCTTTTAGCCCCGTGCCAAAGGATAGAGATAAATTGTACTTCAAGCTTAAACAGGGAATTGAGAAGAAAGTGGTGATCACAGTTCAGCAACTTTCCAACAAAGAACTGGCCATTGAAAGGTAAAAATCTTACAAAAATGATGAAAGTTAGATGTTTGAAAGAATGATATTAAATGTGGTTTTCTCTGACTTTGCAAGTTACATGCCCCAATGTACCAATAACACAGAGTATGATTGCATAACAGAACTGATGCCACTAGGTGGCAATCTTAGCAAAAGAGTAACAAAGGGAGAATTTCCTTCTAGTGAAAAGGAAATTCAGGATAACCAGAGAATCAAGAAAAGCTGCCCCCCAACCCTCCCAAAACCTCACTGATGTCTTGACTTGGTTTTAAGCTTTTACTTCAGAATGGAAATAAGAGTTTTAGACAAGGAATACACAGTACATTTTTCTATCATTGTTTTAGTGTTGTAAAATTAGGCTTTTGCTACTCATTGACTTAAAAAATAATCTATTTTCAGTGTAATTTTAATTTAAACAATTTTGCCTTCAGGATTCAGTTAATGAGGCATTTTTGAATAGCATTTGATGACTGCTTTCTTCCCAAAGTAAAACTACATTTCTTAGAAGTTAGCTTTTATTTTGGTTTTGTTCAGAATTGGGGATGTTATTTTTATCACCACAAGCTTTTCTGCGAAAAAGTTATTTAATTGGAATGGCATACACAGGCTTGTAAGTTTTTTTTATGTACTTACCCTCATAAGATGAAAATTTAAAACTGATGATAGATTAATGCAGGTTACATCAGAGTGAGCTTCTGAGAAATTTAATTTGTCCTCAAAAGTATTTGAAAGTGTAAATTACAATGCAAAAGTATTTCTGAATAAATTTGATCTCTGGTCTAAAGATTTCAAACATCTTTTGTCATGGTTTCAGGAGATCAGACTTGGTTGCTGCTTAGAGAAAGTGCTTCCTCCTGGTGTCCAGACAGAGCCTCAGGTTGGGTCAGGGTGATGGAGAAAGTTACTCTCCTGTATTACTTTGGCTCTTCCTACCCTTGTGCCCTCTTTGACCTGGGCACAGGTCAGAGCAGCTGAAGAGATGGTGTTCATTTCTGAGTCATGGGTTCAGTCCCACAGTGGGGGATGTCAAGTCCCAGTTGTTTATAGGATTCAGGAAGAAAATTCTGGTTAATGATCAGGGGCTTTAAGGAAGTTGTTCTGAAGAGTGAAGTAGCCTTGCATTCTCAGAGATGGAGGGATTCACACTCTTCTCAATACACTGGTGTTGAGTTATAGTTTGCTGCCAGTCATACACTAGAGTTAATCCTGAGTTATGTAGGTATGCCTTAGGTTAAAGTCTAGGTTGATATCCTTTGAACTGAATTACAGAAGATTGGTTGGTTTCTCATTAGTAGTGGAAGCTCTTCAAGATCACAGAATACGAGAATGGTTTGGGTTGGAAGGGACCTTAAAGACCACCCTGCTCTGCCATGGGCAGGGACACCTTCCATCATCCCAGATTGCCCCAGCCCTGTCCAGCCTGGCCCTGAACGCTTCCAGGGATCCAGGGGCAGCCACAGCTTCTCTGGGCAACCTCTGCCAGGGCCTCTCCACCCTCACAGGGATAAATTTATTCCAAATATCTAATGTAATCCCGTCCTCTGACAGTGGGAAGCCAATTCCCCTTGTCCTGTCATGCTGTTAATACTATCAGCCTTACCCATGGGTAGCATTTGTATTTTTATAACTGAAAATATACATTAGTGAATAACAATAATACTTTTTTTTTTCCTGCTGGTCTAGAAAGTGGTGGAGTATGTGCAGTTGCACAGAGATGCTCAGTAGCCACCTTTAAATGCAGAAATCCAGCAAATCTGAAGTGAGTCTGAGACCCACAGTCTGTGCAGGTCATTTTGAATCCTGGGTGTGTGGTTGAGCCTCCTCATGTCAGAGGCTGAATGTGCTGTAAAATCCATCTTCTGCAAGTGAGGGTCCTGACCTGGTTTGGACTGATTCTCCTCTTTGAAATAAGAAGGAAGAGAAACCCTGATTCTTGCAGCAGGATGTTGCTAGGCATCAAAAGTCTGCTTCTGCTAGAGGCAGAGGTTACTTGCTCCTGACTTCATTCTTTTGGAAAAACAGTTCCCAAAAATTTTGGCTGTCATGCATCAGAACTTGTGCACATCTGAGTGATGCACAGCAGGAGCAGCATCTGGGAGCTGCTGTGTTTGAAAGGCACAGATATTTTGCCTGCCTCTGGATCTTGGCCTTACATTTCTGTGTAGCAGCTGTACCAGGAGCTGGTGACCCCCCTTCTGCTATCAATTGTAGCTCTCTCAGAGCTATTTCTGTCCCAGGAACAAGAAGTAGTAAGTCTGCTGTTAGGTTCTGCCTGGTTTAATTAGTCTCTCAGAGAATCTGGTTTGTGTGGCTAAATCCAGATTCTGTATCTGAGATGCTGGGTGCTTTACACGGCACTGCATTATGGATAGAGATAAATCAAAATCGTTGTCTACTGGTTTATTTACCACTTAGATTTTTATGATTCCAGTAGTGAAAGAGTATGGAGAAGGAAAATACTATTGTGGATGTAAAATATTGTGGATATAAATTACTGTTAAGTGTAATGAGGTGGAAAATGAAAGTCATATACCCCTAATGTAATAGGAGGAAGCAAGGTGGGGTAGTAATTGCATATCTTGAGACTTCTACAGTTAATAGTGGTATTAAAATTTTACTTGATGATGTTCATATATCCAAGCAATACTGCTCAGCATATTACTTAGTTATGAAAGTGAGAAAAAGCAGTTTGCTTATCAGAGAACCAAACAGAACAAAAACTCTTCAAACAAAACCCTCAGAATTACACCCCCAATTTTCAATAGTATTTTAAATAGCAATTACTTTCAATTTTTTTTCTTTTTTCATTTGAGATCTAAGTTTTTTTTTAAACCTGTGCAAGGCCGCTTGCTGTTTGTTGCAAATACATAATTCTGTTTGGTGTTTTTATTCATAATGGAGTATGTTCAAAGGAGAGAAAGAGAGATGATTTGCAGAAACCTCAGACCTGGATTTGTGCCTTCAGTAGTCAGGGAGTTTGAAAATCTGAATATCTGAGGAAGTTTTTGGTTTGTTTGTTTTGTTCTGGTTTGGTTTGGGTTTTTTTTGCTTTTAATATCAAGAGCATTTTCTTGTAAAATGATTAGCCTGGAATTCTGGAATTCAGGGCCCTGTATATCACACAAATTCAGTTTAAAAAATGAAGAATGAAATTCTTAAAATTGAGCAAATTGTTGTTTCTTGGGTTTTTTAAGCGTCCATGATGCTATGTGATTTTTTGCAGCAGTGCTATTATGAATGATAGAATGAATGAATTTGCATTTTTTCCTATGATTGCATGAGAACAATTTTTAAAATGAACTGGGGAGAGAGTGATTTTTTCCCTGACAGTCTCCATCACTAATGTGTAGAAATTGTTGGTAACTTTGAACTCAATATTATAAATGGTCTTTAGGAATAATGGAGTTTTCACAGGCCAGATGCTAATTGCTAATTTCTGCCATCTTCATTCTGGAAAATACTTTCATTGTCTTTTCTGTAACATGTGTTGTGTTGTTTGCTGAGCGTTGCCATAACAATAACAAACAATTTCTCTGAAAGGTGCTCTTAAAATTAGAAGCAGTAGGTGGCTGTCCATTATGTTCAAACAAAGACTCTTGTATTGTGAAAAGCTAATGTATGTCCTTTTGTTCCTTTTTGTTTTGTTCTGTTTTAAATAAACTTCACAGGTGCTTTGGGATGTTGCTAAGCCCTGGACGAAATGTGAAGAACAGTGACATGCATTTACTAGACATGGTAATACCTAATAACCTGTTAAATAAGATAAGGTGATTTAAAACAAACAAACAAACAAAACAAAACACAAACTCCAGCAAAATGAGCTTTTAATATCTTTTGCTTTGTTTGTTTTTTTGTTTCTTAAATCCTGGGATTTGATATCTACAATTATAAGATGGACAAAACATTTCAATTCATGTCAAAACCCGTGACATCTGTCTTCAATTAGTGAAGCAGAGATTAGGTTGTTACAAATCACTGAGCTTTCTGTATTGTGTTAAGCATGTTCCCTAAAAATTTAAAGCAAATAATTGCTTTCATGTTGAGTGCCAGGGAAGTGCTCTTATTTTTCCAAGGGGCTGAAAACTTTGCCTTTGTTTCCTTCATTTGATTTTAAATTCTTGCCCAGAATTTGAAGTATTCACTTGTCTTTTACAATATTCCATTTCTTAGAGTTGCATCTGAGAGAACTGCAAAACAATGTGATCCTGTCTGTAATAATACCAATTTACTTTCTCTCTGTGGATAATACAGCTATTTTCAAGTTATGAAGTGCTAGAGTTAAACCCATCAGACCTTTTGTGGCTCTGCAGTTGTCCCAGTTTTGCCTTGTTCATTTCTGTGCTCGTGCTACTGGTTCTATCTATCAGCATTTAGTTCTCTTGTCAGACTTAATTTATTAACCTGATTGTATTTACCAACTCATTTTTTTCTTGGTTTTATTTGCTGAAATCAGTTCAAATTTTCTCTTTTATTATTTGATTATAAAACTGCATAAATTATAATGAGTTTTGGAGTGGTATTGTTCCAATAAATCTGTACGGCACCTTATTACTGTATTTGAATTCCTGTCGTTACTCCACCTTGAATTCTATTTACATTCACACTCCAAGTACATTTAGCTGCTGGATGTAATGAATTGTTACTTTATTTCTTGACTGTAGCACAGACTGTATACATTTGTGATTTCCTTTCAACCTCCTTTCTCCATATTTAAATCTGGAGAACTCAGTCACTTTTATTTCTCTAACTGAATTGCAGAAAGGGAACATCAGTCTCCTTTTATCTATAGAGGCTACGAACAGGCCTGTGTGATCCATAGAGACTGTTCCAGAAAACCTTAGGAAGCATGTACTTGCCTCATACTGGTAATAGTTCATTCCATTAATTCATTAATTCATTTTCTTTAAGGCTCCTGGAACTGTTTCTCATCCTCATGCCCCATCTCTTTGATCTCAAACCACGACTGTAATACAATCCTGTATGATTTTATTTTTAGGAATCCATGGGAAAGAGTTCTGATGGGAAGGCTTATGTCATTACTGGAATGTGGAATCCTAATGCACCCATGTTTCTAGTGCTTAATGAGGAAACTCCAAAAGGTAGTGGAGCCTAATCTGTGTATTTGTTTTACCCAGCAGGGGTTTGGTGTATGCACTTTCTCTTGGCAGTCACGGTACATGTCTAAGTACATGAAACATTTTGTCCCAAGAATCTACTGCTAGGAATTTTTCCGTATAAAATATGCAACACAGAGTTGTGAATAATTGTTCATAGAACAGTGTGGTGCTCATTTGGAGATGTTACATTAGTTAATCTAAAAATTAACTTCAAATGTTACATCTAAAAATTAGTTTGGGGCTCATGTGCCTGTCCCTGGTTATCAGGATTTTTGATTCTAAGCATTTGCAAATTGTTGTAGTCAGCAGAGCAGTATGAATAGCAGGCATTGGGATTCTCCTCCTTCAAGCTGTGAGTTGATTACAAACAGCATTTCATCCCCTGCATCTTGGGACAGCTGGCAATGATGCATTCAAGTGCTTGATTATATAGCAGAGCTTCTTTTTGCTGCAACTTTCATTCTCTGATGGCATTTAAAACCTTGGAATGTAAACCTGGAGTTAGTTTTCAGTCCTGAGGCAGAGCTCACCTCATTTGCTTAATATGCTTCATTAAAGGCATATCCAGGTACCTCCAGCCAGTGTCACTGTTCCTGCTGATGGATTTGCAAACCACATTATTTGTAGTAGCGTGTAACAGAACTCCTTACACTTCACAGTGTGACCTTATCCTCTGCACGCTCCTTTTGTTTGATGGGGATTGTGTACGTTCATGGGGTTTTCTTTGCATGAGTCTTGCCCCTGTCTTTAAAGCAAGGCCATAATATCTTTGTTTTAGAAGTTATCAGAGTTCCTTGATGCACTGGTTAATGCACACTTCCATTCTGTGCAACAGGCATGGATCCAGGGTGTAGAACTCAGGCAACTAAAACGGTGCAATAGAATCATTAATGAAACAGAAGGGATTTTCAATTTGACCAGCAGTTCAAAAATTTGAGCTATGGCTAATTTTCCTTGCTGCTGTGTTTCAGATAAGCGTGTGTTCATGACTGTGGCTGTGGATATGGTTGTGACTGAGGTGGTGGAGCCAGTCCGCTTTTTGCTGGAGACAGTGGTGCGTGTGTATCCTGCCAACGAACGCTTCTGGTACTTCAGCAGGAAAACCTTCACAGAAACTTTCTACATGAAGCTAAAACAGGTATTGCCTTTGATTTTTTTATTGAGAACATCTGTCTGTATGCCCGAATTTGGCCTTTATGAAAGTTAGTATGGCACCTGCTCCTCAGGAGTTTGTTCCTTTTAACTGTTTATTTCAGAGCTGCTCTGATGCATAAGGATTAAGTAGCATGTGTGTAGTTTCAGTGCCTTTGTGTCGTGGTTTAACCCCAGCTGGCAAGTCAGGCCCACACGGCTGCTTGCTCACTCTCCCACGGTGGGGTGGGGGAGAGAATCAGCAGAGTAGAAGTGAGAAAACTCGTGGGTGGAGATGGAGACAGTTCAGTAGGGAAAGCAGAAGCCGTGTGCTTAAGCAAAGCAAAACGGGGAATTCATTCACCACTTCCCATGGGCAGGCAGGTGCTCAGCCATCCCCTGGGGATGTGTAACACCGGCTTGGGAAGATAGATTCCATCATTCCAAACATCCCCCTTTCTTCCTTCTTTCCCTCACTTTACACACCAGGCATGATGCCATGTGGTGTGGAGCATCCCCTGGGTCAGCTGGGGTTAGCTGTCCTGCTGTGTCCCCTCCCAGCTTGCTGTGCACCTCAAGCTCTTTGGCTGTGGGAAGGGATGAAGAGCAGCAGCTCTGTGTCAGCAGCTGCTGGGCAGAGGCTGAAACTTTCCTGTGTTATCAACACCATTTCCAGCAGAATCCCAAAGCACAGCCTCTTACCAGCCACTGTGAAGGAAATAACTCTACCCCAACCAAACCCAGCACACTTTAAACTGAATTGTAATTAGTTGTAAGTAATTGGTTTTGTCGGCTTAAACAATTTTGTACCTGCCTATTGAACTCTCTTTAATTCTCTAAAATCTGACCTCTAAAGCAAAACACCTAAACCAAGTCCATTTGACCGGTAAAATTGGGAAATGACTCTATAATTGTTCATTTTAAAATCAAAGGGCTACAGACATTCACCACATGAATGCAGCTGGCTGTAAGAATGTGGCCTGTTAAAGACAAAGGAACCTAATGCAAAGGTTGAAGAGAGTGAGGCTGTTATGGCTGTAGCTCAGGTCCCTCTGGTTTTGGCTGAGGTACATACAAGAGCTAGATCTGCCCAGGATCACTGTAGAATGATGTGCAGCTGCATCCTCCTGCTGCCACTGCTGACCTGCTATACAGAGACTTATGTCTTGGTATTGGCTCAGAAGGTGAAGAGCAGGGGCCAGTTGTACTGTGGGCGTTGGAACAGTGGTGCATCGTCTTGGACTAATGGAACCAAGGAGCAGTGATTTAATTTTACTGAGCCTAATGGGACTGTTTGAGTTACCATCTTTTTGTGGGGCACAGCAATAGGCCTGAAAAAAACCAAGTTGTGTTGATGTTACATGGGAAAAAAATTGCTGCTGTGTTTAACACTTAGGGAGTAAATAAATCTCAAGCAATGTTGTTTCTATATTTCTTCTAGAGATTAGCATAACAACTTGGAATTTAAGAAAATCCGAGAAAGCCTACTGTTACATGCAAATAAGAATATCTGCATTTTGACATTAAAGAAAATACATTTAAAAGTATTCTGCTCTCAGCAGTTTGATACTTATCTCTATCTAATCAGTTCAGCTTGCCTTTTAAATCACTTGCAACTGCACCATTTTTACTTGAGTAATATGGATGCTTTCTTTTTCTCACCCCTTATAATGTGACAAACATACACATGCCTCTCTTCCCTGAAGAAACACGTGCATTTCTTCCTGCTGCAATATTCAGAGTCTGTTCTGCAGATCTTTAAAAAGGAATATTTTTAGTCCTAGTAATCCTTCTGCAAGATGAGGTCCTGAGTGTGGTTGCCAGGATCTCTTTGGGTGACTTGTATCAAGTCTTTATTTCACCCATTCTCAGCTGGGCAGTTTGCACTGCAGTAGCTGTTCTGGCAATACCTTTGAAAGATCCTGTACCTCAGGGCACTGGCTCTCCTTGTGAAATAACTCTGCAGATGGCAGGGGGATCAGCCATTTGAGAACTTCTTGGGAAAATGGTTGAGCATTAAGTAGATTCTAGAAAAATCATAACCCTTCTGAGGAAGGATTCTGACACATTTCATGGTCTGAACTGAGATGCGTAAGGTTTGGCCAGGTGTAAAGAATGATAAAAAAAGCTGACAGAAATGCAGGTTAATGTGTAATTTAAGATTGTTCTTTATAGCTATCTTGCTGTATTGCTCATGCACATTTTCATTGTTAGAACATGGTCTTTGTAATGGTGGGTTTGTGCTTCAGAGAAAACCAATAATCAATTTTTTTACATTTTATACAGGTGGGTCTTGCAGTTAACCAGAACATGTGCAAGGAGCTGAAGATTTGTAATTATTTTAACAGACAGCAAAACCCACAGTATCTCATGCCTTATTCTCTAAAAAATAAAAGCTATAGATAGCCATGGTTAATAACATTAGTGGCATCAATACCTGATTGATTTAACCAAGTACTTTGTAATTACTCAATAATGGTGTTATGTGAGAATAAAACAGGGGCAACAGCTCTGATGTTATCTTGCTTAATTTTACAAAATACAGGCTATTTATGCCTACACCCCAAAATTCTTTAAACTGACTTCATGAGAAATTCAGTCAGCAAAACTGGCTGATAATTGGAGCCTCTGCTTTAAGGAAAGTGGGTCTGAATTATTAATCTAAAATAAATTAGGAAAGGTTTGTCATTAGAAAATAATTTATATTGTGTCAGTCCAAACAGTCCCTCTTTAAGCTGCTCATCTGCATCATTTCACCAGCTGGTTGAAATTGCAAGTGTTGGTGAGTAGTTCATGTTGATCTCCAGTGCAGGTATTGTGGAGCCTCTCAGCTTAGTCATATTTGTTTTTCAGATAAGTTGAGGACGCTCTAACTGAAACTGTGTTCTTTTTCATGGTTAATTTGATGGTTTTAGTATGTTCCAAAAATTACCTTATTTTGACTGATTAGGCAAGATGCACAAAGAACAAAATAGCACATCATTTTGGGTGCTTCATTTAATACCATCATTAATTTGCAGTTATATCCAATTCTCTAAAAATACAGTAATCACTGCATGTCACTGAAAAATAACTGTGTTCATAACTGTAATTCAGAGGAAAAACTAATGCTCTTTTTATTTTAAAACTTGCAGCTGGTTAAACTATAGTTAACTGCTATAGTTACCTGACTTCTTTTTCATAAGAAAGTCACAGAATCATGGGATGGTTTGGGTTCATAGGGACCTTCAAGATCATCTAGCCATGGGGTTCCATTACATTTCTCCATTGCAAGGAGTGTATTTTAAATTATATTCTGCGGAAGAAAGATAAATTTTCCCGGTTTTTTAGTGAGTAAAGGACTAAAAAGAGCTTTTCACAATTAAAGTCTTTTCAAAAGAGTGAGGTTTTGTTTCTTCTTTAATCTTGTCTTCACCTACAGAAAACTCTTACTGTTATTTCTCCCCACGCTCAGGCATTCAGTTCCTGTTTCAGTTACTCCAATATTTTTCCTCTTTGTTCTCTCATCTTTTCTTTAGCTGAGATTTCTCTTTGACTTAATCTCATTATAGGTATTTAAATTGGAAAGCTTTTTTATCATTGTTCTTAACAATATTGAAAGTGGTTGTTAAGAGTCAGCTTTGGAAGTAATGCAGTTTTATTTATATTTTCTACCTGTAAAACTGAGAGAAACAGAACTGTCAGATACTGCCATCTATTTGTGCCAAGGCAAAGAAATCTGAGGCAGTCCTCACCAAACCATTTAGCCTTTCATAGCCTTATTTTTCAACCTAATACATACCCATATTTTGGTTTAGTCTGAAGGAAAAAGCCACACAAGTGCTGGAGATGCAATTTATGAAGTTGTCAGTCTGCAAAGAGAATCTGCCAGAGAGGAAGAATTACTCACCCCAACAAGTGGAGGAGGGCCTATGTCATCCCAGGAGGATGAGGCAGAAGAAGGTAAGGATAAATGAGCACTTAGAGTTTCCATGGATAGTACTATTCTATTTCTGCTGTTAATTTACTCAATTCTTAATACAACTGCTTTGGACAAAAAGATCACCAGTATTCTTCTATTAGGGGTAATAGTATTTTCACCAAGCCATTATTTAGATGTCTTCCAGTTGCAGCAGCAGACGTGTCCATCTTTCTGTGTGCTTCAAATTGCATTGCTGAGGCACCTGTGCTCTGCCAACAAGTTAGAAAATGGTTTTTGAAGGTATTTTCTTCTGTCATTTGCCTTGAATGTGCTGTGCTACTAAAGAGGACAGCATGAAACTAGGCTTTGAAATGGCAGGTTTTAAATGTCTGTTTTTAAAGAAATGAAAAAAAAAATCCCAGACAGCCTCACATGGGGAATTGCCTCATCCCCTTACTGTCTGCTTAACACGTGACTTGGTTTCCTTCACTTTTGTCCACTGCTTATCAAAATATCTCCTGGTTCAGCTGGGGATTGCTGCAGTTCATGGACCCAGTGTATTTGCCTGCCCTTTCCAGAGCTTACATACTTCAGTGTATTTCCCACTGGTGGTTTGGTTTGGGGTTTTTTTTGTTTTTTTTTTTTCCTCAGGGGGTGGAATTTTTTGTTTTGTTTTGTCTTGTTTGAAGGCCCTTGGCCTCCTGGTGTCTCTTAGTACTCTGAGGGTTAGCCCCTAGCATTCAGAATAGGCTTTCCATGTGCCATTTTTGATCTGGATGTCTGACCTACCAGGAATTGTGATCATTTTACCAAGTTATTCTTCAGCTTCCTGGCACTGTTCTGTCAATACTGTAAAAAAGTCTCACTCAGTAACATGGAAAAATTCTTCCTTGATTCTTAGTTACAGGTAAGTGTTGGATTTTAGCTTGTGCAATATGAGTCGGAGCCCTGGGATGAACACAGGCTGGAGCAGGCAGGTGTGGTTAGTCCTACAAGCCACCCCCCCCACATATCCCAGGTGACACCAGGCTTGCAAAAAACCCCACAGTCAGGTGCTCCTTGAACTTTGATCTGATTCCTTTGAGGGGAATAGACACAGATTAGCCATGTCAGTCCCCACTTAGTATCAAGTACCACTTCTGAATAGTAAAAATGCTATTTTCTCCAAAGGAATTCTTCTATTTCACTGGTGTTTGGGATTGCATTGCTGTTCATAGCAAGAATTAGTTCAGATGTGGCCTGTAGAACTTGTGGATCAGTGTACTGTAATTCAGCTGTTGGTGTTCTTTTCCTTGCTGTATGTGGGAGTTATAGAGCCAAATTGATTTCTGAGACTTGTTTGATAGGGTAGAGTTTAAATAATTGAATACTTGTTTTTTATCAATATTGCTGTTATTGGGAAGAATGCAACTGTTCCAGAATGTGGTGAATAAAGCCCAAATAGGAATAACATGGATACTGTCCTTTTGGTGCTATTACAGAATGTTTTATCTTATTACTGAGAAAAAAAGTATTCCACTGGAGTAAGAACCTAAGTTTAACTTTGGTTTATCTCCCTAATGCTAGTTTCCATATTTTAAATGTAGATTACTTCCTAAGAGAAGACATTAAAAATATGATGCGCCTCTGTTCTCATGGAAACCACATTTTGAGTTCTGTGCTGAGCAGTTCTTTATCCTGGAGGATATGCAGGTTCAATGAGTCATTTGCAGTTTTTCTAAATAAATCTCTTCTTTTTTTTTTCCTTTTTTTTTTTTTCAGGGTACTAATTATGATGATGAAAAAAAAAAACTCCTTGAGTTTACAATGTCTTGTCTTAGCCTTGGAAGAAGGCTTTTTCTTTTTGAATGTCAAGTGTGATAGCTACCTGGCTATATAGGTTCTTTT
>VXBU01009385.1:562835-608571 GCA_013400315.1 Bombycilla garrulus | reverse complement strand
TTGTAAAAACCTAGATTACAAAGTGTGCTCCTTAATAAGAAGCTTCTATTAAATTCTAAATATAATTTAAAAAATATTAAAATGGATAATGAAGAAATACTTATACTTTCTGGAAAGGTGTCAAATAAAGTGGATTTAAGTATCAGCTTTCATTAATATTCAGGAAAGTTCACTGTTAATACTTATTATTGAGTAGAACCTTGTACCAAGGTGCAGAGCACATATTTTTTTCCTTTCTGGAGCATTAAGAAAGGTGAGGGCATGTCCTGAATTGATGATGTGGATACTGCATTAGTGAGAAAAGCAAAGCTCAGAGAGCATTTTATTGTACTATTGTTCTGCAGAGGATGAAGTGGCTGCCTGCACTTGTGAGCTTAAGGATTAGGGGAAATAGCTTTCCAGCAGAAACATTTAAAGGAGGATGTAGTCCCAGGAATAAATAACAAAGGGAGAAAGGGATGAATAGGTTGGCTGCTTTTAGCAGCAGTGCTTCTCAGACTATATGTGAAATGATGACCTTCCTTTGGCTCTAATATTTGAATTATTTTATTTTTAATGATATGTTACATTTCAGGAGAACATTAGATAACTCCATTTGAGTTTCTTCTGGAGTCAGGATAAAGTGGGAAGGTTACGGATCACTGTAAGCAGGAGCGGTTCTGTTCAGAACCAGAAAATATTCTTTAAGCTGGTTGTTACTCAGTTGAAGATCCTTTTGCTGAAGCTTTCTGTGGTCCCCAGTGTCTGGTTAGGAGCTCTTGTTCCCATCTGTGGCTGCAGAGTAAGCACAGAATGTTCAGCAGATACCCTGAAACAGGTGAAAGGTAATTCAGGTAAAAGATGACTTGCCTACCAAAAAGAAACTTCTGAACAGGAGCTGTAGGGTGACTATGGAACACTCTCAGATGACTTCCAGGAACGCAGAACTGTTTGTGTTCTGTTTGCCAAGAGAAGAAATCAAAAACTGAACAAAATGAAACTTTTATCTTCCTACTCCCTCTAGCTGTCTGAACACTAAGAACAAAAAGAAAGAGGTAATAGAAAAATTAACTTCAGGGGTATGGAAGTTCAGTATGAAGATGGTAGGGTTTGACATTGAAAATAGCCATAAAAGAATAAAGGACCATGAAAGTTTCAGAAGAGCTCTGGGGGTGTTGTGTTGGTCACACAAAAAGAAGTTGTGTAAAAGAGAAGGTGGGAAGTAGCCAGTACTAAATGATTGGAGATGGTGGGCCAGAGGAAGTCAGAATGCTGTGTCAAGTGCTGTGGGTGGGTAGAGACTGTTTTCAGAATTCAGGAAAGCAGAGGAGTATTGGAGGTGATATTTTAGGAGTGAATAGAACTACTGAGAGAGTATTTAGTGATAGAATAAGGGTTATGATGTGAACAAATGAGGGTGACTATGTGAGAAAAATTACATGACTAGTGTTGAAATAGTCAACTCTGCATTTTAATCCAAATTAAAAATAGCATTATGTACGTTGTGTACAGGAACTGTTTGTTATATTAATCCAACACAGAGTGAAGTTGGTGGGTCTTAGATCAATTAAGTCTGTCTTGGAGTCTTTTTGCTGTCTCCATAAAAATGAACTAAAACATCACAAATCCTAAATTCATGAGGCCATTTGGCCAGTACCTATCTCCAGACAAAAATCCTTTCTGCAGTTCCACAAGAGAAGAGTTTTAAAATACAGACACTACTAAGAATAGCATCCAAATGAAAATATTCCAGACAAGCCTGATGTCATTTTATGGACTCTACTGTCCATAAAATAATCCAAAATGGATTATTTTCACACCTTACAAGTTCACTTGTGTTATTAAAAACCATAAAATAAATGTACTCAGTTGACTTCAGCTATTATTGTGCTGCCAGGAGGAATGTGATCATGTGATACTTTCCTTAATATATTTTAAAAATACTGGATTCAGAGGACTTGTTATTTTTAATATGGTGGCCCTTGATAGGTACAGTTGTATTTAGATTTGTTCATGCAAGTATGGCCTTTGTGCTATAAGGTGAGTATTTGAAATGTTTTGTACTTGAAGCACTTACATGGGTTGCAGAAGCATTTAATGAAAATGCAAGGTTATGAATTAAAAGGAAAATTGGGGATTTTGAAGATTTTTTCTGTTCCAGGTAGTGGAACATACCCAAGGAGTGTGACTTCCCCTGAGCTCTTTCATCCCTCTATTCTTCCCCAGTGTCCATTGACACTCCTGCACAGTCTGTGTGAGAACACTTTGTGGGTAGGGATTTTTTCTTTGATAAAATTTGTTCCTCACACTTACTTTGTAAGGTTCAAGGCAAAACATAATTCCCTGATTCTGGCCCATGGTTCATGAATGCTCTAGGGAAATCTGTTGATGCCTTTGGTTTATTTTTGCAGAATGATAGAAAAAGATATTTTCAAATAAAGGTAGGTTTCAATTCTGTGGAGTAATAGTGAATGCTGTTTCTTGGGTTTCAGGCTTTTTGGTTTTTTATAACTTTGATAAAATCTCTTCAGATTGTGGTACATAATAGACACAAAATGAGCATAAATTGTTGTTTTCATCTTGTCTGGAAGCAATTGCAGATTATTTTGAGTGATTTGGATGCTTTATTCATTAGTGGTTGTCTTTCCTTGTCTGTCTGTAATCAGTATGAAAGCGGTTTGAAAAAGAATATGAAATCCTGCTGGCTTACTAGGAATTCAAACTTCCTATTGCTGAAGGATCTTCTCAGGTTTTCAGTCATCAGTTTTGGGTGGCCTCAAGTTGCCACTGCTTAGATAATTGCACATTTCATATAATTAAAGAAAATTAACCACTTTTGTATAAAGATTATTAAAAAGACTGTTTTCAACCAATAGTTCCTCTAACCTCAGCATGAGATTCTTTTTTTTTCAGTTTTGGTCATTAGCTTTCTGGTATTTTGTAAGTGCTTTCTAATCTAAGTGCCTGGCATGCTGCCTTAAATACCAGGCAATATATAATTCTCAGTGTTTCTAACACTGATACTTGTTTTTTCTCATTGATTATATCAAATATAGGAGTAGATTCTAATCTACAAATTCATAAATTACTAATGCATTGCCTTAGAGTTGTGACAGCACCTCCAATTTTGTTTCCTTGCCTGTTCTCTGAGATGTCAGCGATCAGACAGCGCCATACGTGTGGAACATTTATTCGTGTGTTTACAAGACTACCTCCACTGTACAGCATTTAGTTGGCTTTGTCATCTGTGTGGGAGCAAAACTACTGAACTGAGGCAATAATTCTTCTCCTCTTTCTTTTATTCAACTCTAAGCATTTGTACATCAAATTTAGAGATGTCACGGTGGCTCAGTTTTATGTGCTGTACACGAGGGGAGGATCATCTCTTGGATGCCCAGTTAAGGTTTATTTTTGGGAAATTTTAAAATAATTCTCATTTCATATGACAGTGATGCAGGGCCTGTGTTGAAAGTATATGACACAGAACAAAGTGTTTTAAAGATAGGGCATATCAGATATATATAAGGATATAAGATAGGGTTTAAATGAAAGATTTTGTTGTATTAAAAAGATAATTTTGGCTGGCCATTGCACATAACCAGCAGGACAGGACTGCTCTCAAGTGCAAATGTGGGTCCTTTGGGAGAATTTTGCACAGTCCTTAACATGTGAAAACAATGCATTATGGTGTGCAGTGAGGGAAAGGCAGAGGTCATCCACCTGCATGCTGTGCTACCCTCTCTCAGTGTTTATCAAATACAGGGTTTGGAATTCAGATTTTGTGTTACATAAAGAAGCAATTAAATTAGCAGCCTGTTTGCAAGGTAATCAAACTTCTGTGATTTGTCAGCATTAGGTTTTGCTTGAATGATTCTATGTGAAAAATGTGTACTGTATCATTCCTAAAAACAAATGAGAATCAAAATAGTGATTTTTTTTCTGTTACTGCTGTGCTTTTAGTGAAATATTCTGTTAACTTTATTTTTTGTTTTTGCTCTCTTTACATGTACTTCAGTAACTGCCAAATTAATTTTTCAAGTTAGTTGTGTAACTAATGTAAGCAGAAAGTTCTTTTGAGCAGAATTCAATGCAAGTTTTCTTTGTTCAGATTCATTAATCTGTGCTTTTTTTTCCTTAATTATTCCTCTTCCCTCTAAATAAGAGAATATACTGAGGATTGTCATTTCATAAATCAGGTTTTTGGGAGGCATTTGGAAATCCTTCTGTGTTCATCAAAATATTTTGTAATGCACTAAAAGTTGGGCTTCTCTGAAAATCTGCCTTACTTAATACCAGAATGACTTTCATGACTTAAACAACTTTGTTTGACTCTGATCTTCCCTGGCAGAACTGTAGTTCATGCTCTATAATTCCCTGTTATCTTCTAAATGAAGATTTGCTCTTTTTTTTTGTGGCCTTTCTCACGATCTTCTTTTATCTGATATATATGGAAAGGTTCAGTGTCAGTAAAGGTTCCATGTCATGCCTATCCTGTGCCCTGATAATATGCTGCCAACTTCAGCTCCTCCTTCAGTTTTGTTCTTCTCTTACATAAAAATCAAACTGCTCATATTTGAAGTATTCCAATTCTATTCCCATCTATCTTAAAGACCTGATTTCCTTCTCCTTCAGACTGCTCCAGCTATATTATTTTTCACTTCCACCTACTCTTTTTATTTCACGTGTAACAGCGTCTCAATTAAAACACATTAAATATCCTTTTTTTTCTCCTTCACATCAGTGCTCAAGTCCCACCTGTTACTTTTTTTATCTGCTTTATTCATGCTTTTCTATTCATTTTAGGAGGTACTTCATTTATTTACTTCTATGCTCAGCATCTCTGAAACAACTCTGTAGTTTTCCACCTTGTTTCCATTTTGTTAACTGAAAAAAGAATTTGACTTCTGAGCTATTGTCATATTTCAGATGAACTGGTACAATTTCCTGAAGAGAGACTGAACACTCAGGAAAGCTGCTCTATAGCTATATAATTGGTGTAAAATATGGATGAGGGGAGTATTGTTTAAAGTCACATTTTGAAGTGTGATGCAAAAAGCCAGCCCACTGAAAAAGCAACCATCCCAAACCAAACAAACAAAAAAGCCCTTTCACTGTAAAACTGGGAAGATGAAAAATGAAATTCAAGCACATTAAATTTTTGTTGGTATGAGTCCTCCACCAGAATTTATTTCCTCAAGCTAAAAATGGGAAAGCAAATAAACAAAGTGGAGTCTGTTCATCCCTGATGAGGGAGAGGAACCTCTGTGCTGTCTGCCTTGGCTCTCAGTTGCTTTCCCATAGTATTTAGTTAGTCTTTGCCTAACCCACCAGTGCTGCTCTGGGTACTGGGGTTACCCTCTGAGCACGACCTCTATTTGATACCTTGGACTACCAAAATAAGAGATGGGAAAGAAGAGGCCAAGATTTTGTGTTCCTTTATGTATGTTTTTTTCCCTGTGAAGTATTTGCTTATGCTAGTTACCGTGTGTGTAATTCTTCTGGTTTGAACACTGGATGCCTCAGTATTTTGTTTGAACATCTCTCATCAAGAAAAAATACAGACTGGAGGAGAAAATGGGAAATGAGCATAAGTGTGGAGAATTTGTCCTTTGAGGAAATAAGTAGAGTATCCTAGAGAAGAAACAATAAAGGCCAAGATTTTTTAATTTTTTTTTGTGAGATGTGTTAAAATTGTTTAGAAGAAAAAGTAATTTACATAAATTGCAGGTTAGAAAAAATTAGGCTTGAGCTGAGAAATACAGTCAAATCCTTGAAATGAACTGAGAAAGTTATGTATATCCATAGACTGCAAATCTTTTCTATTAGATTCACTCTTTTCTAGCTTGTTCTTAAGTGTCCCTGCATGTTTTTGAGAGAGATGGCTTTTTACATATTTGTTTGTATGTAGGTATGCTCACAAAACAGACTATGTGCAAAATCTGGTATCTGAGGATCCTCTCCCAACCCAAGGGATACCTGTGCAGGCTTCCATATTCATCTCATGCCAGTGGCAAATATCCAAAAGAAGCAAGTGCCAAAAGGAAGGTCTAGTTCAGTCAGTCTACCTCAATCTAAAGGACTGGTTCTGGAGCAAATACTCCTGAAAGTAGTTTCTAAACATGTGAATGTCCAATGGCATCACTGTGGCAGAACAGACTGTAAGCAATTCTGCCCCTAATGAGTCACAGCTGTGCTGATCAGCTAAGTGGAAACAGCCTTGCCTGTCCAAGGAGGATGATCGTTATAAAAGAGGGCGTCAGCTGGCAGAGGGCAGGCTGTTCAGGGCAGAGATGGAGTCTGTGGGCTGGCCATGCTGTGAGTAGGATGCTGATAATGGGCAGGTTTGGGCACCCCGGTGTGGGATTTAGATGCTCTGGAACTTGTCCAGTGGCCAAGCTGGCCAGGTGGCATGTGCTGCACAGGGAGGGTGTTAAGAGAATGGGTTTGCTTTAGGCTGGAGAGGAAAATGTGTTTCTGTCTACATCTGCAGTATCAGAGGGGTGAGTGAAGATGGAGGCAGACTCTTCTCAGAGGCACCAGGCACAAGCTGGAACCCCAGCTAAAAGGATGTTTGTGGTGGGTTGGTGTTGATCATCCCAATTAACACAGAAGAGCAAGGAAAAGTAAGTCTCTGTGAATTAAATGGGTTGAACTTAGAAAAGTTGAAAATATACCTCAAAATTTGCTTAAAATGAGGATAGATGTTGAGTTATGTGTTAAAATGAGGTTAGATGTTGGTGCCAAATATTTTATTTAATAGTAAAAGAGGCAAGGAGAAGAAATAGAAAATGTGGGGCACATGGGTGGGGGGACAGGGACTGACATGGGTTGCAGAGGAACATTTCACCCTTCTGAGGGTCTCAGTGATGTTTCATGGCTCCCCTCCCTCTGGTTCTCTTGGTGGTGAGGGTCCCCTGCTGCCCCTCACCAGGAAGTATCAAATCTAAGGGGTTAATGTACCTTTGGGCCAGGTGGCAATGCCCCTGTGCCTCCCCTAGGGAGGGCAAGTTTGGCACTGTTCCTTGCAACACTGCAGATTTGCTGCATGGTCTCTGCTGCTCTGGGGCCCCTTTGGTGTTTCTTTGATGGGCCATGACACCCCCTCTGCTGTCCCTGCTGTGCTACAGCTGTTCCTGGGGTGAAGGGCCCCTCAGCTGAGCTCCTCTGCACAGCAGAGGATGGGCACTCACTGCCTTGGACCTGAGGCTTTTTCACCACACACCCAGAACTTCTCCTCTCCTCTTGGTGCTGAGGCTCTGTGCAAGTCGGGAAGCTGATAGCCCCCGGGCTGTGACCTCCAGCCCCAAGGTGTTAAGCTTGATTCCTCTGTGAATTAATTCTTCTTCCCCAACCCAGACCTGAGTCGCTTTATTTTATTGCCATCAACTACAGTGCAGGGTCCCATTCAGGGTGTGGTGGTCTGTAGCTTCCGTTTTCATATGGTATTGCTATAACAGGCAGAAGTCCTTCATGATGATGTTTAAGCCATAAATGATAATATCTCAGTCTCTGACAGGTGGTTGGCTTGTTTGTCTTTAGACCATCAGTGTGGTCAAGTCGTGGAACAGGTTGTCCAGAGTGGTTTTCCAATCTCCTTTCTTGAAGGAGTTTGAGAATACCCTCCTGTTGTGGTTTAACCCTGGCTGGCAACCCAGCCCCACACAGCTGCTAGTGACTCTCCCCAGTGAGGTGGTAGAGCAGTCAGAAGGGTAAAAGTGAGAAAACTCATGGGTTGAGATGGAGACTGTTCAGTAGGGAAACAAAGCCATGTGCTCAAGCAAAACAGGGAATTCATTCACCACTTCCCATTGGCAGCAGGTGCTCAGCTCTCCCCTAGGAAATGACTCCATCATGTGTAACAGTGGCTTGGGAAGGTGAATGGCATCATGCTGAAGTTCCCTTCCTCTTTTTCCTTCCTGCTCTGCATGCTGAGCATGATGCCCTATGTTCTGGATCATCCCTTGGGTCAGTTGGGGTCATCTGTTCTGGCTGAGTCCCCTCACAAATTCCTGTGCTCCCAGCCAAACCAGGACCCCTGTCACTCAGGTCCTGGAGTGACCTGGTCTCACTGGAGCTCGGAGTGGCTCGGACCAGCTGATCTCCAGAGGTGTCTTCCAGCCCCAAGTATTATTCCATGCTGATACCATACAGAGCAATCCTTGCTGTGGGGGTGTGATCCTTCAGGCTCTAAATTCAGGGGATTGATTCATGGGGCACGACCTTTTTGTGAGTTTAGTGAATCATGTTGCAATTCAAAACAAAACAGAAAACCTTTGGGACTTAGTGTGCCTGGGGGTGTTTTGAAAGCCTGTTTGTGGGTACACACATTCACAACCCCAAGATTTGCTCCCTTGAGATGTCTTCCATTGTCTACCTACTCTGACAAAGTTTATTACCCAGTTGATGGCTCTTGAGAGGTCAGGGCAAATACGGGAGGAAGGAGGAATACACAGAACGTTTACAAGGGATTTGTGCCTTTCCCAGCAGAATAAGGGTGAATTAAATCATGCTTTGGCAAATTCTGCTGGTTTATAGATGCTATGGAATGTGGAAAAATTGATGTAGAAATACTCAGGCAAAAACATCTACAGTTAAACATCCCTACTATGGCATCTTTTTTTTTTCTTAGCTTATACCTTAATGCTTTAAGAGGTTAGAATATATAAATATTCTTTAGAATGGAAACAAAGCAGAGGTTTTTAAGCCTGTTTATTCTCTTCCCTTTGCCCTGTTCTATTTTGAAGTTTGACGTTAGCGTCTTTTGAAAGGGAGCATATGGCATTTCTAATTAAGGCCTGAGATTTTCTGACATATAACTGAATAATACATTTCAAACACTGCCAAGCCTTCCAGATGAAAGAATTTTCTGGCTGAAGCACTGGAGTGTATGTGCTGTGTAACACTGGTCTCCTTTAGAACTTCGAAGGATTTTGCCCAGAATACCAGCACAGTGAGAAATCAAGGGGTTTGTTTCTTTAGGCTGATGTCAGTATTCCTTGGCAAGCTCGAGTTTGGATCTGATAAAATCCAAAGCTACTGTGCTTTATTGCTCAGAGGAGTCAGTGTAGCTACTGTATTTTGAAACGTTTTGGGCTTCTGGGGGATTTTAGTCATCTTTATCAGATTACATTCCAGGCTGCGGGGTTTGTTTATGTGTATTTTCAACATTAACTCTTGTGGAGATGTACTGTAGTTCTTCAGTCTCTCCAAAGGAATTCTAATCTCTTATTTTCAGCATTTGGTGCCAAATTTTCTTCCTTTACTTTGAATGCATAAGACCTTTTTGAAATTGTGGTTTGTGATAAATTAGTGATGTGAGCTGGGTTTCTTGAGATTCCTAATACATCCCAGTATCATTAACATGTACCTTGTGTCTCTGAATGGCAAATGGACTCATCTCAGCTTTCCTCAATTTTTTTTCTTTCCATGGGATGTACAAGGGACTGCATTTATTGTTGGTCCCTCTGACACAGTTGTGCAAATGAGGAGAGAATTAAACAAATGTAATTCATTTCATTTGGTTGGTTTGTTTTTGTGGTTTTTTTTTTTTTTTTGTTAGTTATTGCTATGTCTGTGTGGTAAGTGAGGAAATTTGCCTTTACACTATTTTTGGTAATTTTAAGGGGGAAGTTGAGTCTTCGGATACATTTTTTCCCCCCTCAGGACACAATTGATTCCTTTGGTTACTGGGAAACCTGTCACTGTGATATAAAATTATAGTTAAAATTATAAACTTGGGTGGTTTAGGTTTTCTTATTTCCATCTTTAGGATGCAAAAGATTGGGAAACCTTAGAATCATGTTTTCTGTAGATTTGTGGTACAGATGGATAGTTATTTTGTTTGGGTTCTTTTTAATTGTAATGGGGAAGTACTTAAATGGGGGTTGGGCTGATATTTGGGATCTGTAAAGCTGTGCAAACAGGCTCCAAGCTGAAGCCTTTCACCAATGTAGTATTCATTTTGAAACACAGATTTCTGATATACTTCTCTCAGGGCAGTGTTTTTGCTGTTAATTGTCCTTGAAATACAGTATATGCTGTCTTTGTCCTCACAGCTCACTGTCAAATTCAAGCACTGATGATATTTTATTAATGACTTGTATTTGACAGCTGCTAAGAACATAAATTAGAAATCTGTAAATGAAGTGAGAATGATAAGGATGAAGAGTTAACAGGGTAATTGCACAGGAACTTAAGATCCTCTTCTACCTGAACTATGTTGTCGACATAAAGCTGGAGTTGAAGTGCTTAGTGCACCTGAGGGAATTCAGGATATTAGATCAGCAACAAGATGTGACAGAGCCGTGTGGAACAGAGTATTGAAGGAATTTGGGGGGCAGATGTAGCTTTGGTGGTTCTTTTTTTGTTAAATTTTAACTCCTCGAGACAGTTCGGATCATAGGAAAGAGCAGCCTTGGAGCCCTCTAACATCAAACTGTCCTAGCTTCTGAAGATAACTGGTTGCCCAGGGTAGCTGTGGCTGCCCCGTCCCTGGAAATGTTCTAGGCCAGACTGAACAGCAACCTGGATTTGTAGAAGGTGTCCCTGCCCATGGCAGGGGACTTGGAACTGGATGAGCTTTGAGGACCCTTCCAATGCAAACTGTTCTGGGATTCTGGGATGGTGATAAGAGGGCTGCTGCTGTGTCTGTTTTGGCTTGTATTTCCTACTAAAGACACTGAAAGCTGGGGCCTGTCAGCATCTGTTGTTGAAATTGCACTTGGTTAATTCTTATCAGTATTTTCTTCAGATAAAACTGGAAAAAATCCAAGTAACTGCAATACCATGTTTGTGTGAGGATTTGCCATATGGAGTTAGACTGCCTAGCTCACTGTGGGCAGCTGCACAGACCTGTGAGACCTTTGGAATCCTAATGAACACGTGGGTTGGATGGTTTTTTGAGCATGCTGTTCCAGGCCCACATCTGGAGGGGATCCTTCTGGATCCCTTCTGGGTTTGGCTGTTGGTCATATAATGGCCTTTGTCCCTCCCTAAGTGTCTGATTCTTAATAGTTATGAGCTTTCATTTGAAGCAATCATCTCTGTTCCATGGCCTTTAGTGTCACAGTCCTGGTTTTTTTCTGCTTATCCATGAACTCACTTCAGTAATAAAAATTTTGTGGCTCAGAGAAGGCTTCCTGAGCTCAGGGTACCACAGGACAGCCGAAGGGACACGGTATAACAAAGTAGTAATATTTACTAGGCTTTAACAGAGACTTCTCTTTATGTGAAGTCTGGAGTGGATGTGACTTTTAGGTAACACTGTGAAAGTTCATTAAAGGGAGAGTTGACAGCCTTGAAACTTTTCTCACATGTTTTTCTAGGTCCTAGTCCTTTCTCTCGTAACACTGTGAATTACTCCCTGGTCCTTTTCTTTTACACTTATGGCAACTTTATTAATACACTTGTGTGGTAAAGTCTGCGAAACATTCTTTATAATGCCATTAAAATTTTCTATCTTTTTATGCTTTTACAACTGATATATGAGAAAAAAATTGTCTGAGGCCTGTATGTATGCATCTCTAGTGTCTAGCTCTTGGGTAAACCTGTGCATGCTTTTGTTTTCTTGTTTTTTCTTTATTTTTACAGAGAGTGATAATGAACTCTCCAGTGGCACTGGTGATGTGTCAAAGGATTGTCCTGAGAAGATTTTGTATTCCTGGGGAGAGTTACTGGGGAGATGGTAATGCTTAATTTCTTACTTCAGATTTTAGTTATTTACCTTTTATTTGCTTTATGACACTATATGCTCCTGAGCAAGAAGTTTGACATTCTTCAGCTTGCACAGTTTAAAAACAAAAATGCAAAAAATATTAATTATGTAAAGGGGACTGGTATAGATAACGTGGAGCTTTTTTTGACAGATGTTTCCCATAGCATGTGCAAAAGTCTGGTTTTGTTTGATGTTTGAGAGTGTATTTGTCTGTGCACACACAGAAGGTATGAGTTCAGAGGCAGAACTTTCTGGTCATTTGGGGCTGGCTGTTAAATCCTCATGAAACTCAGTGCCAGGATAGGACAGACACAGCCACTCCCACATGTCCCATCTCAGCCATGCATGCCTGCTGGTGTATGTTTAATTTGTTTAGAAATGCTTTTTTTTTCTATTTTTGTTAGTGTGCTATGTGCGAGTGCTTGAAAAGGAATCTAGAAAGGCTGTGAATCCTCACTGAAATGTTTTCTCTTGGTGAATAAACCAAGAGCATTTGTAAGCCCAGACTATGTTCTCAACAGTGTTATTTCTGTTGTTTAATTAAGTGGTTCAGTAGCAGCGTGTTCTGTGCCAAGAGAGGGAAAAGTGTCTGTTTGCTGCCTGGGAGAGACCTGAGCAAGTGCCAGAACCACTTACTTGGTTTTCCCTGTGTAAGTAATAGCTCCTGCTGCTGGAGACAGAAATAATCAGAGGCCTTTAATCTGGAATTGGCTGTTTCCTTTTCCTAACTCCACAAAGAGAGATTAACAACATTTTAAGGATTTATTTGGGCAATTCCTCCCTTTACTTGGCTACTGTGTAGCTTTGGAGAAAAAGCCTATTACTCCTGGTGATCTCCCACAAAGGTTTCTGGGTGAGGCATCACAAGGTTTTACTGAGCTTAACTGATCCTTGCTCCTGAGCCCTCTCCTTCTGGTTATTTTTAACTATTGTCACCCAAGTTTCTTAATCTAAGATCCAAGATTGGAATATGCAATTTTTCAATTTAACAGTTTTTTTCAATTGATTTGCCAGTTGATTCTTCTGTTTTTAACCTGTGTCCTTGACAAATACCTGGACTCTGTGGATGAGCATGCTCAAGTGAAAAGACACTCACAGCTCATGGTCTTAAGTTTCATATATTCAACTATTTCTTCTGGTTACTCAAGTATGCTAAATCAACAAGAGAAAACATTTAAGACTTTTGGAGTAAACTGTTTTGGAATCCTGACATAACTTACCCATAGATCAAGAAAATGGTTCACAGTTTAAAATGGGGTGAGAAATGGGAGATCCCAGCCTGTCTGAAGACTAGCTAACATTTCTTCAGGAGTGTCTCATGCAATACTACCTCTGCAGAGAAATTCAAATCTATAAACTACTTGAGTTCTTGAGTAGTGTTGTTACATTTTAAGAACAAAACTGAGTAACAGGTGAGAAATGGTAAGGATTTGAAAACTAAAAGTAAATCAAAATAAAATCTTGTAGTTTGTTGAAAACTGTGCCATGTATTAGTAGAAGATTTGTGCACTTGTAAAATGAGTAAATAAACAAAAGTTAATGTTTCCACTTGGGGAACTGGTGTGCCAATTTGTCTCTTAGATGAAAAAATTTCTTGCATTTCAATTGTTTTTTGTCATTTCATTGAAGTGTCACTGTAAGCTATTGGACTCAGCAGAAACACTGCTCCTGGACTCTCCTTCAATAAACAGAAATAGGTATAAGAGTTTACCAAAAAGGTATACCATTATTTATCAAATTTTAATTCTATCCATTTGTTTTACTATTTACTACATCCTCAGCATTAAAGATGTTCTTGCCAGCTAAGCTGCTTTAGCTGACTGGTCAACTGTTTCTAAAAAAGAACAAACTAGCAACAGTGATCAATTACAGCCTTTGATCAGAAATTCATAATTGTCAAGTTGGTGCATAGTCTATGCAATGCTACTCTATGTTCTTGCTCTCTGACATTTTAAAATCCAGTGTAAGAGTTTGTGCAGGGAAATTGCAACACTTTGTAACAAATTAAAGATGTCAGCATCCATGAATGGTGACCCCCCNCCCCACACACAATAAAGGATAAGGTGAGAATAAGACAAGCTTTTATTTTATGCTCACTTCTGTTGTTGTGAGCAAGGATTATGCATATGCAATCTGTTTCCCAAAGGGCCATCCAGTACTTGGGAAGTTGGCTGTGGAAGTTAATGCTGTCCAGCATGGACTCATCTCTCTAAAGTATTACCTCTGCCATAAAATACAAATCTAGCACAGAGCCAATGAAGTCTGCTTGTTTACTTCTCAGTTGGGATTATGTTCAGGACAGTGTTAGAGCATGTGTGTTAGTTGTTGCCTTATTTGTATTGTTCCCTTGGTGTTGCTGAAAATTTCCCTGTTATGTTTCTATGGGAATGTTCCTTTATAGCTGTTTATTTGCTCAGCTTGCCCAGTCCTCAGGGGAGCTCTTCTTTGTTTCTCACATAACACATATGACCAGATGCATGTAATAACCAAACTAATCCACAACTAGAGCTTCAACTTTCTGATGTATTTACTATATATTTATTCTTCGCCATGCATGTTCTAATTCTGACTGCTTAGAGTATCTCGTCCTAGCCTGGTCCTGAATAGCTTGGGTTGGAAAGGACCTTAAAGCTCATCTCATTCCAATCCCATGCCATGGGCAGGGACACCTTCCACTGTCCCAGGGTGCTCCAAGCTCCATTCAGCCCTGGCCTTGGACACTTCCAGGGATCCAGGGGCAGCCACAGCTTCTCTGGGCACCCTGTGCCAGGGCCTGCCCACCCTCACAGCGAACAATTTCTCCCCAGTGTGTGTGTAACCTGGCTTCTGTCAGTTTGAAATAATTCCCCTTGTCCTGTTGCTGTGAACCCCTATAAAGGTTCTCTCCCTCCTTTTTATGGGCTGCTTTAAGGTACTGAAAGGCAATTATAAAGTTTCCCTGGGGCTTTTTTCTTCTCCAGGCTGAACACCCCCAGCTATCCCAACCTGTGTCCATAGCAGACAGGTTCCAGCCCTTGGAGCATCTCTGTGGCCTCCTCTGAACCTGTGCAATTCCTTTAAGTCAAGTGTTCAGTGCTTTTAATGTTTCTGTGAATTTTTATTTTCTTTCTATCTCTTTCCAATCCAAGACCATTAGGGTAGCGTGGCTGACTACAAAATGGACTGAAAAAGATAAAAGGAACTAGTTTTTTATTTGAGTATGTGAGGGATAAAGATGAAATTACTTGTACTGCACTGCACATTTAGAAATAATGATTGGGTTTTTTAAAAGAATAAGGGTATTGTATAATCACATTATTTTCAATTCTCAGGTAATTTGGAAAAATGGGGATCTCATCCCCAAAGCCTAGGAAAATGAAATAAGTTAGAGTATCTTTTTAAATTTAACAGCAGTGGTAATCTGTTTGTGTCCTAATGACCTGTTTCATAGAGTGAGTACTCCAAACATTAACTACAAGTCGAGGGTCAAGTTGCAGGTTATTTACTTAATCAAGGCTTGCTGGCATTTGGCTAAACAGCCACTCTCACTACTCTGCTTCCAGGAGAGGTGGGAAACGCAACAGTGGTCAAAGCACTTGGAGGGCACAGCACTTCCTGCAGCAGAAAGAGCCAAACATCAGTTTGTGCAGTCTTCTGCTGCATTGCTCTGAAAATTGTCATGCATCTAAGAGTGCTTTAATCTAGATCAGCAAGTACTGTTGTCACTAAAAGAGCTTTTCAACATCTGTGACTGAAAGCTCTGTAATGTTCTGCACATGCAGTGGTTTTTGTATTCCTGCATTTCTTGTTGTGTGTGTGTACAAGCAGATAGTCAAGCACCAGCTCAGACCAACAGGCAGATTCATTTGAAACAGTGGGATTGTACAAACCTGTGTGCAAGTGTTTGTGTTTTATGGGGTTTGGAAGGTACTCATGGTGTGAAGCATGGAACTAGAACTTCAGTCTTCATAGCAGTACTCTTAAAATTGTCTTTTACTTGTTTTCCAAAATTTATTTTTCTGTACAGCTTACATTATCTTTAATTTATTTTTCTTAGTGTATGCTGAAACATATATTTTGAACAAATATTTAAATTTAATTATATCCTATCTGCACAGATGGGATGTTTTTCTCTTTCAATTCAGTTTGTTCTTCATTAGCCAACTTAGTTCAATTTCTGCAGCTGTTCATTGTTAATTTTCATTAATGTCTCCACACCTAGAGAATTTGGATATCACTACAGTTTGCCACTGGTTCTTACTGTAAATCCTGCAGAGTTTTTGCTTTCTATCTGACAAACACTAACTACTTTAAAGAGCAGAAAAAAAGTTTGTTCTGCCATTTGCTGACTCTGCTTTACTGAATAACTTTAAAGGTTTTTAATGTTTTTAATCTTTATTTAGACTCCTGTAGTTGAAGTATACCAGGCAAATGATCATCTTTGTTTCAGGCACAATAACCTTGTTGTGAGACCAAATGGATTGTCCACCCTGGTGAAGAGTGGTGTTCCAGAAGCACTGAGGGCAGAGATCTGGCAGTTGCTGGCAGGATGCCATGACAACCAGGCAATGCTGGATAAATACAGATTACTCATCACAATGGTAAGGGACTTAGTATTTGTTCTTGCCTTCTTTTGTTCACTTTCCTTTGGTGGAGATGAATTCTGCTGGGCAGCAGTTTTAGTCAGTGGCAGGGCAGCAGAAGAATGAAACAGTTTGATTTGTTTTAAGCAACTGAAATTGTGTTTGTGTGACTTTGCCTCCTGCCATGGGTACCTGCTGCATGGCATTAGCAATAGAAATTGCTGACCTATATCTGTAGTAATGCTTGACATTTAGCTTTCTGTTGTCTTGCTGTGATGGTAATAAGAATATCAACTTGTTCAGGTGCTTGCTTGTGGATGTTTCTATAAACTCACATCCATTGCTTTGTTCTTTCGAAAGTTTATGTATGTCTCAATTTTGAAGTTGAAATTCTTAAAAAGCCCGAACAAAACATCACATTGGAGTCACATCACAAAGTGGAGTATTTCTCATTTCTGCTGTTTATTTTAAAAAATAATTTTAAAAACATTTTGACCTGGTGGCTTCTTTTTTCTTTGCCAAGAAGGGAGAATGTTTTGATAGTGTAAATTTTTCATTTTGATATTGTAGCTGTGTTACATTTTCCTTAGAAACCATTCACAGGACATCTGTCAGCTGTATATTGCATCAAAGCCACCTCCATTATTTGCTCCTGCTTTCCAAAAGTGGGAAAGGCATTTGTTTCATGGCGGAGGAGGGAGTGGAAAACTTCTAAAATGCAAGGTTTATCTTGATGCTGAGGCTTTGGGCCTTAAAAATACCTTGTTACACTTGGTCCTTTCACTACAGAAATACTGCAGTGATGTGTAGTTTGGAAGATGATATTTCATACAGTATTTAATACAAAATATTACAGCATAACTGATGAAAACTTTAAATCGCAAGCTGAACTGAACATTTATGCAAACAGAGGTTATTTTCTAAAGTGAATAACTTTCCTTCTGAAATGATAAAACTTCTGTAGTCTGTCTGTCTAATCTGCTGGTGATCACATCATTTGGCAGTAAAAGACTCATGAAAGAAATGAACAAGAGTG
The DNA here is from genome assembly GCA_013400315.1 of Bombycilla garrulus. Taxonomy (NCBI): domain Eukaryota; kingdom Metazoa; phylum Chordata; class Aves; order Passeriformes; family Bombycillidae; genus Bombycilla; species Bombycilla garrulus. The sequence goes on along the minus strand of VXBU01009385.1, from coordinate 591,281 downwards.
AGCCTGTGCCCTACCAAAGCTCAAGTCCATCTTTGGGAGGAGTTAATATGACGTACTCCAGAAAAAAGTCAGCTGATTTTTTAAAATGAATTATTACCTGGTATTTATGTCTATGAACAGAACATTTCAGTTTAATTTTGTTGTGTCAGTAATGTGAATCAAGCAGAGAGCATAGTAGCATATGTATTTTAGTCGTATATACTACTAAAAGCTTGATTGTAGTGTTACCTTGTGTGTATCAATAATAACATAACAATAATAACTTTACTGTTAAGCTTCAGAGTTATTTGGGTGTTAATGACTGTTCACTTGTTTCTCCTGTATGAGAAAGCAGAACTGATTGGATTTCTCTGCATAATTTGTGTGATACCATCCTAATATACCAACAACACAGACTTTATTTTTTTTCATAATTATTTATTCTTCCCATCAAATCTATAATTTTTATCTTGATTCTTGGACAAAATCTTGGACAAGTTCATTCTCTCCTTGTATTTTGGTCATTCAGCTTGATGTTTCACTTCTGGAAGCTGGGTATGTTTGTGGGTGCCTTGACCACTTCATCAGTGTACTCCTTGATCATATATGTTCCTGAGCCGTTCCTAGGTGGGGAGAGCTGCATTTGCATTCCTGGGAATGAAGTGAGCTCAGCAGCTCAGTAGCAGAAGTAGGAGGTGGTACACACATCTGTGAACTTGAACCATTGCCTTCTCATGCCCCACAAGCCCCCAGAACCTGTGTCTCCCTCAAGCAGCTCCCCATTGCTGCCCAGTTGCTGGAGCAGTCCCCAAGGTTCTGTCCCATGGTAACAGATCCTTCCTCTGAGCCTGCTCTCCCAGCACTCCAGCCCTTCCCTGCTCATCCAGCCTGACCTGCGCCTTTGGGTTAGACTGAGAATTGCAGCACCTCAGTGAGAAAAAGGGCACTGGAGCCCACTGGAAGATGAACTCGATATCTGGAATTATTAGTGCTGAAAATCTGATTTATGGTTGCCTCTTCTGGGGACAGAGTGAAACCTGGTAAAAACTGAATTTTACTACAGTGTTACTGCTTACCTTCTGGTGAAACTGTGCTCACTAGTGAGAGTCGTGTTGTTGGCAGGCCAGAAATGTGTGCCTTGTGATACTCTGAAATGACAGCAGACTCTCAGCATTTAAATTTAGTTTAGAGACCATGATACAGACACATTTGTTGTTCTATTCCAGTCTTGTGCAGCAGTGCTGTGTTAGATTGGCCAGCCCTTAAGTCCCATCACCTAAGAAATCTGGCTGTGCATTTGTACTGTATATATCCATCTGTGGAACCTGCTGCAGTGTGTCTCAGCTACAGGAGTGCTTGGTTCGGTGTGTTCTGTAGGAGAAGGAAATTTGGGGCTTGGTTTAGAGTGTCAATTCAGCTCTGAAAGCGAAATAAAAATCCATTCTACAAACTTCTTGTTACCTTTGTAGCTACTTCTGTTCTCCCTATCTAGTTTGTCTCTATTTTGACTACACATCTACGTTCTTGATTCTAACACCTAAGCTTGGAAGCTTCTCCCAGGACCCTAGCTCAAACCCTGTATTTAATTCTAAGTTTTAGCCCACAGGCCCAGTATTCTGAAAGCTCTCTGCTTTTCAGATTCCAACAGGAAGAGAGAAGGAAATACTTCTGCTCTCACAAATGCTGACAAGCACTACCTTGCACTCTCTTAGGCCTCCTGCTGAGTTCCAGCTCGATGATTACTGTGAGTTGCTCAGGAATTGTGACTGGAGCACAATAGTAGGCCTTGCATACAATTTTAAGGAGTAGGAGTTGTGATTTGGCAGCTGCTTCTTTTTAGACATACATGTGAATGTGTTCTGTATGACAATCAAATTCTGCCTTACTTCCCTTGCTGGCATTTATGCCATGGGCTCTTCACAGTGCTGCACGTGACACCTGGCAGGAAGGGGGAAGTGAAATATACAGAAGTAGGGTTAAATGTGTATTTTTATTTATGTAATTATTGTAAGGAAAATAAAATCAGAGTGAGAAAAATCTGCTTATGATAATGAGAGGTAATATTGGTACTTAAAGAGCTTTTGGAAAAGCATGTCTGATCTATTTGTTAAAACAGTATGAGTAGAAAACTGTGCACAAGCTGAAGTCAGTTCATTGACAAAGTGTTTTCTCCTGCCTGCTTGGCATTATTTCATCTTCACTGGTTCCTCTCCAGAGACTGGAAAGAATCTTTCCATGGTGAGGTGTATTGAGAGCTCTAATAAACTGGTGGGTGCCAAGCCATAGTGTAGCCTGTTTACAACTGGAGTGACTGGTGATTGTGTCCTGCCTGAATCCTGCTCCCCTTGCCCTGGTGTGGCCGTGTCAGAGCAGGTGTCAGGCACTGTCCTTGTACAAATGAGTAGAAATTTGCTGACACTTGCAGGGATGCAGCCTCAAATATTTGTTGCATCTGCATGGGGACAGATGTTTTATTTGTTGTATCTTACACTGCTTATTATCAGAATTTTGCTCCTCTCTTTTAGATGGTTTCATTCTTGTATGAATTCTCTCTGCTGAATTTGTAGGATGACACTTTTTTCCTGTCAAGGCTGCGTGTAGTTGTGTAGGTAAAATGAGAACAGAAACAGGAGGCTGTAACTCACATTCCGTAGTTTGAAAACTTTTGGGTAGACTGTCGTAAGGTAGCATTTCTGATTCTAAACTGTATGGTTTATTCATAAAAGACTTCCAGTTTACAGTAGGAGTTCCCTTAAGAAATGAACTGTATGTTCATCTAACAGTATATATAGACTTACTTTAAATGCAGCTGCTGCTGTGGTTTAAGGAAGCAAAACTTGTTTGAAATTTTTTATTATTTTTTAAAGTAAGATCAGAAAAGGAAGCCTATTCTCAGCTAAAGTAGATGGTGGTAGTACTAGATTACTGAAAACAATGGAAGTTTGTGTAGGAATGAGAATGCCTGGTTTTGAACTGGATGGTGACATTAAGTTGAAGGTCTTAAAGACTGGATGTCTGTCCTTCCAAATGACTTGTAAGAGAACAAAAAATAAGATTATTTGTTTATTGTCATAATTTCCTTTGGCAATATGAGCATGTGCCCAGAACAGTTAGAGATAATAACTAATTAAAGGGTCAGGCTTCAGAAGACTTGGCCAAAAAACAGCTTTTTCTGCTGACTGTGTTTTTTGGTGTTTTGTGTCTGGACCAGTAACATTTCAAGTCACCCCACATAAGAGTGAAAATCCTAAGAGTTCTTCCAAGCTCTGAGAGGCATTGATTTGGGAATTATATATTGCATTATCATGAAAATAACAGATCTCAGTAATTTAATAATTTGAAAATGGCAGTAATCAGGGCTATCACTACTCCAGCAGTATAATTCTCATGCAATGGTAAGCAATTACAGGAAAGGATCTTCTCTTGCTGCAGAAGGTGGAGCAAATGCATTTGATTTGGGGCTGGATTAAATTAAATTAATTTAGAGTTAATATATGTAGTTTATCTGTTCAGTTTGGAGCAGCATTATTGTTTCTGATTCGTACAAAGAAATCCTCTTTTTTTTAAAAGCAAGAAGAAAAAAAACCTGAAAAGTTAAGGTTGCAGGTTTCTGAAATTGTGTCTTGTCCAAAATTAAAAGTTAGAAATAGGATAGATGAAAATAGTAAGTCCTGTTCTTGATGTTTCATCATGTGCTTAAGCACAATCTTCCATGCATTGAATTAACTCTGATTATCTGTTTCTTGGTGCATCTGTCTTCAAGCTAAGCTCCGAGGACTGAAGATCAACCTCCATGTAAACCTAATGCAGAAATATATTTATTTCTTAAATTTTAAATTTACCCAAACTGTTCAAACAAGAAAAGGTATATGCTTCTTTGTTTTGCACTAAATATTTACTTGGCTTTTTAGTTTTTAGGGTTTGCCAGTTTGCTTGCATAGTTAGTAAAAGGAAAACTGAGGAGATCACAACTGTTTCTCAACTTTGAAACTGGTGCCTCGATGCCATGTTTGTGGGGTTTTGTTTATTTAGTTTTTTAACTTTTTTTGTGTGAAGCAAATAGAATTTGTGTGAAGCAGTTTAGCTGGGAATTGAGAGAATTCCTTACATAGGAAGGCTATTTTAGTGTGAGTAGAAAATGAATCAAGCTTGTTATTTGCAGCAATACCAAAGGATGTGAAGTTAGCAGTAAGAAGGGGAAGAGAAATATTTTTCTGTCCCAGTGGCATCGTGCAGGGTTCCACTGCTCAGTGTTCTGAGACTAATTAATCAGTAAGGGTGTCTAATTAAAAAGATGACTGTTCACCAGCTGCCACAGCAGGCTGGTTAATGGACTGAAACATTAGAGTATTTCTGTAGGAAATATTTGTGTTCAGAATGCTGCATCTGTTTGTCCTGATTGAAAATGGGGGAGTTTAGGCCTCCGTAACAAGGAATAGGGAGGGTTTTGGGTTTTTTATTTTTATTTTGTCTCCTTACTAATTAAGAGTTGTCTCCCTTGACTTTGAAAGGAAATAGATATCAAGGATGGCATAGCAGTATGCTAAGAAATTATTAAAGATCCTATTACATAAAGATCAGTGATCATTATAATAAAAATGTGATTTTTTTTTTTTTTCAGTTGACTGAAAGGAGAAAGAGCTGATACCTGTCACTTTGCTTTTTGAATGAGGCACTTGGATATTAGCAAAATAATTCTGGAGGAACTGATCACTTTTTCTGAGTTTCCTGTTTCTTTTAAATTCAGTATGTATAGGCAGTTTCCTGGGTTTTACTTTACCCCCCTTTTCTTAAAGGGTAAGGAGAGGATGACTGTTACTTAACTCTTCTCTTAAACTGAGAATTCATTTCATGGCAAGTAGATTCTTGGTATTTTTATAGTGTAATGTGGTTTGTAGAGACAAATCAGCTCATGCTGGTTGGAGTGATGGGAAGTTTCATTTTTGGTGTAAGCTGATCTGTTGGTGCTGACAGTTACAGTCACCTACTTTGAATTATTTTAGTGGTGCTGCAACACTGGGATAATAAAGTATATATGAACTGAAAATACTAGAAATCAGGGAAAATTATTGTCTCTGAAGAGTAGAAGTTGATACAGTTTTAATTCTATAAATAGCTTCATTTAAATTCAGACTTCAGATAAAAGGTTTAGTTTATGATAAATGTACCAGGGTACCTAGTTCCACAGCAAATATTAATATTACTCTTATAAAATCAGGAATAAAATGTCCCTAAGGTGCTAAATGAATCAAAACTTGCCAAATTAAATTCACTCATCTGGTGAAAGTCTTTCAATTTTATGTGCACAAAAGGGAAAATCTTATGCTCAGTTTGCATCTTCAAAGGAATTCATGAGTTTAATGACAGGTCCCTTCAGGAAATAAAGGAGGAGAATCAATTAGTAATTTTTATTTTTGTTATCTAAATTTTAATGTTTATGTATGATACTTGAGGTGGAAAATATTGCCAGTAATATTTTATTTTCAGGGCCTGCATAAAATTATAAAATATTTGGCTGCATTAGGAATTTTTCTGCAGTTTATTTCCATACACAACCACATATGAGAACACTAAAATAACACTCGCAGTACAATACCTGGCTCTTGAGGTGGTGTATGACCTCTCTGCCCTAAAAGTCACATCAATTATTTTATCACATTTATTCTGAAGGGTGGAGCAGAAATGGGATTTGCATGTGCCCTCTTGGAGTCTGTATTCTGTTTTGTCTGTGAATTTACGATCTGTTAGCTGCAAACCAGGGGAGCAGAGTTGCCCATCATTTCAAGCTGTGATAAACCCAAGGGTGTATCAGTATTATGGCCTGAATAGGTTTAAATGATGCTCACTGGAAGAACTGCTATTACACCAGCCAGTGTCAGAAGCTCAGGATATATGAATATTGATGCAGATAACAAGTGGTTTTTAAGTAGGATGCAATTGGGATGTGTCATTGCCTCGCTGTTCCCTCAGCGTGTGGTGAGAGCTGCTGGTACTTGGCACCTCAGAGCTCATTTGAAAATCCCTGATATTCCTTCCTGGATAAAACATAAATAGGTATCCCAGTTAAAATTGAGAGTTGGTTTGTTAGTCAGGGTTCAGCTTTCCTGTAGCAGTAATGGTGCTATGCTGAAAGAGCAGCTGTAGTAGAGACATTTTGAGCCATGGTTTTCTACACCCCTGAGTAAAACTGGATCATTTCAGAGTTCCCTGCAGGGTGTGTTGTCTTCATGGAATTCTGTGTGTCTGATCTTCCCTGTTAGCATGGGGCACTGCTTACCTGAAGCAAAAGGTAATGTCTGTGTCCACTGCAGGGGCTGGGATTGCTGGGGGATATTTGTGTTGGAGGCATTCAACTGGATCTTGCTATTCCTTTCCTCTCAAATCCACTTTCTCCTAACTGGCCTCTGCTTTCAGATAAAGGCTGCATAACTGCCATTCAGGAGGCTGCAGCACTCCAGAGCTGGAGCTTTAGAAATCTTAGACACCTCTGCTGAAGAGAGCAAACCACCTTTTCTTGGCTGTTAGCAGCGTGTTTCAGTATGTTAATGTTTGATGCTGTAAAAACTAAGGAGTTCTTTAAATGCTTAGAGAGAAACGCTAAGAATCCAAACATTTGGTGTTTAAAGTCTCTTAAAATGCCTTTGTTAACATCGATACTGGTGGTTGACACTTTATTAAAGCATCTTTTACCACGGCTGTGGACAGCAGTTCAGAACAATTGGAGCAGTAACAAACCCAGCAAGGCTGGAGCTGCATATATTAATGCGTACAGAAGTGATGAATACATCACTTAAATCCAAACTGGAATGTGATGCAGGAGTGAATTCTGAACCTTTTGCTACCTTACCTTATGTATGACTTCTTCATGATAAAACCCCAGATGACAGGGTTATTTGTGTGTTCTCTAGGATATTCTTCTAAGGGCCTGAGCTAGTGCTAAGGTAGATTTTACGGTAATCACTTCAAAAGAGATTAGAAACATGTAGATCTTCTTTACAGTCTGTATGCATTAAAGAATTTTTTCCCTTTGCAGTGGTGAGTATGGTCATGTAAATTAAAAGTCATGTCTCCTTATCTGCAAGCAAATTTGCAGCTGCTGAGGTAAACTAACTAGAAGGAGATTGATTGCAGTCTGCTATTGCATATACTCTTTCTAGCAATCTTTTATGTAGGTTTTTGTGGACACAGACAAATATTTTGGCAGCTAGGAATTTTTTTTCTTGCAGAGGGTTTTCATCAGTTGCTTTTTAAGCTGACAACCAAATGCTGATGATATGGAGCGTCACATATTTTAATCATATCCTGCATATGACAAAGCTGTCTTCAGATGGGTGGTTTGTCTTCAAAGCAATCCAGTTTCAAATACAACATTTTTTTGACTCATTAGTACAAGATACAGCCTGCACTAAAAGTAAATCTTTGTTAGTGGGGATTGCAGTTTCAGACAGTCACAGTAATTGTGGATTTCTATTTAGAAGATTTCATTCCCCCTGTTTCTCTTGGAGAGATTCACTGTTCAGGCGTGATGTCAGGGTGAGATGGGAGCAAGCGCCGGGGCTGGGCAGGATGGATGGGTGAGGCAGCTTTAGGGGGATTAATGTAACATTGCAGCCTAATTACACTTCTTGGTACCTGTATGGCAGAAGAATTGGAGGTACCTTCTGGAGCCACGCCCCCTCTCTTTCATGAATTTGCAAATGTAATTCCAGAAAGCTCTTTTGGTCTTTGTTGTCACTTGTCTTGGATTTCCTTTTCCTTTCTTCTTTAATGGAAATTTGAAAATATATAAACACACATTAGGGATAAAATACTAGAATGAGTGTTCTTTGGTGAGGCTTTTATATATGCATGAATGTGTGTTCAGTGCAGAATGGCTGCCCCTGATACAACAAGAATACTAATGCTGAATGCCAGCAGTGGATTTACACAGCTGGCCATCAAGGAGTAATATTTGGATGTCTGCTCATTTTTTTAACTCAAAACCATATACTTTAGGCAGCCATGCTCTTGATTAAGTTTAGGCTATTACACAATGAGGAAGTTAATTTCATAGAAAGCTCAGAGCAGCAGTGGCTGGTTGTCTTTTCAGGACTGTCTGCACTGTCTGGTTGAGTCAGCAGCAAGCCTTGGAAACGGGCAGCCAGGTTCCTTTAGCTCAAGCAGAGACACTTCTAAAATTTGGATTTAAAGTCTTGGTATTCCCATGTCTGAGATTTATCCTGACTCCTGAAAATGTATGTAGAGTGAGTGTTGTACATGGAGTTTCCTTTGCAGAAGCTGTTGGCTTGGTCATTAGGTAAGATATATACCTACATAATTTGCATTTCTAGAAATGCTAACTTCACGTGGTGCTTGAGAGGGGATTAGTTCACTGTGTATCCAGGCTCAAGGATTAATACTGGGGCTGGGAAGCAAAACTACAGAAATACACCTGAATTTTCAGTGTTAGCCTTGTTGTGCAGCCCTGTGCATTATTTCAGTTTGCAGTGTACATCTGATTTTTTTGCTGCAATAAGGAATTAATCTGATTCTTCTCCATTTAGTGCAAGTGAAGAGCCTGACTTTGAGCTGTATTTTTGGCCAGTTCTGCTCTTGTGGATTGCAGTGAGAGACTTTTCATGTGGGTCAGAAAAGAGTTACGAGTACTGCTAGTAGCAACCTTAATTTTCAGTGTAGTGAAGCCAAAATAAAAGGCACAAGTTGTGTTAAAACACCAGCTTACACTGGGATCCTAGCACATGCTATATGCATGGTTTAAGTACAAATATTTCCAGTACAAGTTACTGTTTCTAGTCATAATTTCCTGAAGTATCTGTTAAATACTTTGCTTATTATTAATTAAGGCTTGTCTCAGTATGGCTTTTGGAATATTTCACGGTGCACACAGTTCTGTTCATTTTTAATAGAATTAGCAGTTTTGACAATCTGAGAAATAACGGATAGGAGAAGAGCTCGCTGAGCTTGTCGTGGAAGTGCTTGTATAATTAGGAGTCCTGTAATGATCATCAAGGACGTATCAGAAATTTAAAGATATTATCATCTTGTAGTCATAGATGTCTTTATCATTCCATACATACAAAGAGACAGAACTCTGCTGCTTCAGACAAATAAATTTTGATACTTCCTAACTTTTCAGTGCTTAATTTAAAATCATTAAGTGACCTTTATCACAGAATCCTAGAATGGTTTGGGTTGAAAGGGACTTCAAATCTGATCTTGAGTCCATTCCCTGCCATGGACAGGGCCAGCTTCCACCAGCCCAGGCTGCTCCAAGCCCCATCCAGCCTGGCCTTGGGCACTTCCAGGGATCCAAGGGCAGCCACAGCTTCTCTGGGCAGGCTGATACATTTTATGGGTCTGGGGAAGTTCCCTAGCACATCAGATAAGTGGTAAAAGGTGTTTGTTTCTTCCTCCTGATTGTGAGAACTTGGAATGTGCAGTTTTCTACTCACCTTGAGACATTCCCTTGCATTCCTTAAGAGTTCTCTGGAATTGTACTAATTGTAATCTCTAAAGCAGAATCCCCCCAAAAAAACCCAACCTCTGTTTGTCTCTGAAGCTCTTTCTGTAAATTGAGTCATAGATGTTACATTTTAAGCCAGCAGAATGTTTGATTATTCTACTTTTGACTGCCTTTAAAATTCTAGTTGCCATAACAACTTTATTTCTTTATTTTTAGCACATCAGTTGCCATAACAATAAAATATAGCTTTTTGAATGTAACCATTTTTCCCTTAATTTTTTTGCTTTGTTTTATACAGAACCTTCTTTGGGGTGAAAGGAAATGTGCTAAAGCTCATCCCCTGTGAGCACTTGGGTTAGAACATGGACTGAAAAATAAGGCTATTTAAAATCTAGCCTTATTCAATTTCTGTGGCATTTTTTCTGACCACTGAGTATTTTCATAACTTAGACAGAAAAATGAATGCAAATCACTTGTGTAAAACCTTTCCTTTGTAAAAAAATACTATTTCCCGTTCTTATTTCTTTTAGTTAGTATATTAGAAAACCTTACCTGGTAAGAGGGTAATTTCTAGTATCTTTATTTCAATATACAGAATGGCTGTAAAGTCACTGAGTCAGAGGCAGTGTTTTGTTCAGCATGTTGATATTCCATGTTTGGGGCAGTCTGATGTGATAAATGTTTGAAATACATGAACAAAGAGATTGAGTTCCTGCTTCGAGCCATAGTCTTGAGCAGAGGGGAGAGGTTTATGTGTGAATTTAATATTGGTGAAGGAAGTTGGCCTTGAATGCAATCTGTAGTCTTGACTTCTCCATTCCCAGAGAGTGTCCTTTCCTAAAGGAGTTGTAGATATCAATGTTGTCTTTATATTTAACCTCTTCTCAGTTTTATAAAGTATATATTTGATTTCATTTTTTAAGAGATGGCAGATAATACCAGGTTTGATATTTCTTCTAGAATAAATGATTTCTCAGCTCACATAACATTTTACATGTGCCAATTTCTGGCTATAAATACAAATGTCTCCAGGGATCCAAGGGCAGAAATTTGCTCTTTATTGGAAGTTGAATGTATTTAGATGTCATTAATCTTGAAAAATAGTTTTCAGATATATGATGACTATAAATTTTAATTAGCTAATTTTTAACTCAGGGATGTGAGGGGGAAAGTCAGTAATTCTTGCTTTCTGTGGCATTTTCCTAACACCTCTCATTTCCAGATTCCACGTCTGTGAGTTACCCAGGAATGTACTTCCACTGTTATTGGCAAAATTTTCCCTGTAGATCATTCTCAGCAGGAAGCTATTCCTTGTCCTTTCTCATATATGGATATTGATGCAAGTGTGCATAGATCCATGCTGGAGGAGAACAGAAGTGATACCTCTTCAGCACTTCCAGCTGGGAGGAAGATTTGGTCTAAATGAAGCTGAGCTTAAAATCCATAAAAAGAAATTGTGCCACCCTTCAGGTTATAAATAGTTATTGTGCCATATCCTTTTCATGTTCCTCTTTCCTATTTCTTCATGATGTGGTAGAATAGTAATCCCGAGTAACACTTAGTTTAAAATAGTCTCAAAAATCCACTATTTACTTGGATTATTTTTAGCATTTTTGTTCTCAAGAAGCAGTGGAACTGGATTTACTGGGATTTGGGGTTGGTACCAGCAGCTGCTCCCTGGTAGACCCTGCACTAAAACAAATAGCAGCTCTTAGTTGTGAACTGACTGTGCCCATACCAGCAGCTGGAGCTGTGACTTCATTGCCTGAACGGTCCTGATTGTTCAGTGCTTTTCTGAGCCACCTCTCGTGTCCTTGAGGCAGAACTATTTTTAAAGAAATCTATTAAAGGAAAAGTTTAGGGTGGAATGTGTCAATTCTGTCATCAACTAAAACTGTCAGTGTGATCAGGCACGTGTTCCAGCCAGCCCGTCTGGGTTAGGCTGGATGTTCTGGGAGGATGTTCTGTGATGGTTTAACCCGAGCCACAGCCATGGAGAGTGGATGTGAATCTGTTCTTGCTGTGTATCTGTGAGTTTGTCTCATGAGAGCTGGCAGTTCACTAAGAGCTACTAGAAGAGAATTCTTAGAATAACAAGAAGAGAGAATTAGACTGAAGTGGAACTATTCTGTGGTATATCCAAACTTTTGATTTAGGAAGACAAGTGTATGTGGGTTCAATCCTCATGTTCTTAGTAGTTGCTTTTGCATGGGCCTTACAAGTTGGCTGCCTAATTAAGGCTGCAATAAATTATTCATCAGTTGAACTCATTAAACCAAAATTGCTTGCCTTTTAAAAGGTCATGCTGTAGTTTAGGAAAACTGTTTGGCTTGCAGTGGGTGAAAAATTGAAGTAGGCGATCACAATGTTTGGGATTTCTTTTAAACAGCTTTAAAATTTCTTATTCTAGCTGTGCTGAAATGGAATTAATGGTATTACTGACTGAGCTTACCCTCTGCCAGGCAAGCTGGAATCCTTTTCAACGTACACTTTCTTGGTGCCCACTTGAGAGATGCTTTTAGAATACCAGTATCTATGGAATGTAATTCCTGGCTTGACACAGACAAAAGTATTACTAAAAGTACAACTATGTCAAAATATGCTTCTAAAAGGTCTGAATGAATGCAGTACTTAAGTCTCTTATGTATTATTTTGAAACATGAAAAATTATTCCCACAGGAAAGGCCAATGCTACCTGCACTGTGCAGACTATTCTTTACATTTCAGCATTTCATTTACTGTTCTCTTAATTGCTTTTGTCCTTTGATTTAATACTTAAATCATGTCTTGGAAGATGGGAGCAGTGGAAGATAGTAGGGTGGTGTTGTTTTGCCAGTATATATACTTTTTCTATGTTTAACTGCTGCTAGTGTGAGAGAAGGTGGTTTAGTGTAAGTGGCACATGCATGAAACTGAGGGCATATGTTCAATTTTTTGCTTTTCATACCATCCTAAGAATTTTTTCTGGTGCTTCTTATCATATATGGTCAGTCAGTAAATAGTATCTTTCTGTAGCTTGTGCTCTGTTTAAAGCAAATGCTCTTTGGGTCCTGAAAAATGTTAATTATCACCATTCAGTTGGCTGCACATCATTTTCCTGAAGTAAATTCACTTCTTGATTGATAGTTTATTGCACAGCGTTTTATTTCTATTGATTCAGGGCACAGGAGTTGGTTGGTATTTGTCATCTGGACCAGCTTGTGAAGTAGATTCAATTTGTTGTAGGACCTTCAATATCATTTTGAGGGAAGCTCCTCCTTAAGGAGAGTGTTATTTTATGTCAAATCAGAGAAACATTTTCTTTGTATGCATCTTTGCGTGGCATCCCTGCCCATGCTAGGGAGGGTTGGAATAAAATGATCTTTAAAATCCCTTTCAACCCAGACCATTCTGTGGTGCTATGAAATACAATCCATGAGATCACAGGCAGTAATGTTTAAAAGGAGCTTGTTGCAATTTACTCCAAAAACTTGCTTAATATTTATTAAATACATGAATAATGCTAGAAGAAATTTGAAAGTTTCAAACTTTAGAAGCATTCAATATAATTGTTGCTTAACAGCATGAAAAAACTGCACAATAAACTTGCAAATGTGAATACCCATCTCTCTCTACTGAGCCACATAAAAAAAATTCCCATTTCTTCTTGTTCTGCATCACAGCATCCTAATTACCTATCACTTATGTGATACTGGCTAATATTTGCATCATTAGAAACAGTGCTGGAAAAGGACTGAGCTGGGAGTCCAGCAGAGGATCAGGCTGAACCTGAGCCTGCTGGAGTAGCAGTAGTAAAAGGCAAAGGGATCGCTGGCACCCGTCACATCTCTTGACCTTTTAGCATGTTACTGTCCCCTTCCAGTCTCCTGAACTGCCCCCACCCTTGACTCCAAATTATACCAGCCTCTTCCTTCTGCCCCACCTTACAGAGCCTGCTCTGCTGCTCAGCCAAATCCAGTTTTGCCCTAATGCAGAAAAGGCCTGTGCTGGCTTTATTCCTGTACCCAACAGGTAAGAGCTCCACAAGAGCACCTGCATTTCAGAACTGCAGCTCTGCACCTGGTGTCTCTTGACCTTTGTTGCAGCACAGGGTATATACTGCATTTTACGGGGCCATAGCACTGTAAAATTATTTACGGCATTCTTTAGGATCATAGGGTGGGAGGGAGAAGGAAAGGAACTGGTCTCTGATAGCAGAACTGAAAAAGGAGACTAGCAGGTGGAGAAATGGTTTGCAAGTTTGTACAGTATACTGTTTCCTTCAGAACTGACACTTCTGGGCTTTCACCAGTGGCCCAAGTGTGTTTAGTCTTGACTAGGATGAAGACAAACCACAGCAAGAAAAGTTCTGAGCTGATGGTGGGAGAGTGGTCAGACATTGGAACAGGGGCCCAGGCAGGCTGTGAAAACTCCATACTTGGAGATGTTCACAGCTCAGCTGAATTCAGAACCCAGCACAACGTGGCTTAAATTTGGTGTTGGGTCTCACTTAGAACTTTGCCCCCACCCCCTTTGGACCAAGGCATGGAGCCAGGTCGTATCCACAGGGTAAAAGGGGTTTGAGAAGCCTAAGCTTGTTTTGAGAAAACAAAAAGGGTTTTATGTATGTATACATATAAATATATATATAGACACTTCTTATATCTCATCATATGCCTGCACTCAGGTCAAAATCCCCGTGTGTTCTGTGTGAGCGCGAGCTCTCCGGCAGGTTTTAAATAGACAGCTGTAGTGGGTGGATCTGGGGAAGAGGCTTTATATTCCAAATAACAAACAGAACACATTTCTGCCTTAAATACAGCACTAATATGACTCCATAGAGCAGCTTCAAACAGTGATATGATGTAGAAAACAGGTCTGTGCACATATGTACACACACATGCGATTTTTAAGGCAACAAATTATTTTCCTTCCTTCTCTGCTACTTTAAGCTGCACTACAACTGTAAGCTTTATAGAATAGAATTGTTCTGGAGGCATTAAAAACAAAACCAGGGTGTCTATAAGACACATGACAAGTAATTGCCAGAGGTAGTTAAGATGAAAAATAAAGCAAAGTGAAAGAAACACCATTTTTCTTTAGGCTTAGGAGGAAAGTATATAAAAGGAAAAAAAATACTGTAAAACAACAAGAAAAGGAGTTGGCCAGAAAAAATAGAAGCTGATGAGCTGGGATGTATGTCAACACTGTCATTCAGGTCTGCATCTAAATAAACAACTACTGTGTTCTTCATCCCGCACTCTCAGCTGCACCTCCTTGCTCTCATCAATGCCTTTCAAAATAATTTTATGGAAATTATTGTTGTCCATTAAATCGATCTGACCTTCCAGTAATTTAACAAGGGAGGACTTCAAACTAGAAATGAGTGGTGTGATTGAGATGCTGCTTTGTGCACTGCAGGGATTGCTTCTATCAGTCTGTTTCCTTACAACAAAGGATTTAGCAAACAACTACTTCTATTGCTTTCCAAACAGAATGACTAAGAGATTGTTTTCTTGCTTGGAACTTCTGAATCTCCTTCCATATGGACTTCTCTGTCTGAGGAACTTTATCTGGTTTCCTTTCAGGGTCACACATTACCACTGTTTTCACAGCCTTGCTTTGCATATACAAAGCTCACGCTCCTACCACAACCCCTCTGTTTCCAGTAGGATCAGATGGTGTGAGCCTTCTCTTTTGTATGGCGACTTGTGTTGTTTCTAGCTGATGTAATTTATAGAGAAGGTGTGGAATTGCTCCTTCTATTCAGCTTTAAGTGTGCTCAGTCCACCAGCCAGATTTAACCAGCTATGGGAACTTGTGTACCATGTAGGATGCTGCCTTCATGACAGTAAGGCAATTCTTCCAATAGAACTTTTTCTCACTTCCTTTTCTTAAAACACAAATATAAAAAATCTTGAAGCAAGTTTTGTTTGAAACTGTGTTAGAGGCCTAAATGTGCCTCTAATTTCCAAATAAAAAAACTTGTAGAGCTTTTAACGTGTCACCTCTGATACAACATTCTGGTATTGCTACATTTTGTAGAATTCCTCCTGTACCTGCGTGATTTCATCAGGACTAGCTGATTTCTGCTTGATTTTCACTTGCCTCTAAATATACATAGAACTGTACAATGTCAGCATGGTGCAGTTTATAGTGAGTGGCTGAGATGATAAAGCCACGGGCAGCTTGCAGCATGACTGGTTTTTGGTAGTGAAGGAAGACTGCTCATATTCCTAAAGAAGTCAATCTTCCCTGCTTTTGAACCACTTTGTCCCTTCAGTTAAAATTTCTTTAGAGGACGCATTCTACCTGCGTCTAGAACCAGCCAGCAGGGGTTGCCATTGGTTTTCCTGTTACCTGCTCGGCAGAGCCTGGATTTCTCAGCAGACCTGAAACGTATGGCTGCCACGAGTGGCTGTGCTCAGAGCTGAGCACTCTGAGCACACGCAGCAGCCACCAGCTGGGGCTGACCTGACACCAAGGTGACTCAGTGGTTACTGTGACATTTGGAAGCTTTAGTAGTTACCAGTCCTTCAGTCTGTGTGGAGCAGGATGTACTGAGCACGTAGTTCCCGTGCTCTGCTTTGTCAGGCCGTACCTTTGCTTTTCTCATGCCCCTGTGTACCTTTGGGGCTCCCTGATGGCCATTTGAAGGTGTTTGGGCCTTTTACGTCCCTGGTGCCAACCATGATCTGTCCCAAGGAGAGGTGGGAGGGGTACTGGTCACTGCCATGCCTGTGCACACTGTTTCTTCTCCTCCTCCTCCCCCACAGGATGAGTGGGAAGAGGAGGAATAAAAATTGCTCCCTATTGTTCTGCCCTGGTATGGATAACTGATGCCTAAAGCTGTGCTCGGGGTCTAAATTTAGTCATTAAGTCTGTTGCAGGCATTTGCCATTCCAAGGTATCAGGGATAGTTTAATTTTTTTTAAATCGTCTGATGGAAGACTTTGGAATGATCACATGCCCTTACTGCAAACCACTCTTACACTGCTGCAGTTTGTGCTGCTTCACATTGCTACAGACTTGTCATTCAGACTTGGACACTCGCTCCAGGCAATACTTGGAATACAAGATGTTAACTCAGGAGCAGCTTATTAAAATTTTGCCTTTGGTTTGCCATGGAACTAGGACTTCAGTCAATCTAGTTTCTAATGACTTGGCTGGTTAAAACCTCCAAGACATGTCTTCTGCTGATCAATAGCCCAAAATGCTGTTCTGTGGTTGGTGTTTTGGTATCCAAATTTGCTGTTTCAGTGTCTAAGGATGCATGGAGTGGCTGTGTAAGAGAACTTTGATGGTTGTACTTCTGTGACTGGGTTTATTTTTAGGAAGCACAAAGTAAACTTATTCAGGGAATAGCTGCATCTGCTTGTAGGAGTAGAGAGCTGAGTTAATTGGTTCAGTTTGGAAAATAATGTGTTACAAGTATTTGTGTTTAAACTGATCTTGAAGCTATTGGGGTACTGGTAATACTGGCACAGTATGAAATGGGTACAGGTGAGTTTTGTAACTTATATGTACTAAGTTTGGAAGTAATTAATTTGGGGATGTAATCAAAAAGGTGGCTGTAATTTTGTCTTTTAAGGAAGACTAGAAAATTTCTGTGGAACCGTGGCAGATATTTTACCAAGCTAAACCTCAGCGTGTGATGCTTAAAAGGCGCGTGCACAATTAACAACGTGGGGCTGTATTAGTAAACAGTTTTAGTGGGGCGATGACGGTAGTTTATTAGGTTATGTCTGGATTTTGTACGCACACCTCTCTAGGAGGGACGTGCTGGCTTCCCCCCGAGGCTCCCGGAGCGCAGCGGTTCGGGAGCCGCGGGCACCGGGCTCGGTGCGTTCGGTGTGTCCTGTGCCCGGTGCCCGCTCCCGGGTGGCGGTGCCGCTCCCGGTGCCAGCAGCGGCGCCATTGGACGGGCAGGGAGCAGGGGAGCGGCCGGCACCGCTCCAGCGCCCGGCGGGCTGCGGCGGGGAGGAGGAGGAGGAGGAGCGGCTCAGGTGCAGGCAATCATCGCACGGGGGGAGCAGGGAGGCAGCGGCAGCCGCTCCAGCCGCACCGCGGTAACAGGACTGACTCCCTGTCAAGTGTTGGACATAGCGGCTGGTGAGGATGCGTGTAGGTGAGAAAGCTTCTCTATTGCTTTAGCAGGGAATTGGAGAAAGGAGAGTTTTTGTACGTGCTCTGTTGCTTATAGACAAAGGGAGCGAATAGGCGGAAATATTCGGGGATGTTATAAAATCTGAAAGGACTTTCTGTACAGCGTGGCGATGCACGACAGGAAATTAACTCCAAAAAGAATGCTTTCTCTCAAAGTGCTGCGACAGAATTGAACATTTCGCTTTTCTAGTATCTGAAATTTCTCCTGAAGACACGACAAGGACTATCAGAAACATCAGAGAGATCCTGGTTACTTTTAAAGAGACTTAAAGCAAATGCCAGCTGAATGACCTTGGAGATCATTTTATGTGGATTCATTAATTTTCACTGCTAGTCTTCTAGTCTCAAGAACTCTAGAATTAATGATGGTTTTAACGTTTTAGGGGCCTTTCAAAAAGCAAGGTTGTATACGATTAATTACCTGCCTAATGATTCCTGAACTAATCAAGCATTTACTTAAAACTGAATACAGAAGATGCTTTCTTTTAGTGTTTTCTCTCTCCATAGCTGTGAATAAAATGAACAAGGTAATGTCCTGCAAATAGAAGAACAATTTTTTTTAAAGTGACTATATATTATGCAGATCATCTGATAAATATAGAAACCTTAAACCCCTGAGAAGATGAAGCTGAGCAACAGAATAATGGAGTAGTAAACAATGGCAGCTTTTCTAGTCAAATCAGCATTTCATTAGCTTCCCAGCAGAATGCAGATGGAAGTTTCTGTGATCGTTGTGTGGGGGTTTGTGAAATGATTCAGTTGTTGCTACAGAGGTGAGCAATGTCATGGATATACCTATGAACTCCTGGGTACTGATCCACTGTAGTAGATATGGCAGAGTTTCTAAAGATGATTCTTTTAAATTGCCATTGCTGAAGTTAAATTCAAGAGGATTTATTTTGTCTATTGGGATCACTGAATTATGAGTCTGGCATTCATAATTGCAATGGACTTTTTAACTTTTTTAAAGGAACTGTAAATATTGACATGAGTCTCCAAAATCTATTTTTGAATTATTTTCATTTTTAAAGGAGTAGACACGATCTTCCTCTTTGTATGTGAGATGTATGTTTTCTTTCTTGGGAGCCAGAGGACAAATCTGCCTCATCCCCCACCTGTCTCCCCCTAAATAAAATTCATTATTCATACCCAAATAGTGGTGAGTCTATTGGAATTAACCTCAATAAAAATGTTTTCCTTACCTTTCCAATGAATAGCATGGGTAAGATGGAGTACCATCTTCTGAATCAAACAAGAAAAGTCAGCATTAGAAGATGAACTTTTTCCTTTAATCTCCAGTCAGTCTGTGATTTAAACTGAGACATAAAGATTATCTCCTGTAACTGCTGGTCCAGGAAACCTGAGCTGTACTGAGGTTCCTCCTTCCCTTCCTCTCCCTCTCCCCTGTATGTTCCAAAGTAAACGACTTTCTCAGGAAAATCAGTCAGATATTTCCCTCCCCTCCTTCCCTGGGAAATGAATGTGTCTCTTTCGTCAGTTTTTATCTCTATTTGTTTTAGAAGTGCCTTGTGTTTGCTAAAGATGGGTCAAGAGCACTGGAGGAGCTGACCAGTGGCCTTTCTCTTTCTGGCTTTTGTTTTTGTTTTTCTTTTCTTTCTTTCTTTCTCTCTCTCTTTTTCTTTCTTTGGTTTTTTCCTTAAAGCCAAGGTGTGCCAGAGGTGATGCACTGATGCTGAGGAGGCATCAACAGCTATGGGACTCTAATCCTCTCCCATGTAAGCACTGGCAGTGTCTGCAGAGAGAGACCGTGAGACGCTGGAGCAGAGTTTAGCTGCTGTTCAGCAGGTCAGCTGCTCACTAAGACTCAGATTGCACTGCTCCCTAAGCACAAAACATGAACCAGTCCCGATGGATTGAATGGAGGACTCTGAATGTGAGCAGTAGTGTTATGAACATATCTGAGCACCTCTCCTGCCCTCTTGGATTTGGTCACTACAATGCAGTTGACATCTGTATCCTTGAGACAGTCGTTATTGTCTTGCTAACATTTTTAATTATTGCGGGTAACTTAACTGTGATATTTGTTTTCCACTGTGCTCCACTCCTGCATCATTACACCACCAGCTATTTTATTCAGACCATGGCCTATGCCGATCTTTTTGTTGGAGTCAGCTGCTTGGTTCCTACTTTGTCCCTGCTCCACTACTCAACAGGTGTCCACGAGTCCTTGACTTGTCAAGTTTTTGGATACATCATCTCTGTGCTCAAAAGCGTATCTATGGCATGTCTTGCTTGCATCAGTGTGGATCGCTATCTCGCTATAACAAAGCCTCTCTCCTATAACCAACTGGTCACACCTTGTCGCTTGAGAATCTGCATCGGTCTCATCTGGATATACTCTTGCCTGATCTTCTTGCCTTCTTTTTTTGGTTGGGGAAAACCTGGTTACCACGGAGATATTTTTGAATGGTGTGCTACCTCCTGGCTAACTAATGCCTACTTTACTGGCTTTATCGTGTGCTTACTGTACGCTCCTGCTGCCTTTGTCATATGTTTCACCTATTTCCACATCTTTAAAATCTGCCGGCAGCACACCAAAGAGATCAGTGACCGGAGAGCTCGGTTTCCCAACCACGAGGGGGATGCTGCTGGGGAGGCCGGCCACAGCCCCGACCGCCGCTATGCCACGGTTCTGTTCCGGATAACCAGCGTCTTCTACGTGCTCTGGCTCCCTTATATCATATACTTCCTGCTGGAGAGCTCCAGGGTGTTGGAAAACCCAGCACTCTCCTTCCTAACTACGTGGCTTGCTATAAGCAATAGTTTCTGCAACTGTGTGATATATAGCCTCTCCAACAGCGTGTTCAGGCTGGGACTGCGGAGACTGTCAGAGACAATATGCTCATCTTGTATGTGTTCAAAAGACAGGGATGTACGGGACCCTAAACCAAGGAAACGGGCTAATTCCTGCTCCATTTAAAGAAAACTGGTGCATGTAATCAAATGCTGAGTTTTGGTAGTATTTGTGGTTTCTGGAAACTTGCCAGAGAGAAATGTTTACTTGAACAGCTTGCTGTGGTGTTAGAGAGAATTTGAAAGGGATCCTGGAAAAGGCGAAGGCAGCTGTAAGAAGGGTCACTGAACTCTTGTGAAATTGTCAGGAGAACAGTTCGACAGAGATGATGAAGAAAGTCAGAAATAAAAATCTTCCAAAGGGCATGAAGTAACTGGCACATCAGAGGAGGTTCCTCGTAAAACAAATTAGTTAGTTACTATCTTACATTTTCCCCCTGGTAGACAAGGTGTCTTTGTGTCAGAATATACTGTAGCCTTCAGAATTTTAATACATTTAAGAGGAAGCAATCAACACCACAGTATGCAGCTATCCGTAAATTATATGCTTGAGGACTGTAGTAGATACTGCAGGTAATAATCAGCTCTATCTCTTTTCACATATTGTACAATTTTCAGTTGTACAAAAAGTCTGCAGTGCATAAACCGTATCCTGGGCATGACGCTTTGGGATGAACTGGCACCTTTTGGTACAACTTACACAGAAGTTCCCCCTCTCATTCCCTTTTTTTTCCATGCTGTGCATCCCTCTAATCCGTGGTGTGCAGGTGGGTGAGTTTGAGGGCACCTGTGGGGTAACCTGAGTTCCAGACCTTTCTTTCTGCAGGAAGCAGTAGCCCTCTCTGGCTGGCTGCAGCTGCCCATGTACGATGATTTCTCCAGTCATTCCCTCTCTTGACCCAGTTCAGTCAGCACACGGTGCTGATGGGGTGTCCTGTAGGGTGTACTGAAGCTTTTCCTTACTGGTTCACAGATGCTCCTAATGCAGATGTGATAATGGTACACAGCAGCACTACTTAGAAAATTAAAACTGACTGACCCTTTTCTTTGGGAAATCTAAAGTGCTTACTGTTGTAGCTGTCAGTCTGTTGTGTCAACCTCACCTGCACATACCATATTTTTTTAAGAGAAAATGTAAATTGTGGTCTGTGCCTAATGTTTTCATAGTACATGGAGTAGGTCAGTGCTACAGGATCAAAAACTTTACACTTGCTTTAAGAGAAATACTTCTGTGCAGTTCTTTGTTAGACAAGTGTTCTCAGAGGAGGTGAACAAGACAGTTTAGTGTTCAATGCAGACCAAGAGCTTCAGTATTTCCTTTTGTACTGAACTGACTTTCAGGTCCACTGATGAAATCTTTTTGATTTTGCAAGGGCACACATTAGGTTTGTGTAATAAATTGCCAGGGGTTCAGATGCATGCCAATCAATACAATATTTAAATTATAACTTTGAACCAAATGTAATTTTCTTAGATGGTTATTGGCTTTTAAAAAAGGCCCAATTATTGATTATTGGTGCCTTTTAACACTGCACTATTATTCCTTCTTTCACCAAAATGCGTATGTAAAGATTGTGCCTATTACTTTTTGTAATGAAAGCTGACCACGTGTGCACACTTGTGGTTTGACTCTAGAGCTCCCTTAGTACTGTACTCTTTGTTCTGTTGAGGTGGTTCTGAACCCCTGTACATTTTTTTAAACCTGTAAGAAAGTTGAAACAATGGAATAAAATAGTATTATGTCAATTAAACTCAGCCTTGGCATTAGTTCCCTGATGTTACACTCTGTTCTCTGGGAATGTCCTTTCGGTTAGGACTCAAGTGAACAATTTCAAATCCAAATTTCAAAGCTGCTTACTTGATGTCTAAAATGTTCCTGTTCTGGTTTCTGGCACTGCACGTCTCCAAAGTAGATTCAGGCATGACTTGAAACGTTCTTCAAGCTGTTCTGAGCTATTGCTGACACCCAGCTCTCACAGGTATTGGGGAAAAATGAGTAGAATCCTTCACATGGATCTGGTAATGCTCCATGTCTACAGAGGAGTGTATTTGCTGCCTTCTTTTGACAAGTTCTTGTTTATTTCAGGAGGCTTTTTTGGCTCACTGCTGCTCTGTATGGTTGTATAACCCCAACTCTTCCTACAATCATGGCTTGCATTTAGTTAGTTTTGTCATTTTTTTTTCCTGCTCAGTAGACCCTCAGCAAGCAAGACTTCGGCAAGGAGCAAGATCTTATTTCTCACAGTTCATCAGGCTGGTTTCTTACCAGTAAAGTAATTTTGTATCTGTGCTCCAGAGCTGGCTGCTTAGAGGTTCTGATTTTCGCTGGGGTTTCTGGTGATGAGTTTCTATGGGACCTTCCAGAATTCAAGAGAAGTTCTAGTAAGTGCTTGAAGTGGAACTGACATTTACTGAAGCCAGGCAGTGTGTTGTGACTGTGGTACGGTAACTCCAGACGTGTCAAAGACCCCAGCAAACTCCTTTGGCTCAGTTGTTCCCTAACTGAACCCTGTTTGTGTGACCTCAGCAAGTGCAGTTGATGTTCAGCAACTTCAAGCTTTATTGCCTGACAGTGCTGGGTCAGAGGTAGGGCTTGGCCTCAGGGGCTGCACCACAAAGTTTGCTCCCCCTGAAGGGCACAGTCGTTCCTCTTTGCCATCGTGTTTAGTGTGTGGATTTCCTTTTTCCTCAGGGTGTTCTTGGGGAGAGAGAATATAAGAGAAATCCAATATCCTGGAACCAGCTTGTAGGTTCTAAGGTTCTTTACCCCCTGTTTAAAGTTTTTGTTTTGGTTTGTTGAACACTGGCTTCACGTTGTTAGCGCAGGAACACAAATTTGCTTACCTGAACTTGCTGTAAAGTCTCATTTCACCCTATTCTCTATAAGTCTCCTGGAATCTGTCAACTTAAACATCCTTAGCAGATATAAGTATTGCTTTTTTTTCTTTCTGTTTCCCAGGTGACAGGATTTGACCTGGTCAATCACATGACTCTTTAAATTTAGTGTGTGTATTTCATTTTATGGAAGAGTTTTCTAAACTCAAGATTTAAAATTTTTATTTGAGGGACATTTTGTTTACTAATGCTGTCT
Source organism: Bombycilla garrulus (assembly GCA_013400315.1). Classification (NCBI taxonomy): domain Eukaryota; kingdom Metazoa; phylum Chordata; class Aves; order Passeriformes; family Bombycillidae; genus Bombycilla; species Bombycilla garrulus. Next base: position 567,789 of record VXBU01009385.1, on the reverse strand, counting down.
GAGGATTCCAGCTGGTGCTAAATTCTCTTCCAGAATTAGAAGGCTGGCTATTTTAATGGATTCAAAAAGTCACAGAAATTCCAGTCACCCAATATGTCACTTTTGATTTACATTCTGTCATTATATAAAATTGCATCTTCTTGTACGAAAATCTGATTAAACAATGTTACTTTTAAAGGTGGCACCCACTTTCATGTGCCTGAAGATCTTTGATTTACAAAATACCTGGTAAATAGCAGACTAGACACTGACTAAAAGAAGTTGATGGGAAAAAACCGTTGTTAATAATACAGGTAATAAAAAGGAAACAGATGTAAAATACTAAATGAAAAAAATGAAGCTATATGCCTGATAGGTAAGCAAAACAAATACATATATATATATATACACACAAAAAACTCCTTTATGCAGGTAGATTGTTGTGCTGTTACATTTCTCCGGGATGCTTGTGCTTGCAGCATACCAGGGGCAATGTCAAGGTCGATTGCTTTACCATTTTTGGAACCTCATGTCTGCAGCCTAAGGAAAAACCCAAAAACACTGTGTAATGGCAGCAAAAGAACTACCAGAAAAGTATTTTTTCCTTCACCAGATTCTGTGTGCTTCCTTATTTTCTGGCTAAGTAAATTTCTTCTTAAAATACTATTCTTTAACAGGAAAGGGAACTGTAGTGATAAAAACCACATTGCTGTCTTTTATGGTTTACTTATTGTCTTACAGTAAGATATTCTTTCCCTGTTTTCTACTTAAGAATCCATTTTGTAATTGCACTCAGTAAAGCATGAGGTACTGGGCAAGTTTTATTTTTTGTGGAGTCTTTGTGCTTCCTCTGTTGAAAAGTTGGGCAAAGTTGCTTTATTGAGCTGCCTTTCACAGGTAGTTTAATCAGACCTTTTAAAACAGTGGTTTTATTGGTTTTATGATTAATTTTAATTCATTAGTGTTTGACAGCAAAATATCCTTGAGTACATTTAGTTTTTACACTCAGCAAAAGCAGTAAAATGTCCTTTTATGGGTAAATAAATTTAGCAGTTGATACTAGAAATCAAGATTTAATGAGTTTTTTCAATAGCTACTTAATTTCAACGTGGAGCTGTTTTACCTTTCCATATTATGGTTGTAGCTAAGCACATAAATAAACAGATTCTTTATTTTTGAAAGCTGGTGCTGCAATGCTGGGGATGTCTATCTCTGAGCCCCAGTCCTGCTGTTCCCAGGGTGGGTTATCCCTTTAACAGCTTTCCAGCTCAGCTGCAGCACCTCGGTCCTGGAGCTGAGTGTGCCAGGGAGCAGTGCCAGGGTTCAGCTGCCTGCTGCTGGCGGGCAGGAGTGGCACTGAAGGTGGCAGTGGCCTCCACAGCCATCCACCAGGGCCAGCTGATTTGCAGATCTTTCAGTTTTATTGTCCCTGTCACCAAAGGAGAAGTTTAAGTCCTTGACTTCATCCCTGACCCCTGTTCCCTCTGGCTCTTTTTCTTGTGGATAGAATGGTGCATCTTTCTGCTGAAGAACTGAATTTGATTGATTTTGTTGGGTTTTTTTCACGGAAAGTTTTTCTTTGTGTCACTTGAGTGGCCAAACCAAACACTGCTTTGTTAACTAGGTGCCAGTTATTTTGCAGACCTTTCCAGAAGTGGCAGCATCACTGAGGTAGTGTTTTCCTGTGTAGCATTGCCTAGTACATTGCTTAAAGGTAGCACTTTCCAAAGATTGCAAGGTTTTTTGCTAAACCGAATATGGGGTTCAAGTAAACCTGATTTCCCCCACCTCATTTTACATAGACATATATAATTTTTTTCTAAGTATGTACTGAATTTCTACATAGATCTCAGCATTTCTAACCAAAGCCTGTGCCATTATTGCTGATTGGATGAAAATGATGTGGAAGGGTATTTAAGAGGAGCTTCCTACACGTGGATTTTTCTAGTCATTCTGTAAAGAAGTTATTCCTTTCCCCATCTGATATTAGGACAAACCCCTGAGCTGTAAGTGCTAAAGGAGTGGGATGTGAATGGAGAAGCAGCTGTTAATGGCTCCATGCCCCAACGCAGCCCTGAGAAAATACTGAAAATCCCTTGCTTTTACATCCATAATTTCTTTAGGCTCCTCTTTTGTGCAAGTACTATGAAAGGTAGGATAAATATAAGGAAACCTTAGTGCTTTCAGCTGCTCTGATGGGTGGCTAGGAAAAGAAATTTCAGGCAGTAAAATCTTTGGGACTTTACCCCATTCATACACTGTCTGCTGCCAGACTTAACCCTCTGGAGCTGACTGTGACAACAGAGCTGCAGGGTTTCCTTTTAACCACCGTTTGACTCTGTCTGGACCAAAAAAAGGTGACTGGGAGCAAAATGAAACTTTGCTAAGTGCAGTGATTACCAGGGAAGAGAGTTTCTTTTTTCCTATGCGATGTTTGTCCCTGTCTCAAAAATCACAGTGTGAAATTTACAACTGGCAGTGTTAGAAAAAGAGACACCAAGGCTTTGAGAAGGGGAAGCTCAGAGATGTCTGTCATCATGTGAGGGCACTTGTGCAACTTGACAGCATTGGTCTTTGTTTCCTTTATATGAAATGTATTTTTTTTTCCCCTTCTATATATTATTTCAATAAGCACAAATTCTTCTCATCAGGGAAAAAGTTCATTTTATGAGATATTTAAACAAGGAACAGGGTAGTGGTTTGGGCAAGTGTAACAGAGGGTCCCAAGTTACTTGTGAAAACATGTACTACTTCAAAATTCATACATTTTAGGCAGGAATGTCTTCAAATACCTGGCCCAGCTGAGGGTTTCCAGTCCTTGTATCATCTCTCCAGTGGTGTTTATGCTTGTGGAAAAGTCCTTCTTGTGGAGCAACCACATTTAGAATTGTAAATGGACAAATGATGTTTTCTGTGAGGAAATAGATTTGTTCTGCCTTAGGAAAGACACTCGCTGAACCTCCTCATATCTCTGTTGTTCAGGGTCCTTGGCAGCTCTGCACAAACCCACTTTTGGGTGCTGGTGTGTGGGGCTGAAGTGTGTGCTGAAACTGTTACTCATGGAGTGAATCCTCTGCAGGTGGGGTGGGAGACAGCTGAAGGCAATAATGCCTTAAACTGCCTCAGCAAGACCCTTTCAGAGCTGTGGTTGTTAGGGCTTTTAATGGTTAAGACATTTGTTGTAATTTAAAAGTGATCTATATGCTGTGAGTAATGAATTGTTATTAGGTCAAGAACAGAGTAGTCTGGCTTTCGTCTGTGCCCTTAAGACACCAAAAGGATCTTCATGTTAGAGTCAGGTAGATTTTCAGGCACTACAATTTCTATAGGGAGTTTTAATGCAACTGTCTGTACATAAGGATTATCAATAGTCATATAATGGCAAGGTTTCAGTGGCAGCTTTTCCTGCATTCCAGGGGCTTTGGGGATCACTTTGTGGCTCAAGTTGGATAAGTTTCAAGTGTGTGCTGAAATTATCAAAGCCAAGACAGCAAACACAGGCTGTAAAGGCAAGATGCTTATCCAAAACGATTTTCCCTGTAGTACTGGATGTTTGGTATTGTCCAGGCAATTATCTCATGTTAGCTTATGAGGGTGCCTTACAGAAAAGAAAAAATCTAACACATGTAAGCAGAACTGCATGCTGCCATAATGAAATCATGTTCAAGATTTTTGATTTTTCAACTCAGGACTCATATATTCTCTGTGATCTCTTACTTTGGGAGCTCCTAACCAAGTCATTAGTTTCATTTTATGGCTGTGCTTTACTTGCTCTCTGGCATTTGGGTTTTTCAAGTTCAATTTTAAATTTGAGTTATCAATCCAGTTTTGCTGTTTTGTAGCTGTGTTTTTCACTTGACTCATGTAAAAACTTTTATGGAGTGTTGGAGAGGTCATGTCCTTGAAGGGAACTGCATCCAGTCTGAAATATACTCGGCTGCACTTCATTGTATCTGAAAGAAATATTGCTGTACCTTGTTCTCCAGATTTCAGGTGTCTTGGCAAGCACATCAGTGACAGATAACATGTTCTCTAACATCCTCTGTTGGGCTGAAACATTTGCTTCTGATTTTGTTTGTAAATGTTGCTAGCTAAAGAAACTCTATTTTGGTAGTGAATCAGTATTTTGGATGGGGTTTATGGAGATAATTTATCTGTGTGTCATATTTCCTCTAGTTCTGATGTTGGAACAGAAAGGTTCTTATTTAAATGCTGCTGGAAGTTCTGTCCACTTCCCCCTCCTTTTTTGGGAAAAGTATATCTGTGAAGCTTGGTCATTTATACAATTGGACTTCAGTGATCATCTTATTTTATGCAATTTGTTGCATTAGTAATGCCTGTAATTTGAAAACAAAAAATCATAGCTAGTTCTCTTGTAATAATGATATTGGTTTTGTTTAAAAATAAATGATACAAAGATGAAAATTCTTTACATTGGTATAAAGACATTTGAAATGTGCTGTATGTGAGGAATACCTGCTGATAATGTGTGTTTGGGGGACAGATGAAATTCAAGAGATTAAATGTAAATATTAATTCTGAAGAAAAGCAGGCTTATTTTTCATACAATAATAAAATTAATTGAATCGGCTTTCTGTCAGGGAATTTTGGGTTTCTGTATGTCACCTTATATAGATGGTAGTTTAGAGAGCCATGGCTTACCAAAAAGTGCTGAGGTATTAATAATTATAAAAATAATAATAAGATTACTAGAAATCATCTCTACCATCACCACGATGTGCCTAGACCTTGAATCCCAGCTGTGACCAGTCCATGGTAGCACAGCTGGAAGGAATTCTGAGGAATGGCAAAGGAACTCCTTTTCTCTAGGGGGTGTTAAAGTCCATAGGATTTTTCAACTTAGAAAAGAGGATTAAGGTACAGGGGAGTTTGAGAAATCTGTGAGGTTGGGATTGTCCTGGGGGAAAACTGGATAGAATTACCCACTGTTTCTGTTCCAGAAAAAAAAAAAAAA
>VXBU01009385.1:417254-562733 GCA_013400315.1 Bombycilla garrulus | reverse complement strand
GTAGCACTATGAAAATAAACTGTGTGTATAGTGAATCATGGAGCGTACTGACCAAAGAAAGATCCTCTGGGTGGTAAAAGCTGAAATGAGTTAAAAATTCTGGAGAGTTTATGGAGGGGTGTGTCTTCTATGTGTGTAAGGTGGCAGTGGGGGAAATGTCAGTATCATCAAATGTCTCCATCATTTCTTGCTAGGAAATCGAAATACCTTCTGGAAAAGCACCAACAAAGCAGGTGTGAAGGGGCCTGTATTGCTGGTTCTGAGATCAAGTATTTAGGGATACACCTTTACTTAAAAAAAAAAAAAATGTAGCAGGTTAGAGCCAAGCTGTTTTATAGTCAATCATAGCAGAAAGGGCTTTTAACCCAATGTAAATACCAGGATTTTTTAGCAGCCAAAGGGATGCTGCAAAAGCAGGGTTGCTGAGTCTCCACAAGTCGAGTACCCCAGCCAATCTGCAGCTGGTTCAGCAGAAGTCCAACAAGTCCCCCCCTTCATCATGCCACTGGAAAACTTGTTGTGTCAAGCCTATAGGATAAAAGAAAGGACAAGGACTGCCATGTTGTGTTCAAGAAGGAATAAAGAAATCCTTGATACGATCTCTCTGCCCTGACAGCCTGTTGTGGCAATAGCAGAGTTGAGGCAAGTAACTTAATAAGCTGTGATGAGGATCCAGTCCAACAACATTGTTCCACTCTTAGTCAGCAGCATGTTACCTGTGTTCTGAAATGATGTGTTATCCATCCAGAAAAACCAGAACTCCAACGAGATCTGGAAAGAACTGTCACTGATGTATTTATAGAGTTGGAAGCAGCTCTGGCTGTCAGCAAATCTCCAAAACTATATATCCTTGTTAGCTTTCTAGAGAGCAAGGCTGTTCCATCCTACTCTTTCATTTTAGAATTGGATCAGTTAACATAGGTTTGCCCCTAATAACATTTTCTCATTTCCTTTTAAAGCCAGTATTGATACTTACATTCTGTGAATAAAATGTGTTTGGGTTTTTTTTAAGGTGCATTGTTGGTCCATACTTTGCTAGATTTGAGTGTCTAAATCATGAAGTGGATTTTCTGTGCTCCAGTTTGTTTTCCTGTTTTGCAGATCCATGGACTCCTGCACCTTCAGGCTAGCTTGAATTGTCTTGCTCTTCATGTTGTGGAAAAAAAGGGAAAATACCAGGCAAAATTGCAGTTTTGGATGTCAGTGTTGAAGTTATTTTGGTGACTGAGTTAGTCTTTTTCATTTTCCTAGAGTACAATTTCTCATTGTGCTTGCAGAAGCCAGCAAGACCACTAGTATTTTCATTTTTTTCTTACAGAGTAATTATTATTTGAAAAGAAAACTGCTTGTACAGAAAACTTTGAAATGTCAGGTGGATATTTGGATTTTACTGTAGGGTTTTTTTTTTCTGTTACCATACTGGAAATATTGTCACTGCCAATTTAAAGTACTGAAAAAAAAAGAAGGTGTAGGCACTGGCAGGCATCTCTAATATGTCTCCTAACAACATTTACAGTCTAGAAATCATCAAAACTTGGCAATATTTTAATCCAAAAGCATTTCTGCAGCTTTTAAGTATGATTGTGTGTTAGTGCTGTTACTTATGCACGTTCTTCTAGAAATCAAACCTCGTACAGGTGAATATAACTAAGTTATATCCACCCTTCATTCCTGCTGCAAGAAAATTCCCATTCCCTCAGGGGAACCTTGGGACTTTAAGGAAGTTTGACTCAGTTTTGCATATTCAGCCTAACAGTGAGATGGCAAACCCTAAACTCTGATTTTTCTGCAGCTACAGCCATAGCTCACTAGATCTCCTTCCCAGCAGCCTGGAGTGGAGCAGGAGCATTGCTGATGAAACAAATGCACATCTGTGTTTGTGTGCTCGGCTGGAGACAATATGTTAACATATGTACCAAAAATCCCATTTCTCATCTCTGTTAAAAATACTGCTAAAAAATCAGAGGCTGTGAAAGAGGAAAGGAAGAGAGCACTTAGCTCCGGTTTGCTACATTGCACTTCACATTTTCTATTTTTGCAATAAGGGAATTGACAGGCAGGATTTGAAAACAGCTTTATTTTTTTGTGCATGTAAAAACACTACTTCTAGGAATATTATGCTACAGTATTTCACATTAGTGAAAAACATTTGAATATAGATGGTTGTGGTAAACACAGAACAGCTCAAATAATATCCTTGAGTTATACTTGTAAAAACTTTGTAGCTCCAAAGAGTTTGGCTAAATTTTACTTTAGTTCTTTGTCAAGTCTTCCCTTTCCCCCTAGTTGCATTGCTTTGCTTTTTTTCTTTTTTTTTTCTTTTTAATTTAGCAGGATATTGCCATTTTTCCTTGAAGTGAAATATGACCATATGTATATAAAAGGCATCAAACCATTCCATGACTAGATGAAAGATTCAGTCTTACTTTTTGTTGCTGTCTAGTTTGTCTGATGGACTGTTGGAAAAGTCAGAATTAGAGTTGGAATCTCAACTGATATAGGGAGTGTGTGGGGAACTTTTTCTTAAAAACTTTCTTTTTTCTATTTTTATGAGACTGTAATCTTAAAATCAGGAAACTGTTCCATAACTGTTTTATGGTGTGTAGAACTTTTGTTAGATATTTGCTTCCTTGGCTGCTGCTGCAAGAAGCCTTTATCCATCCTTTGAGAACTTTGTGCATAACAGAAGGTTGTTAGCCACACTTCATTTTATTATTCTTCCACCTTAATTGCCCACAACAAAATAATCTCATCCATTTAAATCAAATTTAGGTTGTGGCTTTTGCTGTTGGACCTGGACAGAATGATTTATCTTGATTCAACCTCTTCACTCCTTCTGGTTCTTTGCAGCAGCATCTCTGGCAGTGTTTGAGTGACCTGCTTTCTTATTAATGGTTTTCTTTCAAAATTAGGGCAATATTAGCATACATTGTGTTATATTTAGATTCCCTTCTTCTTGGAGTTTGATGGATTCACTGTTAGATTTAGAATGGGAATTTAATATTTTGTGCCGTGGAATTGTATCCTGGTTTGGTAACTTCCTGGTTCGGAAGATTGGTAGCAAAATCTTTGCTCTGAACCCTAATAAAAATACATGTTCATAATATTTGTAATTATTTCAGTCATAACATTCAGGAAAATGTCACTAACATTGAACATAGACCCAGTTGTTTACTTTTCCAAACAGATGAGTAGTTTTTGATAAACCAGCAGGATTGAAAACTTGCTTTCAACACTGACAGAAAGGGCACCTCCCTTCTTTTTGGTTTTGGTTTGATCTCTCATTTTTAGAACAAGAAATACTGTTCATATATGTAGTGAAAGGCTGTAAAAATGGGCAGTGTTCAATTCCCACTCATTTCATTAGTTAGGTAAATCAGTGCATAGGAAAAGGCACAAATCCATTCTGAGCTAGGCTGAAGGAGAATGTCCTCCCTCCCCAGCCTGTCACATGCAGAGATCCCATCTGGGAGCGTGGAATGAGCTCCAGATTGGGGCTGGAACTCATCCAGTCCGTGTTACTGAAACCTTGCAGCAAACAGAACAAAGCACAGCCACAGCAATCCTTTCACCAGCACTGTCCCTTCAATGACAGCATGGTTTTTAATGAGGGTGATACTGCAAAGCATTCCTTCTCTTCAGTCAGCGTGGGAAGCTTGGAAAGGTGTAAGTTTGAAGTGTGATCAGGATATTTTGCCTAAAACCTTGACCTTCTTTGTGAGGGTGTTTCTTTGTATTGTTATCAAATATTGGCTTCTGGAGCAATTATTTTTGCACTTCTGATTAGCTAATTTATTTCTCTCAGTAGTGCAGAGTGTGAAAGAAAAGAGAAACAACTCTGTTATATTCACCTTTACTAGGTTTGATTTTTATAATTATCTTTTTTTTTCCTATGAAAATAATTTATTTAGACCTGTGAAGGGGAAGATTAGTTAGAAAAGCTCATTGCTTTTTTAATTCCTAAATTTTATTATTAAAAGTTACTTAGGAAAAAAAAACAAAGATGGGTGTTATTGGTGGTTTCAAACAACCACTTTTTCTCCTGGTTGAGCATCATTACTTTTATCTTGAAGAAAATACCTGATGATCCAAATTAGATCTGTTCTGGCACCTTCTCAGTCTCTAAGCTTATAGTCTCTTTATATTGTTTAAACTTCAGCTAATATTTTTTCATATTTCAGGAGTAAATTCCCTATGCTGTCGTGTATCTAAGATAAATCCACCTTCGCTGCTGCCCCCATTTATTAAGGTATCTTATTTATAAAGACAGCTGATCCAGATGAGTTCTAACCAATTTTGCACTTCCTGATGGTCCTTGTTTGCCTCTCAGAGGTTCCCTGTTCCTGGCACATCAGTAACCTCACTGCTCCTCTTCCAAACCTCAGTATTTTAAGGTAAATACCCACAGGGAGAGATCTTGAAATTTAAAGGTCATTCTCAAATGGCTTTTAGAGTGGCAATAAATAATCAAGAATAGCTAGGATTTTTGGAGACAAAAATTGTATCTCGTGGCTTTCAGAGCTTAGGTTATTGTGATTTTTATTTTTTTTTTTTTTTGAGGTGTAGCAGAGATAGAACAGCCCTTGGATACCTGGGGATTTAAGGTAAAATTCCCACTCACTTGAAGCTCCTGAATAGACCTGGCCTGATTTTTCAGGATTGCTGAGCAACCCAAAATGTCATACAGATAACTCAACAACTGTGGATTTCTTACTAAAGCAAGTAAATAATCTTCACAGATATTCTGTTAACTTACTGGGATCTGAAATTCGAGTATTTTCTTCTAACTCATATATTATATGAGGATTGTTTTTTTAGCCAAGGGAGGGATTACAGTTATTTAACCTAAATCCACTTTCTGATTGTTATGTTGTCTCCCTGGAACTGATGGTTACACTGCTGACAGGAATACTATTATCAGTGAAATGTAATGGGTGGTTTCAATTCCTCCTATTTTTCATTAATGTATATATATGTATAAGTTCTGTTTATTTTGTAATTCTTCTCTTTTTCTGATTCTCCCTTTTCCATGTAGTTGCAGCCAGGTTTTTTCAGGCTTTTCTAGCAAGCAGTGCTCCATGTTGTCCTGAGAGTGTTTTAGTGGAAGTGAGGAAGAGCTGTGATAAGAGTAGACTGAAACTAATGGAAGTTTGAATTCTTCTCAAGGGTGTGTTTAGGTGGGTCCTCCTAACAAGATGTCAAATAGCACCCTTGCAGCTTTTTAGTTTAAATTGCAAACTGCAACTCTCCAGGGCATGAACAATCCATATAAAGCAGTTGCAAACCAAGAAGGTTTTTGATCAACAAAAACTGTTTCCAGGACTCAGAGTTCTGCTCCGAAAGAGAGATTTTTAACTGCATCACAAATGTGGGTGAAAGGTTGAATAATATGGAATGAAACCAAATGAAAAAAATGCTGGAGCCTGTGTTTGCGATTGCTTGAGCAGTGGTGGCACCCACTTCACCCTCATGGAGAGCTTGGTCTTGCTGGGCTGTGTTTCCATTACACTTACTTTTTAAGTTGGCTGTGCTCCTAAACTCAGCAATCCCACTTTGGGGGACTTAGACTGCTCTTCATCTGTTAGATACGAGATTGGAATAAGAAAGAAAACAGGAGGTAACAAGTAGGTGGGAATAAATCACAATTCTGCTCTGTTGGAACAGACAGCATTTTTTCTCCTATCTCTTTCCATCATCCAGTAGAGATTTCTTTTTAACTTTTTGTTAATGTCAAGAAGCAGAAAACGTACATTCTCACTCTGGTTTTTTTTTTCCAATCCCACTGTTTATGTAACAAAACAATTCTGTTGGAAATAAGAGTTTTCTTAGAAGTCAGTACTGTTATATTTGTATGTACTGTCTTGATTTGAGCAATAATAGCTGTGTTCAGGAACACCTTGTTCGCTCAGTCCCTGGGAATTCTTGGTGTGAGGCAAGACTGCACCAGAGTGATCAGCAGCATCCCTTGTCTAAGGAATGAACCAATGTCTTTAGTGGGCCAGGTATGTAGCTTCGTCGAGATGAATAATGCGTTTTTTAAAAATTAAGTTTTAGAGCTCCAATTCTTAATATTGTCTGCAACAATCACACAATTCCAAGCTTGTATGGGACTGTGTGAGGAAGGGCTTTGCTAGAATTGGTACTGTTATTTTCCTAGCTTGTAGGGAGCAGGACAAGAAGACACAGCCTCAGGCTGAGCCAGGAGAAGTTCAGGCTGGACATCAGAAGGAATTTCTTCTTGGAAATGGTGCTCAGGTGTTGGAAGGGGCTGCCCAGGGAGGAGGTGGAGTCCCCATCCCTGGAGCTGTTCAAGGAACAGCTGAACATGGCACTCTGCTCTGGGCTGGTTGACAAAGTGGGGATGGTCATAGATTGTACTCAATGATCTTGGAGGTCTTTTCCAGCCTAACTGGTTCTGTAACTCTGTGAAACTGAAAGCTTAGCAAAGGCTTTCTCAGGAAAGCTGTCAGTGCATTTGTTAGGATAAGCAGACAGGCCAATTTTCAGAGTTTGGAAATCTTCCGCCTTAAAGTGTGAAGAAAACTTCTGCTTCTGCTGAGGCTGCATTTTCTACAGATCAAACCCAAAAATACCTTGCAACAAAAACCAGTAAGAAAAATCTTACACTGACATTAGTGGAAGATTTGTTATAAAAATAACTTGAAGAATCAGAAGAGTGGTGTGAGAACTCTGTCCTGGGGAGTCAGCATGCTTCAGAATGGGCCTCTGTAAATTTTATGTAAAGCAGAGAAGTGTCCAGCAATTCCTTTTGTTACAGCCACTGTTCTAAAATCTGAGGGATGCTGCAGCCTCTGGCAGAGGTGACCTGGATGCTCTGTCTGAACTGAGTGTCATTCAGGTACCGTTAGAAAAGAAATACTCTACAGTGAAAAATGAACTTTTTGATACCAACTTAGCCACACCTTCCAGGTGCAGTTAGTTATCCATGTTTATGGCATTTCTATGTGGATCAGAGGATGTGAATAATATCTAGTCTATATGGTCAGGGCAGAAAAATTCTAATAAGAGTCTGCGTTGTTGGTGCAGGAAATACTGGCTCACCACTATATATAACTTTCTAAAGCCTGAGTAAAATAGCAGGATAATTCTAATACTTACATGGATGTGGCTGTGGAGGCTAAAATCAGTGGTTTATGGGATTGTTGTAGCGCTGCTTCTGGGAAGATTAAATGAGCGATAAATTGAACTGGTAGAATATTTATGGAGAATGAGGATAGGGATGAATTACTGACTGTAAATAAATGTAAGGCTTTGAAGCACTGTTTGTAGTGTAACTCATGATGCTTTACTCAAAATAGGGAGCTGAGAAAAGATATTATTACTGTGAATAGATACATCTGTGATTGCTGTAGTGATGTTCCCCAGGTGCCTCATGCTGCAGATGATGCCAATTATTGTTAATTATCTTGTGCCTTTTACTGTCTTCTGTCTAGGTTTAGAAGCTAAGGTTTCAGTCCTCCCCAAAAGAACAACTAAATACTTGAAGTTTTCAAGGAAAGAGCAGAACTAATTTGTTTTAATAATGATTAAAATACAGCTGACAGTAAAAAAAATGAAGGCACAAACCTACGGACAGGGGTATAATTGTGGTTCCCTTCGTGAAAGAATTTGTGCTGTCCATTACTACATGAGAACTAATTTCAATCCTGGAAAAGTAAGAAAAGTCACCAGCAGAGAAGAAATTGATGCAAGAGCAACTTGCTCAGAATTACCTAAATACCAAACAGAAGTGCATACACCACAATGCAGAAGAAGGTTTGGGTCAAAATTTAGAACGAGACTGATTTTTGTCGTGGATTTTAACCTTGCGAGCTACATCTACTCAAGTCCTCAGGACCACACCCCCAGAAATAAAAAAAATATCCTCCTCTAAATGTAGTGTTCCAGCCTTGAGAAATACATGGGTGGGTTTTGGTAAGTAACTAGCTTGTTATTCACAGGTACAGCAAGTATTGACTTTACAATCGGTGCTGGGCAGGACACATTTGTAGAGGCAAGGATTTAGTGAAAATACACATTTTGAAGTAATTTGTTTTCTTTTTCTGACCTACTGGTCATAAACAGTTTTTTTAACAATATTTAAAGGGGCAATAATTAAAAATGCCAGGTGCCTTTCCCATATATGTCAGTGAAAATCCCCTCCTGCTGTCCCTGGCCCTGGATATTGGAAGGAGATACAAACTGAGAGAAGGCTGGAGTAGGTGGGAAACATTCATTTCCGTAAGAAATGAGGCTAAAAATACATTCTAATGCATGGCTGATAGTGATGTATTGGCGAGAGCAAGTTTCATGAAAAGCTGTCTCAGGCAGATCAAGGATAACACTGTTCTGTAATTGGGCACTGAAAGCAGCCCTGGGATCTCTTGCTACAAATACAGAGGAGCTGAAAAGATAAAGGAGAGTTCGCAGAGTGGTGGTGAAGTTTTTACGAACAGATATGAAACAGAAACAGTATCCATGAACACTTTTACTTGCAGGATGGTGTATGAGTGGTATCAGTGCTAACATTTAGTCATCACTGTTAAAGTTACCGGAACAGAGCCTGTTTTCAGGAGGAAAGGCAGAGTTTTGTAGCGCCTGCTCAACTGATGCAAAAACAAAATACTTGGGAGAATAAAGAGAAGCGATAATAAATATATTGAAAGTGGAGTGTATAATGGACTGCTTTTACCTGAAGCACTGTGTGAGGATTCCTCTGGACATTGCTGTTCTTAGCTTTTGATGCAACCATTTACAGAACAGAACTTGAAAGTGGGATTGAAGGCAGAAGAGGAGCCATAGGCTCAACTTGAGCAGTCTGGTAGTTCCCTGTGTTGCCAAATCCTGCTCTTGCAGTTTTACTAGGAGGGAATAACTGATAGGGCATGGTTCTGGAGGAGCTTTCATCCTGTCACACTGTTATGTATTTGTGCATTTGCCCAGAGGCAGACGATGGAGCCTCTGAGCTGTGCTGGGCACCACTGCAGGGAACATGGCTGCAGTGTGGATCATGATGGCTGTGAGACTGCTGTGCTTTATCTGAGGTGATCGTTCAGGCTGGCCAATGAAATAGAAGGAAAATATTGCTGAGTAGGTGTCAGTTGGGATGCTCTCAGGCTACTGCTGAATAATACTGCTGTTAAGGGAAATAGAGGCTGCTGAAACCACAGAGATTCCTTGCAGCAGAAAGTTAATTTTCTTAAGGAGGGCAGGAAAATGAAATTTATCAACGTCAATTTACCTTACTTAATTTTATGACTTTATGTTAATAATTATTTAAAGTGACTTCAGTTTTTCTCAGAAACTGCTTTGTAATTTGCACCATAAGAATGTCAGTAGACTTTCAAATGTCTCATCTTCATTTCTTATTACAAACCATTTACCCTGCTGGTGTACTGCATGGCAGCAATGCTTCTCTGCCTCTGTCATCTCCAACAGAGTAGGTGCTCGTAGGCAGAAGCCAATTAGAGAAAATTACTTCTTCTGAATGCTGCTGTCTAAAAGAAAATAACCTTTATTTCAGTTAACATTGGTCATATTTAATGCACGTACTACTGCCAAGAGATTTAACCACCCTTAAGTGGAAATGACACCTGTCTGTTTTAACAAAGGTTTTAAGCTTAAAATGTTCCAAATCCAGTGAAAGTGTATCATGTTCTGTGTTCTAAATGGAAATGTAGTGTACTCATTTGTCTTATAGTCAGTCATTTTTGTCCTTACAAGTCAAATGTTAGTACGGTTTTCCTTTTCGTTTTTATACTGTTCAGATTCCTTTAATATCTAACATATTAAATATATACATACACAATTTAAATCAAATGTTACAACTGTTGCACGAAGTTTAATAATCATATTCCCTGTTTTTGTTGAGAACTTTTGTATTACTGTGTTCAGTTGACTTCTGATCTTGTTCTTCAGTACATGCATCTCTCCATAGTTCTGATTCCCCATCGTGCCAAAAGGCTTGGAAAATATTCCATGATTAAGTGGAAAACCAGTATTTTTTCCTTAGCAAAGCAAGTGTATTTTGTGTGAAAATCAAGAACTAAAAGTAAAAACCAAGTGTAATAATGATTTAGAGCACTGCTCAGCCTGAGAGTTTGAAGAATAATGATGGTAAAATGAGGATGTCTGAGTCAGAGCTGTGGTAGAGTTGTGCTGCTCTCATGAAGCTAAAATGAGGCAGCAACCTCATTGCCATAATTGTTAGTAATGGAAGTAATATGGGCTCTAGGTAGTATTTACTGATGTGGGAGTTCTTTTATTAGTGAGATTGAGGATTTGCAAACAAAGGGAGGAGTTTTCAGTGAGGCTGTTCAGTAAGACAAGAACTATCCCGCACAGCGCAAGCAAGGACGTTTGGGGTAATGTACCCACTCAGACTGAACGTTTTTCAGTAGTTGCACAAGGCAGGCAAATGATGTCATCACAGTACATACATGTATAAATATATATATATAATCTGCTTGTTTTGTTACTGTTTGATGTAAGGAAGAGTTTGAATCATTGTGGAAATATATGCCAAAAAAAATCTCCAAATAGTGCTGAATGCAATTGAGTTGAGTAGTTTTCTGTTCTGAAAAAGTGCAGGTATTTTTTCAGTTTTCTAGACAAGGCCCATATTTTGTGGGTCACTGAACTTCCCAGTTCCAGTATCCAACATGGGTTGTAGTGTAGCTGCTCAAACTTAGGTATTTATGTTCAGTCGTTTGTTCTGTTTTATATGAAAGATAAATTAAGTGATATCTGTACGAGTCACTGCATGCTTAGACTCAGCTGAGCTGGGTGTATATGTTGTGGTTCCCTCAGTGTACAGCTACTAATAAAAGTAATTAGTTTGCTTTGTACACCTTCCCTACCAGCCCAACTTAGTCTTATTCCTTTATTTGGGGTTTAGATTTTCTTGCATGTATATTTGCTAGGAGGAATTCCTGGAAGGAGAAGGTCTCAGGTGAGAGTTTATCTTAAAAACTAAACTTGGTTTTATTTCCTTCTGAAAATACTTTTTCCTTCTTTTCACTGTTATGAAAAATTAATTGAGTCCATTTGCCTGCCCTGTCTCTAGTGTGAAAGTGGGAAAAGTCTGTCTTGGTAGGATTTACCAGTGCCCACAATCCTTTGAACAGTGCTATGTTCTGTTTCTGCTGTTAGGTATTTAAAAAGAAACATTTGGGATTTATTTTGTTTGCAGAACTTAGAAGTGTTCTCCCTGCTTGAAAGTCCTGGAGAAGATAAATCTATTTATATGGTCATTTCACTGGGTACAAACTGACTCTCTGAACTTGTTGTTTTGCTACATTTACATGCCAAACCAATTCTGGATACGATTGTATTACTAAAAACCAGAGGACTTGGAATCCACAAGGTCTGAGTGTTTATTAAGGCCTTGATAAAATTTGTATTTGGGGAGTTAAAAATAAATAGTTATTTGATTTTGTTAAACACATCTGTATAGGAGGATAAGGATTAAAAATTGAGTGATGGAGGACCTTGCTGATATCAATAGAGATTGCTGTTCTATGGGAGGAATTATCAGCCACTAGTTTTGTCTCTTTAATTGCGACAATTGCTAAGTAATTACTGAAAAATTGCAGAACTTTGTAGCTTTCAGTAAACCCTTTCATTTTACAAAATCTGTTCTTTACTAAAAAGCAAAGTAGAAATATAAACAGATTATCTGCTGTCTGCACATTATTTGTGTTTGTTGGTCTCTGTTAATGTCAAAGAGATGTATGTTGGTATTAGCAGTCTGACATGGATTACTTTCAAATACATTCCCCTTCTCCTGATTCCCGTCTCCTGGGCCTGAGCACTAACAGAATTACTGCTCTTTCTCCTTGAGAAAAAGGAGCCTGCAAGCTCCTGCTTTTACAGCCTTGTGTTTTGGCCCCACAATGTTGTTTTCAAGCACTTCAACTTGATTTAAACTGTGATTTTCAATTTTTTTTTCATTTTGTATTTCGCTTTTTCCTCTTAAGTATAAAATGTTACTTGTGTGTTTGGTGCATATAATTTCTTTAAAAATTTCTGTGTTGGACTCGGAGATAGTGATTTTTCTAAATTTAGATCTGAAATACAGCATACTGTACATACCATTGTCTTTTAATTGTAGGGAGTGCTGAGCAATTTTTAGTCCTTAGAAAATTTAGTTCTTATTCTTCAAATGTTACCAATTATCCAGTACAATTCATTGTGGGTGTGGGTTGGTGTGGATGTGGCACAGCGAGTGGTGACATGCAATATCCTTTTTGAGGAGTGTGTATTGTACTTCTACAATACCTGCTGACAATGGCTGCCAAAATTAGGCAGAGAATTGAGAGTAAAGGAGATTCTTGAAGCAACAACTCAAAATCTTGCCACGAATTTGTACACTAGCATCAGGTAAAATCTGAACATGGTGCCTATTCTCTTTCCCCACTTTTTTAGATTCTTTCTGCTCTCAGTTTTTATATCATATCATGAGGGCAGTAAGCAATATTAAGAAGATGACACGCCCTCAGAGATTTGGGGAGCCCCCAAAGCAGCAGAGATGGATGCAGTACTGTTGGTGCATCACACCTCACTGTGGGGAAAATGCAACTTCCCCTCGCTTTTGGTTAAGAGTTTCAGCATGGTTTATTGTCATTTCTGGCACCCATAAAGTCAAGGTGTAGTTTTCCATCAAGTGATGCGTAGCAATGTCTCAAACCAGCACAGCTGAGGAATGGCAGAGCTCTGGCTCCTCTGCAGTGCCTCCCCGACAGTTTTTTCTTGCCCTTCTCAACTGCAAGTCAGGTTCTGTTTTTCAGTATTGAATTAAAAGTATAGTTGTTTAAATATTGTGTTAGATACTAAAAGCAGCACCAAAAAATGAGGAAAAGCATTTAAAATGTAATTGTACCTAGCAGTGAACTCCTAAGAGCTGCTCAGCTCATGTCATGAGTCTTTAATTACAGAAGTTAAAAGATTGGTACTTGTGATTTTCCAAATGATTGAAGGCATTCAGAGCTTTTCAAGTCCATGCCACTTCTCAACTCCCCTCCCACCACTATTTGTTCATTCTCCTTTGGTCGCTTCAGTGTGTGAGTCAGGGAGAGATGAAAAGAAATAATTATCAAAGCAGAAGAACATAGAATGAACGAATTAGGTATTTTTAAAAAACATTGTCAGGATTTGAGCTATACTTAGCATTTCTTTAATTTTCCAGAACAACGAAGGGTTGCATTATATTTTGAGTTAGCACATATGTGCAAGTTACACAATGCTAAGAATATTCCTAAAAAGCATTTATTGCTACAGCTCAAAATGTGTAAAGGAGAGAAACCTTTCAAATCAAACAGCATGAATTTTTTATGGTTTGGGATCTTTGCTCCTTCTTTCTCTTCTTCACCTTTTAAACTTGTGTTAATAGACTGTCTAGCAAGATTTGGATTTATTAAAAATAGTTTTTCATGGTAATAGATTGAGTTTTTTCTACCTCCTTTGCCCATCCTTTGACACCCCTTGTGTGATGATAGTCTGCTTTCTTTGAATGTTTGAGAAGGAGCTCAATATTTGAGAGAGACACCTTTGAGCACCCGCTGGGGAGGATATGGAAGAATTGGATTAAATTTGCTCCATGGTTTAAGAAGGATTTAAATGGATGTTTCTCATGTCTGAAGGTCTCAGCTTTTGAGGCAGACAGCAGGTGTGAGATGGGTGTGCTCTGCCCTTCTTGGTCTGCTCAGCCATCAGGCATTAAAAATTGTGAGGGTTGTTTGGCCAGAAGCCCATCTAAACGTGAGTTCAAATCCTTGTTAGGACCTTGCCCGGAAAAGGAAATTTTTGGAAGACCTTTTGGCACTAGTTCCAATTTGTAGTCTGTGACAGTTCACTCCTTTTTCTCCCTTTATCCCTCTTCTGAGGTGTTAGATGTAACACTAAGAACTTGTTGCTCTTGCTGGGCTCTGCCTCCTCACATTGTTAGTGTGCAACCTTTCCTTTCTTCCCAATGGGCTGCTCTCCTGCCTTTTCTCAGTATCCAGGTGTAGTAGTTTCTCTATCCATAGAGCAGAATCCCAGAATCATTTAGACTGGAAAAAGTCCTCCAAGGTCAGCAAGTCCAGCCCATGACCCATCCCCACCTTGTCACCAACCCAGAGCACTGAGTGCCATGTCCAGTCATTCCTTGAACAGCTCCAGGGATGGGGACTCCACCACCTCCCTGGGCAGCTCTCCCAATGCCTGACGACCTTTTCTGAGAAGTTCTTCCTGATGTCCAACATGAACCTCCCTGGCTGGGTTAAGGCCATTTCCTCTTCTCCTGTCACTTGTTTCCTGGAAGCAGAGCCCAACCTGGCCACAAGCTCCTGTCATGGAATTGTGGAGAACAAAGGTCCCCACTGAGCCTCTTTTTCTCCAGGCTAAACAACCCCTGCTCACTCAGCTGTTCTTCATAGGACTTTTTTTGTGGGTTTGGGGCTTTTTTCTTCTCAATTTCTCTCAACAGTTCAGTGTTGAAGGTGGCTTCAGTGCTAGACATTGATTATCCAGGGCCTCCAGAAAGACTTATCTATCCAACTAAGAATATCAATTTATCTAAGGTAAAGAAACTTGCTTACAAAACTGATGATAAGCTGAAAGTTTTTAATATCAGTCATTATGAGCTAATAAAAGAATTTAATAACCTTCCATTGCTTTGTGGCAAATATTACTTTTTTTTTAGTGGCAGACATTAACTCTGGAAGTGATGATAAAAAAAAGGTGTTTTTGTTGTTTGTTTTCTCAAGGGATGTGTAAAAATGATACCGCATAAGTAATACTAAAGTGACACCATGTCAATTTGTATTTGCACTATTACAAATTGTATTTCCACCACATAATAGCAGATCTTTTAATGACTACCCATCTCTGCTACTGAAGTGCTAAATCATTTCAGTGTATTCTTTGATTCTCTTTTATAATTTGTGGGTGTTCAGCTGACAAGTTTAACTTCACGTTGTGTCTGGAAGTTGCTGTTTTCAAATTGATTGGTGTGTAAATATCCTGTGGTACTTACTGCACAAATATATGAAGGTTTATTTAGGATAGACCTGTGTAAGTAGAGAAGAATAAAATCTGTGTTAAGTTAATGTAATTACAGAATCAGTGGCAGGGTTTAAAAATAGCTTGTCTCAGTTGGCATCTGATAAAGGTAATTAAAGTGTCAAGAATAATGATAAATCCCTTTTGTTCTGCTACTCTCCTGTAGTGCTTCAGGTTTAATATTTTACTAGCAAAACACTGGTTTCTGGCCTGGAAAGCTCACTGTGATGGAAACTTCCTGTCTGGTGCAAAAATGGAAAACATTTTTTTTTAATCTCCTCGAAGTACAGATATTAGGAAAAAAGTTTGCTATTTCCAAAGATGCTGGTTTGTGAGTTTGGTGTGTTTTACCCATTCACAGCAGTGCTCCAGTTTTGGAAGGCCTACTGTCCACAGGGAGCCAACGTGCTCAAAGAATGTGACCTCTTACCAACTGCTCAGGTTTTAAATGTTAGTGGCAAATACACATCAAGGACATGGGGAAGGGAAGGTGACAGGGGCTGGTAAGGAGGTTATCCCATGACTGGACAAAAGGCAGCGGTCACTGAAATACAGAATACTCTGTTTAATGCTCAGAAAAAACTTGTGAGAATTGTGAAATAAGGAAACAGGCAGCCAAATCTCCATCCCTGGAGATACTCAAACCCTGACTGGATGTGGTCCTAAATAGCCCTGCTGTGGGCAGAGCTTGGACTGTGGCTCATCTTCAGAGGTCCCTCCCAGCCTTAACACCTCCATGATTCTCTTTTAGTCAAAGAACTGTAAAATTGCAGATGAATTTGGCTGTTTTTTTCTGTACTGATAAGAGGTTTTTTTAAGGTAGTTGATTATACCTCCAGTTTTCCATGACTTACTATTTCTCTGTGCTTAGAAAAAAACTCATCTGTGCTTGTTTTGCTTATTCAGGCAGGTGAATTTATCTTTTCAGGGATGAGATGAAAGTTAAACAAAGGATTCGTTTTATCCAATTTGGCAGTCTGAACATATAATTGAAACAAAATCATTGATAGACTCACTTATGAGAAACTTCAATTCTGCTGGCTGCCTAGAGAACAGTCATGTTCCTGTTTCACTGGCTGCACTGCTGGAGCGAATTCCCCTGTGAAGCAAAAGTGGATATTTAAAGTGCCAAGAGCGCGCAAGTTAACAGTACGTGGGTTAGAGTACATTAGAGATTACCTTGTCAGAAACATTACCTTGTAAAAAATACACGAGAATATTTGTTATCTCCTCCAACTGACTCACTCTGTAGGTACTGAAGTGACTTTTTGAGGTACCTCACTACTGACAAATGCTTATGTGCAGGCAGGTGTGGTGCATGCTCACTCAGAGGAGCTGGGAAAGCTTTGGAAGATCCTGGCTGCCATCAGGGGAAAAGCAGTGATCCCCAGCTGTCATCCTCTGGTGAGGCCCTGGCACCAGTTGCTCAGGGCAGTTGTGGCTGGTGCATCCCTGGAAGTGTTCAAGGCCGGGTCAGATGCTTGGAACACCTGGTCTAGTGGAAGGTGTCCCTGCCCATGGCAGGGGGTTGGATAAAGATGATCTTCAGGATCCCTTCCAACCCAAACCATTCTTTGATTCTATGAACTAGAGCTGAGCTGGAACGTGTTCTCAGCCCACACAGCAGGTGACTTTCGTTAGTTAGTCGAGTCAGTAGCATGATTCCCAAGTGGATACCCATTTACCAATTTCTTCTCTTCTCTACTCAGAGTGTTCCTGAAGAGCTCCAGTCTTTACAGCAGAGTTCTTAAATAGATGCAGAGACAGGACAAGCAGGGTCCATCCAGGAGGCACATCCAAAGAAGGGGAAGGGGTCTCTAGAGGATGTGCAGTTAGGCCTTTCCCTGGGAAGCAGGACTGCTGGCTGTCACTAAATCAAGGCAGCTACAGCTCGGTCTAGGAAAACCTGACAGACCCTCTGAATCTGTTCTGGATAACACGCTGGTGCACCGCCTTCCCAGTGCCCCATCACTGCACACAGGATTGTACTCTATGAGAGCAGAGGACATGTCAGAGGAAAATAGCCCAGGGGAAACAAGATTTTGTTATTCTCACATCTCCTTGGTGGGGGTGAGTGGCAGTTGTGTCAGTGTGACCGTGCTCACAAAGCTGTTGGTGTGAGCAGGGCGTGTGCTGGCAATTCACTGGGCCTTGCCTGGCATTTAAAACCAAGCACAGATGGGTCTGAAACTCCAGCTCCCATTCTGCACTTGTTAGATTTTATAGGTAGAGGAAATAAGTGTTTTCTTTAGACAGACCCCCAAAAGCTGGAAGACTGCAGGCAAAATTGAGCTTAAAATGCATCATCATAAAATGATGCAATTAGCATGATCTTTTAGGAGAACATTAGGAACTGTTGCTTGATTTGGTGGTAGAGCACTTCGAGTAGGTTTGAGCGCTACTGGATACATTTATGTAGAAGCTGTAAAGTTACTAATTTATTCAGAAATATTGCTATGATAAACAAAAGGTTGTCACTTGATGTTATTTTTTTCTAACTGAAAAAGCCTTGGGCAGTTATGGTTTATGTCAAACCAGTTTTTGTATCAAAATGATGGACAGCTAAAATTTCCTGTACAGAGAAAATACCAGTGTACCAATACAAACAAATCATGTCCTAATTGCAGGAAAAAAAAGCTTGGCTTAAATCACTTGGCTTATTCTCTAAGTATAGAACACAGAGGATCAAAGAAGGATGTTTTCCTCTTGATAGACTGCAGTTGGCTTGCACTTT
This sequence comes from Bombycilla garrulus, assembly GCA_013400315.1. NCBI lineage: Eukaryota > Metazoa > Chordata > Aves > Passeriformes > Bombycillidae > Bombycilla > Bombycilla garrulus. Next base: position 544,957 of record VXBU01009385.1, on the reverse strand, counting down.
GGCCTTCTCTTTGTCTGCTTAAACCAGGCAGTCCTGGCCTTTTCTTGTGTCATAGGCTTCAGCCTTAAGCCATCCTGGTGGATCTCTGCTGCTCCTTCTCCACTTTGTAGTTACAAGAGATGGAACTGATGGACCTGACCCGGGGCATGTTCCATGTGCAGTACCACAGGTGCTGAGTGCAGAAGAATTATCCATGGTCTGCAATATGGGATGAACACAGGAGCAGGCAGAGAAACAAGAGATTGATGTTTAAAGCAATATTGGGGAACCCAATGTGCTCAGAACTCCACATCATTTTTAAAAATTATGCAGTGTGTGCTTTTTCTGAATCACTTGATTGCAACTCTGCAACTTGATTGCAAGGATAGATATAGATATAGAAATATAAGAAAGGCATTGCTGAATTTTATATAGTTTCTGAATAATTATGTCAAAATCTTTATATAAATATCTCTTTTATTTATGAGCAGTGTGGCCAGAGCATAGCTAACTCAGTAGCAGTTCTTTCTCTGGCCACAGTGAGAACAGAATCAAGCCCCAAAGTATTTAATTGGGGGAAAAAAATGAGATCAACTATTATAGAGCCATGGAATGGTTTGGTTTGGAAAGGACCTTGAAACTCATCTAGTTCCAACTTCCTGCCATGGGCAGGGACATCTCCCACCGGACCAGTTTGTCCAACATGGCCTTGAATCCTTCCAGTGCAATGTTTTTTTTTCCCAAACTGGTGCTGTTATTTGGCAGTGCCACACAGTAATTTTGTAGTCGGTTTCAGTGCAGTGTATGTCTCCAGAGAAATCAGGTGTTTCTCAGCCATGGTGGCCACATATGCTCAGAGGGCTGCCAGTGTTCCACAAGATAGGCATTACATGAAAGATACTAAACCACAGATGTGCCAACAGCATGAGGGTTGCTTCTGAAATTGCAGGCTGTCTGGATTACTCTGGAAGGGAAAAGATGCCTTCCTGTCATCTTTTGTCTTGCAGCAGCAGTGACAGGGTCTGCCCTGGTGTGTGTGCTGCTGTGGGGATGGTGGGCAGGGCAGGAGAGGGCAAAGCCCAGTCTCTCAACTCGCTCCAGTTTCTTGGTGCTGACTCACTCAGAACATTAGATTTGGCTCCCCAACTGCATTATTTTTGGCTACCGTGGTTTATATTTGAGGTTTATTTTTACCTATTAGTTATTTCTATGAAACTGAAAGCAAGGATGGTGTCATTGTGAGGAGCCGTGTCTGAGCTCTGCAGTAAGAGCAGCACCTGCACGCACCATACACAGAATTATTAATTGCAGTTTTACAGATTCTCTTAGCATTCATCTTGTTTCTTTGCAGTAATGACTACCAAAGCAGCAGTTAATTACAGTGGTCCCATTTTTGCTCCTCACCTCATTATGTGTGCCTGGCAGTGTGGTCCTGCAGGCCTGGCAAAGCGTCCGGCCATCCGCTGGCAGCTCGGCGATGGTGTGGGGCAGGCTGGCAGATGGCAGCAGCACTATTTATAGCTCCAGCCAGGCTGCCCGAGGTGAGCGCTGCCCAAAGAGTCTGGCAGGGTTGTTTTTAGCTATTAGGGCACCAGGAAAGCAATTTCAGATAGGGGAGAAAAGAAAAAGAACTCGGAATTTGCATTCCTCACAAGTCACCCTGGAAACGCCCAAGGCTCGCTTAGTATCGATTCCTGCATTTTCCATCCAGTGGAAGCTATTTTTTCCTCATAATCTCTGCCCTGTCTCCACTGGTTGCCCCAAAATGTTCCAAATCCAGCTTGCCTCCAGCTTTGTAGCCTTGGCCCTGGCTGAGCTGGAAGAATTTATTGTGCTGGGGAAGTTGTGCTGCCATGGCAACTCAGGCACACGGAATTTTAATTGCAAGGCACAATATATATTTATGAAGATAATTAATAAAAATGCTAAGAGTCTGTTTTTATTACATTAGCAGTATCTTTTGTAATGTGCTTTTCATTCTCGTTTGCACAACAGTTAAGTGAGGCAGGGAGGGTTAAAATCACTATTTTTACTGTTTCCATCATGAAGTTTGGGGGTTTGTTTGTTTTATTTTTTATTTAAAATCAGATCAGATGAAACATGAGTTTTTTCAGTGTTTAACCTATGTGTGTATTGTTGATTTGGAGTTTGATGATGCATTTATAAAAAGCTGTAAGAAAGATTTCATAGAATCATTTCATACCAAAGCAAGAGGACTTGTGCAGTTGGATGCCTGCAGTCCTGCAGATCCCGGTGCCTGCCTGATAAAAGCCTGTGAGGAGGAAGAATAAGGAGAGCTGACCTGAAGCTTTGTATTATCCAAGAAAACTTCCCCTACCTTCCAGCTCCTGCTGCCTTATCAGTGCTGTGCAGGTGATTGCCAGGGGCTGAACCTGGTGCTGTTGTGCCAGAGCCTCCCTGTGCTTCCCTCAGTGCCTGGAGCAGCAGGGCCACGTTTTCATGGAGTAGCATGGAGCTGCAGACACAGGCATGTCGATAACTCAGAATGGAGGCATAATGCACTGAGCGTGATCTGTGCTGGAGATGAATTTTCTTCCTTCATCTTACTGACAATTAAAGCCCATTCTATTGTTTTGTTATTGGTTTGTTTTTTTTTTTCACTGTAAGCCATGCACTAATTCTGTCTTCTTTTGGGTTCTATTTATTATGAAATACTCTAGATATTCTAGATTTTTATTTTTAAAAAGAATTAAAGACAACCCAATAAAAATATAGTTTTTTTCATTTTGAATTGTATGCAGCACTGACATAGTGAGCTAGATGGGGTACATCTGTTTAGTTATTCCAGGTTTTCCTTGTTTCTCTCTGACCCTCAGGCATGAAGATTTTAATTCTGTAGCTGCCAGCATAGTGAGATGTCATCTAAGTCATTACCATAATTTTTCCTGTGTATGTGCATTATATGAATTTAAATGCTAATCAGGGTATTTTTTTAAAGTGTGTTGCCTTGTAAAGTTTCTTTTACAAATAAAAAAATGAATAAGACTTCATCATTTAAAGATGAATGGGATGATACCAATTGATCTTTATATTGAGACAGGAAAGTTACCTACAAATAAATTCCATTCAGTTATATCTCTATATTTCATCATTTTCTACAAACTTTCTCAGGTGTTCACAAAATACTACCTCTGTTATAATACACTGCGCATTTATTGTGCTGTCTAAATGATTTTATTTTTGTGTGATAGCTTTAAAATGGATGGGAAAACAAAAATACATTCTGCTCATTAAAGAGTTGTGTATCAAGTTCAACTTCATTAGTTTTGATTAGGACTGAGTCGGTGCCATCTGTGCTGTCAGTGTTGTGCATCTTTCACAGAAAAGATGAGAGATTGGGAATCCAATTCTCTGCTCAGTGTATTGCCCTTTTACTTGGTGTGGTTTTGTACAAAATTGACTTGGCTGGACTCCATTTCTTTGTACCTGAGGTTTTTATTTTTGGCTTCAGTTACCTAGCAGAGGAATCTTTGGCCAAGTTTTGATCTTCTGTGCCTGACTGGTTACTGTGTAAAATTTTTTTTTAATCTTCAAGTGTGCTGGTTTCAGTGCATTTTCAAGATTAAGAAGCACCCCAGTATGTTACTGCTGCATGTAGAAATACATTAGAAATATCGTCTGTGATAAAACTGAAATAGATTAAAAACTAGTTAAGGGAGGAAAACAAAATAGGATTGGCTGCTAGAGATGCAGGTAACTTTGCTGAGTAGAGAGCTAACTAGTATTACAGGGAGCACTGCATGAAGGTAGGAGGCACTGAAATAAATCTCCAGGAGATGTTAATGAGCTCCCAGTCAAACAAACCCGGTCTCTCTGTAGATAGCAGATGTCCATTCCTACACTGCAGCAAACAGAATTCCTCATGCAGATTATACACATAATTAAATGGTGGAGGTAAGCCCAGCAGGTGCACAGGTGATCCGGGAGGTTCTGTGTCACAGCTGCTGATGAATCCTGCCAGCTCCTGCCTGTGCTCTCGTTGAGGGAGGCAGCTCCTGTGCCGTGTTCTTTCCTGTACTTTCAGTTGCAGAGGATCTTTAAACTTCTTCCTCCATGAAATATGAAGTGGAACGGAACTGCTGCTTTTGGTAAAGATGAGAGGGAGTTCTTTGAGAGCTGCAGCTGCTCTAAATTGGGGTGGCTGCAGTCCTGCCCCCTGGCCTGCCCTGCTGACCGTGCCCACCTCCTCTGCTTTTCCACTGCCACCGTGGCTCGTGTGAGCAGCCGGGAAGGGCCATCAGGGAGCTGACCTGGATGGAAATTAATGATACATTTTCCTCTGGGGTAGCTGTGGCCTAGATTAGTTCAGTGTGTGATCACATAAGTGCTGGTACTGGCTTGGGGGAGTGTGGGATGCTCAGCCCAGGGGAGGGGCAGCACCAGCCATGGTCACTGCAATTGCCATGTGCTCGTTGCAGTGCTGGGTTTCAGGGTTTCAGAAGGGGATGGCTGATCGAGACAGAGCTTAATTTAAGTTAGTTTGCCCTTTGACTCAAAGTAATACTCAGTATGTTTAATCCCCTTAATTTCCAGTAGGATTATCCTTTCTTTTTAGGGTTAAATTGCCATCATTTGGCCTCACAAAATTAGTTCTGAAGTATGAACCACAATTGTACAAGCTGTTGACTTTAGTTTTTGTGAGTGGCTATGCAGGTTGGAGCTGCACACTTTTCCATAATGGCAGTTTTATCCTGAGAAATGAAAAGATTACTTTCATGTTAGAGACACTCCTTGAGGTCTTGAAAACTTCCAGTAGTTTTGCTGACAAAAAGTAACAGCAGAACCCAGGCATTATCTGCGGTGATTTCAGTCATCCCTTTGTGCTTTCTCTAAAAACCCCTTAAAATGGATTTTAGACAACTCCTGGATGCAATTTTATTTTGACTAGCTGGAATAAATCCCTTCCTTGGCTTTTTTTTCCTCTTGGAGGTGATGTGTGGGAACCTCTGAGCAGGTTGATGTGTTCCCAGCACTCAGGCTGTAATTGCAGCCTGCTGGTAAGAGCCGCTCTTCTCCTCTCTCTGGGAGCCAGCTGGAAAATCAGTAGTAAGCTTAACGAAGCCTACAAATTAACAGTTAAATACTTAAGGATCTGGGCTGTTGGTTTGAGGTTTTGGGGTTTTCCCCAAACATCTTGAAATACATGGTTTTCTCTCAAAAAAAAAAACCTCCACAACACCATTGGCTATTCTGAGGTTATCCACTGGAAAATAGGTGTGAAAAATACATTTGGTTTGCACCTGCAGTGATAGTCATGCACTTCAGTCTGTATTTAAGGTGTGCTCAGTGTACTTTGAATGTAATATTTTTGTGTCAGTCATCACTTTCATATTATTTCATGAAGGTAGAGACTTCTGCCAGCCTTAAACACCAGAAGTTTGCTGCTTCACCCTATCATGGTCAGTGTCAGTGATGATATATGTTATCTTAATCCACATTAGTGTAGTTCCTGAGCATTTATTTCATATTTTTGCTCCTTATTCTTGCCCAGAGGCTTCCCAGAACTGTTTGTTTTTGTCTTGCAAGGTTCCTCCTATCATCCTGTCAATTATTTATGAGGTCTGCTCTTGGAGCATTAGTTTGTTATGAATAATTTCAAAGACAAATAAAAGACCCCTTTGCAAATTTAATGTATTGCCCTTTTGCAGTGCGTTATATTGCTTTCTTGGAACAGTGCATGAGGAGAAACAATCCAAAACAAAAGATATTTTGTTTGAAGTTTTATGCATTATATGTATTTTTTTTTGTCTGTGAAGCTACAATATGTGACATATTTCAGATGACTGAGAATTATAGGAATTTTGTGATTTGCAAATGGAATGACAAATGCTTTTAAGTTAGTAATTTAAATATTAGTATTTTGGTCATATGTGTTAAAGGACATACAAGCAAAAAATCAGATGGACTGTTTAATTATATGGTGGGCCTGAGAAGCAGAGAGAGTGGGTGCTGTGAGTTTTAACTCTTCATAGCCCAACATAAAGTGTGCTTCATGAAGAAAGGGATTATCCCTGGGTCAGCTGGGAAATGCATGGAGTTAATATCTGCTGGACACTGTGAAACTGCACTTTTTGTGTGTGTTATTAGAGGGAAGGTGGAGGCTCCATCTGCTCTGTACTGAATTTTAAGTCATGTTTTAGGTAAAATCGGGAATTCTTATGTTTCTCCCCACCACTCTGATTTGTGATGAGCTCGTTAAACAGAGTATATGCAGTAAAATAAGGCAACTTAAAAATTACAATCATTGTATTTTAGATATGATAAATCCCTGGAGTTTTAAACCTAGAACCTCACCTCCCCCACTTTTTCCTTTTTTTTTTTTCTATTTTCTTATCACTTTAATGTCCCATTTTTCAACATGTAACTGACACTGCTGCTGACATTGGGCAGAACTTGTAAGTCATTTTTCTACCACTTTCTTTGAAACAGCAAATTTAGCTTCAGGAAAACTATAGAGATAATTTTAAAATCTGTTTCGAGACTGAACTTCTGTGTTTTGTCTTTTTTCCTATCACACACAGCAAAACTGAACTAAAAATAACAGGCTGTGAGCTTTCATATTGTTAACTGCTTATTGAGCCACTGTGGAACTGCATTGGGAGATTCAATAGAGTTTAAAAAACTTAGATAAAACCTTTTTCAATTATAAAACTGGAATTATCTGTTGAATTATTAGCTCCCTACCTTACACTGAGACATACGCAGAAATTTATTTATTTAAATTTTCATTATGAATAGAATATGCTAGTTTCCTGTTAGATTTGTAAGAAATTGCACATCAAATCAAATGCTTTAGGAATCTTTGGTGATAAAATACTTTCTGACTAAAAGAAAACTTGGGTGAATGGGGACTGTCATGTAGGAGAGCAGAAGGCTGAGACACTCCAGGTGTTTTCTGGACACACATTTTTTGGTTTTCCTATAAATGGAAACCTGTGTTTATGCTCACTGATGCATTGCAGAAAAAGCTGAGGTACTTTATGCAAAACTTTTGTACTATTTTGTGTTTAGACTCAGATCTGGTTTTATCTAGTTTTGATGTTTTCCATATTTTATATTCTTAGACATTTATATAATGGGACATTAATCTTTTCCTTCTGCTTAATCTCTCTGTGAAAAGCTGTAACCTACTTTCTGTTTCAGTAAATATATTTTTCTTTCTTCGTCTTGAGAAGGTGAAACCGCTGTTGAGACTCAATACTGCTAATGCCCTGATCAACATTTGTTCTTTCTGTTCCTATGAAAACCAGACTCATTATCTTAATGAAGTCATTTAGATGGATCCTTAGACAAGATACACCTGCCTTTTGGACTGTAGTTATAAAACAATTTAGTGAAGTTTACAGTGCCAAAATGCACGTTAAAGGTGTTCACCGTTATGCTGTCCCTTAGTAATTAGCATATGCAAAAAGAACTGTGCTCATTTTGTCTGATTTTTTCCCAAGCAGGGTGTGTTCGTGACCCACTGAGTTGGCAGAAGTGTCCTTGTGGCTGTGCTCTGTGCTGGGATGGGCTGTGTGCCCTCAGAGTTTGCTGTGGTTTGGGAGCCTGTGTGCTTTGCTGAAGGGATCACACAGGGATTGTGAGATGAGAGGAGTGAGTGGAAGTGCACTGGGTCTTCAGAGTTTTAGAATAAAATGAAATAAAGTGGGTTTGGTTGGAAGGCACCTACAACAATCATCATCCAGTCCAACTAAATACTTCAAAAGTTAAGGCATGTTATCAAGGGTGTTGTTCAAATGCTCTTTATACCCTAAGAAGCATTGGATACATCCTGTGTAAGGCAGCAAAAATGGGTTCTGCAGTTTTATCATCCTTCTGCTCCAAAGATCAGCTTTTATTGCAATGATGTAGTGGGACTGTTGTGTTGCAGTCCTTATGAAGACTTAAACCAGTTTTTGTGGGTTTTGAATTTTTTTTCACTGTTTCTTGCACATGAGCTGAAGTTTCACCAACTGCCAGTAGCACATGCAGCCAGTATTAAATATGGGACTCCTGGAGGGAGGAGAGATTTCTCCCTGCACTGAACTCAGCTCCTTGGCAGGTTTTTCCTCCTGGCCTGAAGTTTGCAAGATGAGGTTTGGCCACTGCCACAGTCTGTGATAGGAGAGTCCTGATTTCACAGATCTGGTACAGAGGTTGTTTGTATCTTAGGTTAGATGCACATCGTATTTTAAGGAAAGGGCGTCAGCTCTCCTGCTTGCTGGTACTTTTTTGGGTTTTTTTTAATTAAGTTGTTTGCATATGTCAGCAATGGCAATAACTTTTGTAAAGTAGTTTTCTCCTTACTTTGCCGTTGGAACAGAATGTATTTGAGTATCATGTGACGTTCTTCAGGACTTGCTTAATCCTTTGGCCATACTATGTGCTTCCTGAAAATGGTGATGTACACAACAAACCTATCCTAGAATAACCTGATTTGGAAGGGACCCAAAAGGATCATCAGCTCTGAGTCCTAATCCCCAAGCTCCAGTTGGGACCTTGAACTGCAAGGGGTGTCATGCCACTGACTGACCACAGTGTATAGCATTCAGTTTTAAATCAACACTAAATAATAAAAGAGAACACAATAAATTACTTTTTATGTTCTCAGTTGAACTTTTCATATTTAATACAAAAACTTTCATATGAAATTAATTTCATGGTTTTTGTATGTTCTAGACCTTGTGTGGATCTCGTTTTTATAAGCCAAGTGACCCAGAGTAATGTAGTCTATTAGTCTGTAAATGCATAGATGCTGAAAGGCTTCTCACTTTTCCAGAAAGAACAGCCTCTGAAAATACAAAAATATAAACCACATGCAACTCACAAATACTGCTTGCATGGAAATGTGGTTATTAGTATAAATGGATGGAAATGGATGTATAAATGAATGTGATGTTCCAGAAATGTGGATTCAGAGGTAGTAGAAAGCTATCTTTATTTGTAATTTTCTGTGGTATGCATTTATATTCTTTTGAATGGCTCTTCCAATTAATATTTCCTTCCCTTTTTGAGGCAGCAATTGTCCATGGCAGTAGAAGTGGCAAATAGGCCATTAAAGCCCTGTAAGGGAAGTGTGAGGGAGCAAAGGTCACTCAGATAAGGAATTACAATTGTGCTGGAACCAAGAGAGATCTTAAAGAGTCAGTTAGGAAACACGATGGGGAAGTGTAATGCAGATACAGCAAAGCTTCTTAGAAAGAGGGTGGAGACATGACCCAGTGTTGGTTATCTGTGTTCCTTTTAGGAATACCTGTAAGTGTCCAGAGCACAGAGTACTGCAGTGCACACAAGGCTTTCTTCAATAGTTCAGCTATTAAAAAATAGCTATGAAAATTAATTACATAAGCTAATGTTTTTTAGCTGTGATAATTAATTACAAGAAGTAAGCAGCAGTGTCCAAAAAAGTCAATACCCGCTAAAATAAATACAAAATTAAGCAGCTTTAAGAAGTTTATATTTTGATCTCCATCAGCTGCATATTGTAGGACTTGAAGAATTCTTGAACCAGTAGGATTGCTTTAATAGTCTAGTATATGTAATACTCAAAAAGTAGAAGCCTTTTTGCCTCTGTAGCTGTAATTAGATTTTATAAAGTTCTGTAGGTTGAATACTGTAAAACCAAAACTGATTTTAATGGATTTAAATGAAGATATTTGATTTATTCCTTTTATGAATTAATGGGAACTAAACACAGCCTATCTGCTACTTCTTTCATCTCCCATCCTTTACCTTGTTTTATTTCTTCTTGTCTTCATTTCTGACCCTTTCTTTATAATTATGTTTCTCTCTCTCTCTCCTACCTTAGATTTCTCTCTGTCCTGTATTTCAGTCCCTGCTTGCTGCTGCTCGTTGCCCACTGACTCCTCACCCCTGTGAGAGTCCAACAGAACATTTTTCCCCTTTGCTGTTGACCATAATCACATTTGTGAATCACTTGAGGTGCTTTAAGCACAGATTGGAGCCTCTCCTTCACTTCAGGCATGTATACACAGCATACAGCAACAAAATTTCATGACAAGAACTTTGTCTAGAAATCCAAGAAGAGGAGGAGGAACACAATCAAGGTTTCACAAATCAGCAACTCAACCCTCAGTGTAACCTTGTGTCTGTGATTACCTCGATCTCTCTTGATTTATGAGGAGTCATTTATGTTGGCAGTTTGGAGGAGGCCTCAGGAGGTTCAGGTTTCTTTCCAGCCAGCCCTGCTGAGCCATGCAGGAGGTCCCATTTGTGCCTTTCCAGTTTCCTGTCATTCCTGATAACAGGAATTTTCGTTACTGCTTCTGCCTTCTGCCAGTAACATCTTAGAGGTGAAAAGGTTCTGGAGGTGAAAGGGATAAAGGTGATGTTGTTGCTAAGTCAGTTTAATTTCCTGGAGATTTTTTTCCATGGGAGTTATGGAAGACTTTCCAGCACAACCTGGTGCATGAGATTTAACTGGTGGTGAGTACAACCTTATTTAACAAACGGGGAAGGGATATTCTTTCTGCTAAATGTAATGACCTAGAAATAAAATAAACAAACCCCCCAAATCATAAAATTGCATTTAATTGATGGTGACCCTTGAAAAGCATTGTAGGAAAATACACTTCAGTCTAGCTGTGGGGCTTTTCTTAGGTAGTAAACTTAATAAGTAAATTTAGCCTTATGTAAAAGGTCCATGGGTGCTGGCTTTTAATGTAGCCTTTAACATCCTCAGTTACATAAATGAGCCATGTTATGACTGCAAATGCATGGAAGGTGCTTCTATAGAATTGAAAACAAGTTCTGTCTCATTGTACTTCTACAGAAATATCCTTTACATGAAGGGATTAGTGTTTCTTTGTTGTTTGTTTTCATTTTATTGTTAAAACTTTGCTTTACTCTTCCTTGCCTGGAAGAGTTTATACTGAAATGGGTTAATTGCATCTTATGATGATGAAAGCAGTTGGTTTTATATGTTTCATGGTTATTCCTCGTTTCTTATGGGATGGGAAATCATTGATTTTTCCCTTTTGTATTGCTCATTGGCAGAAATGTCAGAGGTATCAAGGAGACAGTGTTGGTTCACTTTTAATTAGCATATTTAAACAGATTTTTTTTTGTTGTCATTGAGAGAGTTTGCATAGACATTAACAGAAATTTTGTTCATGTCTTATTTTAAAAATCAAGGGAATCAGTAAGAGAATATTGTGAAGGATTATGTGTAAATTAAGATAACTTCCCCATTAGAGTCAGAATAATTGGAATAACTGAACTTAATCATTAAATAAGAGATGGCCATAGGTTTCCTTGATTTCTGACAAGCAGACAGAACTGCTGCAGTATCCCTAAAATCTAGTTTTTCCTATACACTGCCTGCATCAAGTGCTTGAGAAATGTTCAAATACACTAAACAGCAGTATACAGAAGACTGGTAACTTTTGAAATTTAAGTTTGGATTATTTCTGTGTACTGTGCTGTCATTTCACTGTCTGGTCTTCATGGTTATGACCCATATATGACCAGATAAATGATGTCTGATGTCAGTGCTGTATTGATCTGAATCTGAGGAGGCAATCGAAAGTGAATCTCAGTTTTCCAACAGTAGGAGTAAACTGGATCAATATAACAAAAAGCAAAAATAGGGTTTCTTGTGGTGATTCACACATTGCCCCCACAGGTCCCGGTTACATGCAGAGGTCTCCAGAGTGGCCCTTCCTTTGTCCTGTGTGGTGCTGGATCCAGAAATCTCTGTAGCCTCGACGTGCTGGTTTGCCTGGGAGCTCAAGACACAGAATGAGTTGATGGGCATGGAAATTTGTAGCATCCTGAGAAACTTGAGGAGTTTATCAAGGGCCTGTGAGGAGATGAAGGTTCTGGGACATCTCTGATGTGAGGAGAGCTGGGACTGTTCAGCCTGGAGCAGAAAAGGCTCAAGGGGATCTTACCGACCTGTGTAAATAGCTGGAGGAAGGTTGTGAATAAGCCAGAGCCAGGCTGTGCTCAGTGGTGCCCAGCAGGAGGCACAGGGGCAGTGGGCACACAGAACATGCAGAGAAACTCCTTTACTGTGGGGCTCAGCAAGGACAGGTGGTCCAGGGAGATTGTGGAGTCTTCACCATTAGAGACCTTCAAAAGCTGCTTGGGCCTGTCCAGGGCAACAAACCCTGCTCTGCCAGGCAGGTTGGACCAGATGACCTCCAGAGGTCCTTTTCCAGTCAAATATTTGTGATTCTTGTCCTTCCAGTATTTTTCTTCATTAGTTCATCTTAAGTTGCATTAAAAGACTTCTAGTAATAAGCTCAGATACTGACAACTCCCTGTAAGCCTAAGCAGCATCTGCCTAAAGCTACTTTTAGCTGTATGTGGTGTTCGTGTGAGCTGCATTCCTACTCCTTGAAAGCAGGAGAAGGTTTGAGGGAAGGGTTCAGGGTGATCTGTAGTCTCCTTGTATCAGCCCCTCTGAACTGCCTGTGCCCGTGCTTCACGCTGCAGGGGTGCGCTCGCAGTACACAGCTCCCGCTGCCGCAGCGCTGGCTGCTCAGCAGCACCTCGGTGCAAGCAGCTCCAGCAGCTGTTTGCAGTGCCTCACACACTGAGGGATTCAGCTAGGAATTGTAGATGACTAGGACTTTTAAAGTAAATGTGTGTAAAAACAGGAATGAAATAGAATAAAGGGTTACAGGCACTGATAGCTGGCCTTATCTAACTTTTTCTTTTAGTACAGTGTCAATGGCATCTTCATAATTGCTTCCACGTTCTGACTGAGGCAGGCACAAAACCCATGTACTTTTGTTTTTCTCCTTTTCCCTAACTGCTGGCTGGCCTCCATCTTCTGCTGTGCACTGTTTCCTCAGTCTGGAGTGAAGACTTACAGATCTTGTCAAAAGTGATTTGATCTTTTATGCTCCCAAAGATCCAGAGTCTTTGGTCTGGTGGGCTGGTGTCAGTGTTGAGTGAGGCAAAGGGCTCTCAAGTCAATAAACTCACCAGCTCTTGGATTTCTTGAAAAGAGAATTGAGAAGATGGTTCTGTAATGGAATCTTAATAGTCCTGGAAGATGAGTCGTTGAAAAAAGTATGTCCTTCCAAATAATGAAGTTCTTTTTGCAGCAAAGAAAAGACCAAGGTGATGTTTTCACAGCAAGTATTTAAGTGAGATGTCCAGGATAGCAAACACTATAAAATGCTGAATTATGGAGCTGTTGTCGGGGAGTGAGTCAGGGATGTAGCTGAATTGGTATGTAAACATTACAGCCAGCCTTGAGTCTTGCTTAAGTGTTTCTGCCTGGATTATTGGAAGAACTCCATTGTTTATGAAAATGAGGGATAGGAGTTTCCTTTTTGAAGAAACAGTCTGTGTACTTCAGTGATGTGCTAGCAGGGTGTAGCTGTGGGTTTTATTGGAATTCTTTCTTAGACCCAGCTTGTAAAGGACAAGTCAAGGAACTCCAGAAATCAAGACTTGAACTGGTTACCTTGATCATGTTATCTTTTGATGGCAAAAGTAGCCCTAATTTCAGAATTTGTAAAAATGTGTTGAAAGAAACCCTGACTAGACAGACATCTGCTTGGTCACTAATGCTATAGGAAACCTACCTTCTAAGACCCAGGGTTTTCTTCTTAAAGAATTGGTTTTTTATAGAGTTACTATGTTTTTTGAATTTATACTTCTTGTAGTGAAAATATATAGGCACTTGTGAAAAATCATAGTGAGTTTTGGAGCACCATTAACTGGGGTAGATAAGTAGGAGTCAAGGATTGAAATACACCAGTTTTTCCATTTCCTGTGATGTTTCACATGAATTTTCCACAACCATCTGCTACTGGGGTAGTTAAGTATTGCTTGTTAACCTTGCTTAACCTTTCCACTTGCTTCTGGAGATTACTTTGAGTTGGTGGTAGAGTCAGAAACACTCAAATGTCAAATTGCAGGTTGATGACAAGAACGTTTTTTCCAATCTTTACAAATATCTTTGTGGCTTTACCAGAGGAAACATAGTCAGAAACCTCATCTAAAAATCAGCAAACCAGAAGTAATTTGGACAAAATTTCTTGCTACATGGATGAATCTGTCAGTTACCTTTTTATTGTTTGTCAGTTTTACAGACTGTCTGCTTATAAGGTAGTGCCTATACACATATCAGAGAAAAAACTGCGTAATGTGGCATTTACTAGGGCTAATCTATCCTCGTGTCCTCCAGAGAGCCAACCTAACGGAGCACTAGCCATTAAAAACCAGATCAAATCTCAGACAAAATCCAGTGCTTAAACAATCGTCCCCAGCATTTAACAAAAGAATGCTTGATATCATATCTGCTAAAGATCACATAACCCAAATAAAGCCCCTAACACAGTAAAACAGAAATGGAGATACTGTGGGATCTACAAACAGATGTGCCAGCTGTGGGGAAAAACATCCCCAAACCCCAGCAGATGTGTGCAGCTCTTGTGGGAGATCAGGGAGCTTCAGGCTGAGTCCTTAAGAGTAACTCTGAATTCATCCCATTCCATGCCAGTAGTAAAACATCAAGCCTGGCACATTCACAAGTTGACCTCTTGCCCAGTAGCACAAATAGTGTTTTTATTTTGACAACTACGTTCAGAGAGGATGTGGCAGAGTAAGGAGAATAAATTATGAATCAGTAGCATAGCAGAGAGAGAGTGTGTACAGAATGAGGGAGGGAGAAGGAAAACAAACCACAAAGAGAGTAAAGGTCATGGATATCTGTTATTTTTCAGAACGACAGAGTTTATGCAGAATTGTTTTGTGTCTGATCTAATTTTGTTGTGATTTTTTTTTGAGAAAAATGTCATCTCCTGTGTTGCTGATTGATGGCTCAGCCATGCTAAGGGCTGAGCTGTTTCTTACCTTTGTAACTGCTACAATATAGAATCCCAGAATGGTTTAGATTGGAAGAGACTTAAAGACCATCTCATTCCACTCCCCTGCCAAGGGCAAGGGCACCTTCCACTAGACCATGTTGCTCCAGCCTGGTCTTGGACATTTCCAGGGACTGTGCAAACACAGCTTCTCTGGGCAACCTGTGCCAGGGCCTCCCCACCCTCACAGGGAGGAATTTCCTCCCAATATCCCATCTTAACCTGCCCTGTGTTCGTGTGAAGCCATTCCCCCTTGTCCTTCTCCTTCAGTTCCTGATGCAGAGTCCCTCTCCAGCTTCTCTGTAGCCCATGCAGATTCTAGAACGTGCTGTGAGGTCTCCATACAACCTTCCCTTTGCCAGGCTGAGCAGCCACAACTTTCTCAGCCTTTCTCCATGGGTCCAAATCTCTATTCTTCCTATCAACCTCGTGGCATCCTCTGGTCTTGCTCCAACAGTTCCTTTTCCTTAAGACAATCATCACAACACATCCCTTTCTTTTTTAAAGCTGCCTACAGAATAGTATTGACATAGGTATTAGTATTATTGCCAGACTTCCTTTTCCTTCTACACTCTTTAAGAGCCATGGAATTGTCAATCTCCATCACCCAGGTCTTGTCCAGCATCTTGTAGCTAAAAAGTCTCAGCAGCAGCTTCTGAGAGGGTTAAAAATCTCTTGCTGGCCAGGTGGTCAATATGTCCTCATCATCCCACTCCCAAGTGGTTTTAAGATTGATTTAAGTGTTGAGAGAAACTCTCTCCCAGGATGAGAGGAAATAGCTTCAGGTTGGGCCAGGGCAGGTTTAGATTAGATATTAGGGAATTTTTCACTGATTTTTTTCACTGAAAGAGTGATTAGGCATTGGAGCAGACTGTCCTGGGCAGTGATGGAGGCACCATCCTTGAAAGCCTTCAAGAAGTGTGTGGATGTGGCACTTGAGGACATGATTTAGTGGTGAACACAGCAATGCTGGGTTGTCAGTTGGACTCAGTGATCTTTCTTAAAGGTCTCTTTCAATCTTAATGATCCTCTGTGATTCTGTGAAATACTTTGACAGCCTTCCAAAGTGAGCATCATTTCCCATTTCCTAGGCAGTCATGTGGATGATAAAACAGTTCCTACCAAGCTCCTGGCTACTGCAGTCCCACTGCTAATGCATGTAAAAGCAGCAGAGTCCCATCCCACTGGCTTTTTAACATGTTGTAGATTGATTCTGAGGATCCTGTCTTGGGAATTCTCAAAATTTGGCCACTACCTGCTCAAACACAGCTGAAAATGAATGGAACATATTTTGATAAAAGAAGATGTTTACTTCCTTTGGGCAGAGCTATATTAGTAATCCAAAATGATGAGAGAAGAGAGACTTTGATACCAAATTTAGCTCCAGGTATGACCTGCCAGGGCTGCTCAGATACAGACTATTGATCTGGCCCTGTGGCCAGGAAGCCTTCTGCTCCTTCTGCTTGTGGAAAGCAGTTTTGTCCAAAGAGCAATTAATACAGCAGATAGTTAGACAGAATTTGCAAAGTTCAGCTGACCAGGGTGTTTACTGAATTAACCTAAATATTATGTTCACTTTCAGTATATTAATATGTAACTGTTTAAAAAAATACTCTAAAGAATAATCCTCTGGGGTTTTTTTCTCAGTTTCTGGTTTTCTGTTAATTAGTACTCACTGAGTGTTAGATGCTCTTGGTTGAATAAAAGCTGATGCTCATTGAAAGAAAATCTATTTATAGACAGGAGCTGAACAACAAGGTATATGCTATAAAAATACTACAGAAGAACTGAGCATAAGCCAGACATATTTTATTCAATGTGTTTAAAAGGAAGAGCTGTTGATTTTTTTTTCCAAATACTGATTAGTAGGGAACCTGAGATTTTCTTGGATCACACATTCTATTTGGAGGGTTGTAATATGTATGGAAAATGAGGAGAGGAGAGGGATTGATGATGCGTATAAGATGTGTGGCACAATGTGCTGTCAGATTTCACTGAAAGCAGGAATTTGGTAGGACATCAGTAATAACAGGGTACAGAGCTATGTGTTAGTCTTGCAGATAATTTCAAACCTGAAACCTGATTGACCTCATCACTTTTGTATATTCTGTATTTTTTGCCTGGTTGTGATTGTGTTTTAGAGGGCTTAAAGTTATTATTCATATTCTCATGCACACATGAGGGGAACTGCACAGAACCATAGAGAGCTTTAAGGATCAAAATAAAAAAATTATGTCAAAAAATCTGTTCCTAGGAATTTTTACTTTCCATACAGCATGTAGAAAAGTTCCAGTATCTAGTCCTTAAGAAGCATGGCACACCAGATTTCCTGGGCATGGTAATTTTAGGTGTTGAAAGCCCATTTTGATTTTCCCCCTTTTCTTACTTTCCTTAGTACTCTGGATCTAGGTTTTTATAACTAGTGAGGAGATGAAGTACAGGCAGGACAATGTGCTGCAAAATCAGCTTTTTCAGCCTCACCCGAGATGCAGACCTTTTAAATGAGCCAAGCAAATGAATCTGAACTGAGTCTCCAGCACAGAGAATCCCAGACTGGTTTGTTTGAAAGGGACCTTAAATCTCCTCTAATTCCAAACCCTGCCATGGGAAGTGATACCTTCCACTAGAAAATACAAAATCTTATTTCTGTGTGTAAACACGTGGTAAAACCCCGCTTGAATGAGTTTAAGGTTAGAGATGAGCCTTTGAAAGTGAAGTACAGCATGAAAATTGCCTGCTCATATACATAATGCTATATTCTTGATCCCTTGTAGTTCTTTTGTTGGGGGTTGTTTTCTTCCTGGTATCTCTGCCTGGTTGTGTACACCAGGAATAGTGCATATCTAATGAGCTGCTTTCTTTTTCTTTCCCCTTGCTATTTTTGCTTCGTGTAACCCTGTGCCTTACTAGACACCATTCAGATCAGGATTTGAGGCTGGAGTTATTATTCTCCTGTTTGGCATTTCTGCAGGACTCATCACTACAGTATTTCAATGCTTCTGATGTTAATTGATTTTCATAACACCCCACTGAGATGGGGAATTATTATTAACCAGGGAAATGGAGCACAAGGAGATTGAGGTCAGAAGTGCTGCTCAGTTTGAATGCCAGGTTTGAGACACCTGTTACCCAGTTTATTATTTATTCAGTAGTCACATTAAACTCTTGAATTCCTTTAATTGCGGCTGTAATTCTGCATCTCTCATACTGAGTCAGAAGTTGTAACGCAGGCAGTACAGTACGGAGGAACACTCAACCAAAAGCTGTTGGCATTTTTTCATTAGGGTTGTGCCTGTTTTCTTCAAAGTCATTTTGGGCAGAAATAGGGCAAGTATCACGTCTCAACACAGCATGGAGATGTTATGCCTCAAGAGATTTTTCTTTCTTAACAAATCTTTCTGGCTGATACAATGCTTATTCTCCAGTTCTTGGAGCAAAATAAACAAGGCTCTACCTCCAGGAGTCTCTTCTGCTCCCTGATTGTTACTCATCACCAGAGTGGCTCCACTTGTGACAACAAATGAGTGGAGGTTCTTTTTCGAGTGTGTGTGAGATGTTCTTAATTAAAAAACAATTCCTGGAGTGCACGCATAAAGATTGCCCTGTATTTCTTTATTGTGATTGCTTATGTACCCCTAGTTTTCTTTTAACATTTATTGGATATAAACAGTTTTCTGTTCTTTTTGTTTTATTTCTGTGTTGATCTGCCTCCACATCATCAACTGCCCATATTCTCCAGCTTCTTGATAGCTGGAAATGGCAGGAGTGTCAAGGAGGGAGCATTCCAGTACAGTTGTTCCACTGCAGAAATTCAGCTGTTCCAGAAGAGAGACAACTCGAGGCAGAGCTTGTTCAGTAGCATGGCAGCTGTCACAGCATTGACATATGAAGATAATTCTTTTCCTCAGTAGAATATTTTCTCTGAGTTGGCAGCACTGAAATGAATTTTAGAAGTAAGATCATTAGACCCCTGAATGCCTTGGTAGCCATCTCACCTCAGCTTTTTTTTCCTGGCAAACTACTAATCATGACTTTCAGAAGAATAAAAATTGTCTGAAAACCTGTGCTTTGTACTTGAGAACAGTGCTATCTACAAACTCTGTCTGGAAAAAGACAGAAACTTAACTAAAATATTTTTGGTATATTTTAAGAAGTAGTTCTGCACTGATCTTCTCTCTAGACTAATATACTTTGTTTTCATAATTTATGGGTTTATCGTATTTCAGAGAGAGATTGTCTTTTGAAAAGGAGTTAATTCTCCAGTCTTTGCATATAAATCGTATTTGGGGACCATTTAATTATTTTTCTCTAGTTTTTTTAGAAGCATCTTTCATTAATAGGGCCGAATTAAGACTCCTTCAGGCTTCTTTTAACTCAGTAAAAGTTCATGTGCATTTGGGCCTTTACACAAATATTTTTGGCCCTACTTGGGGCATTCTCCTTTTCAGCTTCTGTGTGCTCAGTTGCACTTTGGCTTCCCCCATCAGGACAGGAAAGGTATGGGGCAGTCAAGCACAGTGTCTCAGCTTGACTGCAAAACCTTGTGTGTGCTGGATGTGGTGATCTTCCTGAAACCTTCCTTGGATCTTCTCAAGTTCATGCTGAAAAATGTGTGGAACAGATTGCTATAATAGATTCTGGAACTTTGCTGGTAGATCTTAAATGCTTTTTCAGGCATTTTCTCACAACTGAATGGTCAGGATCTGGGAGGCAGACTGAGTTATCAGCCTCTCTGGTATTTGGAAGCCATGTAAATTAAAATAATCATTAAAGTCTGATTAGAGATCTGCTTGTTACAAAATTTTTGTTATTAGTCTGTGGTTTTTTGCTTGTGATTTAGACAGTGTGGTTAATTCTGCTTGCTGCTGGTTGCACAGTGCTTAGATGTCCTGAGAATAATCATGATAACACAGTGAAAGCATAAAAATGTGTTTATTCTCTCCAGTGATACCAGCTGGTGTGGGTAGCAGTACTAATTACAAGAGGACTGGAAGCAGTCTGGCCCTTGATGGGCCACAGGTGTAAGCAATAAGGACAAGCCCTAATAAAGAGGGGGTTGGCTGACCCTGTCTCAGTTGGGATCTGCTTGCTGAGCTGTGAAGATGTGCTGGGGTCTTGCAGTCTGCTGGCTGTGCTAAGAGGAGGCAGGGATGGGTGACCGGGAAAGGAAAAGGTGAGATGTTGAATGAAGGACAGGCAGGGATGGGTGGCTGTGTGAGGAACAGAGAAGGTGAGATGTTGAATGAGGGACAGGCAGGGATGGGTGGCTGTGTGAGGAACAGAAGGGAGTTAGCTGGTCATGCAGAAGAAAGAACAAATCAGAAGGCTGTGTGATGCTGCTTGGGTGAAGTTTAATCTTCGGAAGGCTGAGTGATGCTGCCTATAGAAGAAAACAGAAGGCTGAGAAAAGCTGCCTGGACAAAGTTTAGTTATTTAGAAAGTATTGTACCCATCTCGACGTGGCTGTGGGTAACCACGACAAGTTGGCGTAATAAAAACAGGACCTTTCTTTGTAACCTTTCCTTTCATAGCATATAAAAATGTGCCTGGCATTGTAGAGGGCTGGGACACTCTCCTATGAGAAAAGGATGGATGAGAGCCAGGGGTGTTCAGCCTGGAGAAGAGAAGGATCCAGGGAGACCTTAGAGCCCCTCCCAGAGCCTAAAGGGGCTCCAAAAGAGCTGAAGAGGCACTTTGGAAAAGGGCTTGGAGTGACAGCACACAGGGAATGGCTTCCTACAGCCGGAGGGCAGGGTTAGATGGGATGTTGGGAAGGACTTGTTCCCAGTGAGGGTGGTGAGGCCCTGGCACAGGGTGCCCAGAGAAGCTGTGGCTGCCCCTGGATCCCTGGACGTGTCCAAGGCCAGGCTGGATGGGGCTTGGAGCACCCTGGGCTGGGGGAAGGTGTCCCTGTCCTTGGCAGGGGGCGGAATTGGATGAGCTTTAGGGTCTCTCCCAACCTTTCTGTGCCCTCTCAAAATACAGATCATGTTGCTTTCTGCTACTAGAGGCGTTAATGTCAAACAAAGGGAAAGCCACAGTTGAGATCACTGAACATTAGAGTATTGTAACTGGATAAATAAATGGTAGCCGAGGTTCAGAGAAGCCATCAGCTTCAGGGAGACAACACAAAGTGATGTTTAAGCTTCTTGCCTCCACTTCCTTTAGCTGCCATTGAAGGGAACAGAGAAATTCAGCAGTGGGCTTTCATCTCTGGGGCAGCCTACTGTACCCTGGAGGGATTCCTTGGAGTGTATTGGCTACACATGGATCCAAAAAAACGGGAGTTGTGAATTGCTGTAGGGTTGTGGCTAAGCCTGCCAGGCAGCTGCATTCCTGTGTGGCACAGGCTCACTGGAGAGACTGTACGGAATTAGAAAACCACAAAAATTCTGGAGTTTACCTGGTTGCTGACTCCAGCAGGTGTAAAGAAGCTTTTTTTATGGAGAATCCTGGTAAACAAGACAAAATCTGAGAGTTTAGAAGCTTTTCTGTAACAGAAATACTCTGTTTTTTAAGATAAAAGTTATTTGTAAGGGATTTATATTCCAAGTTACAGGAGAAGGTTTTGTTGGTTTTTCCTTCAGGATTACAAAGGTAATGGAGAAAAGCACCATTTGATATTTGCCAACCTAAAGGTACAGCTCACTGGAACCTGAAGATAATTAACTGTTGTAGTTCCATCTCTGACATTTTGATACAACTTCCTCATCCACACAGTGGTGTTCTTTAAGTCTGTTTGCAGTGATTCCCATATTCTTATAGAAATTCTTTGAGTTTTTAATGAACACTTTCTATGGTTGATTCATTCATACAACATTTCAAATTAGTAGCTTGAAGTTTGCAAGACAGAGACAGCAAATTTTTTTTGTTTTGTTTCATTTTGGTTTTTTGGGGTTTTTTTGTTTGGTTGTTTTGGGGAGGGTTGGGTGGGTATTTTTGTTGGTTTGGTTTTGTTTTAGATTTTGAGGGTTTTTTTACTGCCAGAGCAATACAGTAAGTATATGATCTGGGGTAAAAACACACAACAGTTAAACAACTGGTAATTTCCTCAGAGTTCTAAAGCTAGACCTTAAGCCTGCAGAACAGAAAACATGCCACATTGCTGTTGTTAAGTTGCCAAACTATAATTGCATAAGAGACTACAAAGGATATTCAGGTTCTTCTCAAAGCATTTTTTGGAGAAGTCAGTAAAGCAGTTATCTAATATATCCATGTTGGGTACACATTGAATTTTCTATTATGTTTAATTATACTGTTAATGGGTTAACATGTCAGGATTTTTCTCCCCTTTTTTACAGGATTCTGCTCAAGAGAGTGTCATCAAACGAGATATCCATCGTACATACCCAGCACATGATTATTTTAAAGATACAGAAGGAGATGGGCAGGAATCTCTGTACAAAATCTGTAAGGTACAGTCAGTACTCTGAATTTTAAAGCGTGTTCCATATTTTGTGTGACTTTCTTTTGCCCTGCTAACCCTGTTCTGGTCCAAGTTGTTAATAAGATTTTAGAGCTTTGTTTAGATTGCATGTGAAGGCTGTGGGGTTTCTGCATTACCTTTTACAGCCTTGCATTTGATACCTCCTGAGGTGCAGGTGAGAAGAGGCTCAGGCTGAGTTGCTGAGGTGGGAGCTCCTCTTCAGAGGGGAGGGGTGTAGGAGAACCTCTTCAGCTCTAAGGGGGAGAGATTTGCAGAGGAAGAGAAACAAACCCTCAGAGCAAGCTCTGCTGGGAGGTTAAACAAGAATGTCTGGAGATAATTACCTGGAGAACAGGTTTGCTGCCCATTCCACCAGCAGTGTGTGAACAGAGCTTTTCACCCAGAGCTGCCAGATCACCTCCGATCAAAAACACTCTTAGGTTTCCCTATTTGCACATGGGAAAGTTGAGGTGCTAAATCAATAGATGTGTCCATTTTGTACAGACAGGCTTCTGTTGTTTGAGAGAGATCCAGAAGGCAAAATACTGCAGCCAAGCAGGCACTTTTCTGCCTGGCAGTTGTAGATTTTGCTGTGGTTTTGGCAGTCAGTTTTCATTTCACCTTTTTTTTTCCCTAAACGTCATTAAATTCATATACAATATTCTGTAGAATTCATTCTGTTCATGTAGAACAGAATGTAGAATGCCTTAGACAAAGTCATTTCCCTTTTCTTTCCTCTTCCTTGTTGCTGTTTTTACCTCCTGCTGATTACTAGAAATGATGGAGTTGTCATAGCAAGCAGAAAAAAGTGTTCAGCCTTAGGGCTATAATGATACATATTCCTGTTCCCCGGATAAATTCTGTGCTGATACAAACTCCTATTCAATTAATAATTTGCATGACTGTTATATATGTCTGGTATATATAGCTGTTTAGGTACTGGGATTCAGTATTGTGAGTAATTAATATTTCTTAAAAAATACAAAATTAGGGAACACAGAGAACTTTGAACCAATGGTAATGATTTCTCCCTGATCTTGGAGGGCTCTAGAGGGCTACAGGAGACAGTTCCTGTGCCAGTCTTTGAAAAGAATAACAATGCAGGTAACTGTGGGCTTGTCACTTTGATATCAGTTAAGTGAAAAATGATGGAATAATTCAGTTTTTCAAGAATTAAATGTGAGGAATGTGTTATAATGAAGGCCTATGAGTTTACTGAAAATAGATCATTATAAGCTAACACAAAAACCCAGAAGTACAGGTTTCATTCGGGAAGGTGTTTAATAGAAATTCTCTAGCTCCTGCAGCCTGGCACACTAAGAATGTATAAATGCTGGACAAGGTAGAGCATGAACAGGATACACATTAAGGAGTTAAAGACTGGCCAGCAGGTTCCTAAACAAGCACTGAATAAATGCCTTTCAGTCAAAGCATTCATTCCAGGTACTCTGGTAAGTCACCTGAAAGAAACCAGAGAGTCCTTTCTCATGAAGATACCTTGGTGACACAGACAAAAAGGGGACGGTAAATAATGAGATGTAAAGGATGTGGAGATGGATGAACCTCCTGTAGGAACAGTTTGACTTGAGCAACTCAGTGTTTTGCAGCTGCCTTTAGTTACAGTATCCAGAATTAAAGACAGCTATTCTACATTGGAAAGAATCTGCAGAGTTCCATGAGGATGATGAAAGAATTTGGGAACATTGTTTGAAAAGAAAAATTCTTTCTCATTAATGCATATTTTGTTTAATAAAGAACAAATAAGGGAGTGAATCTGTCTGAACTGGAAGCAACTTAGGAACTATCTGTCCAGCAGGCAGCTTCAGAGGGGCACAGATCTCAGACCTTTCTGGATAATTTCCTTTCTGTAGGAAATGTGAATAATTCTGCATGTTTTCTAAGTCTGGAAGCTTTCCTTGCCCCCAAGGCCTCTACTGCTCCTGCAGAGAAAGTTGATGTAGCTGTTAGTTCTCCTTTCTTGAAGGATCTTGAAACTTAGAAGTGCTGCATCCTTGAGAGAGAGAAAGTCAGGGAAAAATGCCAGGAGGCCTGTATGGATGGACAAGGTGCTCCTGGACAAACTCAAACACAAAAGGAAACCTACAGAGGGTGGAGGCAAGGGCAGGTAGTCCGGTAGGAATAGAGGAGTTGTCCAAGCAGACAGGGATCAGGTTTGGCAAACTAAAACCCTGACAGAATTAAATCTGGCCATGGATGTGAAGGGTGACAAGGAAATATTCTCTGGGTATACATCTGTGATCAAACTAAGATTAGAACAAATGTGGACCTTCTCCAGAAGGACTGGGCAAACCTGCTTAACTCAGGACATGGAGAAGGCTGAGATACTTGACGACTTTTTCTGCCTCTGTTTTCGCTGGCAAATGCTCCAACACCACTGCGAAGGCCACGGAAGGCAAAGGCAGGGACAGAGAGAATGAAAATCTGCCAGGTGTAAGAGAAGATCAGGTTTGAGATGATCCAAGCAGCCTGAAAGGCCACAGAACCCGATGAGATACATCTGAGGGAAATGGCAGATGGAGTTGCTAATCCACTGTCCATCATATTTGAAGTCATGGATGTCCTGTGAAGTTCCCACTAAGTGAAAACGGGGAAACACGACCCCCATTTTTAAAAAGGCAAGAAGAGAAGGCTCAAGGGAGGCCTTGGATGTCTCAGTGCCTAAAGGGGCTCCAAAAGAGCTGAAGAGGCTCTGGAAAAGGACCTGGAGTGATAGGACACAGGGAATGGCTTCCCACAGACAGACAGGATATTGGGAAGACATTCTTTCCCTGTGAGGGTGGGGAGGCCCTGGCACAGGGTGCCCAGAGAAGCTGTGGCTGCCCCATCCCTGCATCTGTGGAAGTGTCCAAGGCCAAGTTGGATGAGGCTTGGAGCAAGCTGGGCTAGGGGAAGATGTCCCTTTCCTTTGCAGGGGATGGAACTGGATGGGCTTTATGGTTCCTTTCCAGCCCAAACCATTCTGGGATTCTGTAATTTTGATCAGAGATCTCTCTGTGTGTCCCTCAAGTTGAGGGCTGCTCTTGCTGTAAACATTTTGTATTTACCTAGAGTTGAATGACCTCTGTCACTCAGCCACTTTCTCTGGATAGAACATGTTCTGCATAGCAGCTTTGCAGTCACTTTGTAATTCCCTGCTCCAAACAGCTTTGTCTCATCAGTGGTCTTTGTTACTGTGCTATTTTCATGGTGTTCTTTAAGGTTTGTGAATATTTGCTGCACGCCTTTCTGCAGGGTTCTGTGAGTGACCTCACCTTCACTCTCTGGGCTGGAACTGACTGTTTATTCCTACCTTTTGCATTCTCTAATTAATCAATTATTTGAGTGCTTAAGGGAATGTTCTATAGCAGCTCAGTTCCCAAAAAACTCCCACTTTGGGTAGGGATCTTGTCGAAGGGTTTATAAAAACCCTGGTAATCTTAGTGATACCCTCATTCTTTTATGTGCTCTTTGGTTCAGAGAAGGATTTGGGAAGCATTGCTTTCTGGTACAACAGCCACATCCAGTCTTCAACATGGAATTATTCAGAAATGTATTGATTGCACTGAAGGGTTTATACCTGCTTGCCAGTATTGAGATCAGACACAGCTGCTGGGGAGATTTCCAGGCAGTAACTTTTCCTTCATCCTCTCATAGTTTTCTTAAATGACTGTGGCTGTGACCAATGCCTGATTGGGTCTGACTGGATCTTGAGTTTATGATTAATAAACTGTTTTCTCCAGTGTGTGGGTTTTCAAGAAATATTGTGAAAACCTAATTAATTTGCTTATACATTTGTCATTCTGTTGGAAATAAACGGTAATAATCTGTGTTGAAAGTAATAATGGGGCAGCTTTGTATTACTAGAATAACTTTGCTGGGCACTTATGCCCTTCTTCTAATATGAAAGCAAAAAGTTTGGAGAATGGGATTATTAAATATGGTTAGGAAGGGTCTGCCCTCAAGTGAGAGGGCAGAAAGCTCAAGAGCATTTTCTTCATTCTTGTTCCACTGAAATGAGAGATGATCTGAGCTGTCAGATAAAAAGGAAAATCATTAAAAGCTCACTGCCTCATTTTAACAGGTCTGCCAGTTTTTGTTCCAACTCTTTATCTCCTCTTCAGAACAGTAGGAAATCAGGAAAGATGGAAACTTTTTCTCTTGCAGAACATTTATGTGACAAAGTACCTAAAAATAAACTTCAGTACTGACAGTGGTGATAAGGAATGAAAAGAGTTTCAGGTTCTAGACTGCAGATTTCACTTGAGGACACCACTTAAGCTGGATTTTCATAGAGCAAATTTTGGAGAATCTTTGGGAAAACTGCTGCTTCTTGCCTGCTTTCTGTTTAAATACTCTGCAAATTCTAGCTCTGTTTAAAGAGCTCACCTCAGTGTTGCAATGCATAACTGAGTAGGGCTCAGGGGCTGCTTCATGCTCTGCACATCCTTAGAGCTCCATGCTCCAGGGAATCAGAGCACCTGGCAGAATTAATCCTCTCAGCTCTCGAGTGCAGTGTAGAATTTAACACAAGATGTGTTTTCCCTAATTTTCTGATTGAAGTAACTCCTATTCAACAAACAACCACTGTGACTTTAATGGGGAAAAGGGAGCCTTGTGCAGCAAAATCAATCAGGTGAGCTTGGTGGATGCAGGGACTGGGTAGACTGGGAAAACAGACAGTGGTTTTCAGAAAATGTTTGAATTACTGCTCAGAGGTTCAGAGTTGGTGTTAGTGTTTCTCAGTAAGCCGAGGCCTTGCAGGAGGATATGAACTGTTTGTATCAGGACATATTTTGTTACTAATACTTATCCCTTTGTGGACCAGATGTGTAGTTTTTTTCCCCAATCCTGGTCTCACTTGCCTGAAGGTTTTAGGTGCAGGATCAGTGTGGTGGCTGGTTTGCTGTGAGACCAAACACTGCAGTGTCTGTGTTTTGGTACCCACATTAGCAGGGAGAATTACAAACTGCCTTCCAGCAATGCTAACACTGAGTGGGCTCTGTTATGAGGTGTTTTAGCTTTTGTTGCTGTATATTGACATATGGAAATATTCTTGAGTTGCTCTGCTGTAACCAGTAGCTTCTCTGCCCATGGTAAGTTGTGAATGATGGGTTATGCTTCTGCAGAGCTGCTGCTTAGTGCTGGCCTGTAAACTGACAGTCTAATTTTTATAGGTTTTTGGGGTTTTTTTTACATTTCCATTTCATTGCAGCATGCTTTTTCAGATAGTCACCTCACTGTACATGTGTTCTTCCACATTTTTCAATTCTTAGTATCTCCTTAGATTTACAAATGGGAAGTTTCAGTGTTTGTCCAGGTGTAATTATTTGTCAGAGAGCAGATATCTTTTGTTCCTGCAGAAATCTCTTCACCAATTATAGGATAAACACAATCTGTTACGAATTACTTTTCATCTATTTTTAGTTGTTTATTTTCTTTGCTCCTGGGTTGAAGGAGCAGTGCTGGTAAATATTGTTTTGTTTCATTCAAAGGACTTTCAGTGTTACCTTGTCTTCTTCCATTTATATTTTAATAAGGATCCTTCTCAGTGCATCCGTGCTCAGCAGCACTGTTCTTGCTCACAGGGTGTAGTGGCTTCTCTTTTTTTAGGGTTGGGATTAAATGAGTCAGATGATATTTCTTGTTTGGACTCAGATGTTTATTAGTTTTTATGTATATTATAGTTTCATAAATTCTGAATTTTATAGCATTTTAAGTTAATAAATTAAAAATGGAGCCGTATCTTTTTATGAGGCCTTTTAAGGGAAAATTGTTTAATTAAGAAATGTTACTTAAATTATTTTTACTTTTAATTGCATAACTATCTATTTGTGGTCCTTTTTATTTTAAAAAGTTTATTCAAAATATTTTAAAATGTTTAAGAATTAAATTAAAATATTTTAAAAAAAGAATAATGTGTCTGTATAGTAAAAAATTTAAAATTCTCAATAACCAAAGTTCCAGCAGTGGGGTTTCTGCTGAGCCTGTACCAGTGGGAAGGTCAGCTCTGGAATCCTGAATGCTGGGCACAGTCTGCTTGGGGCCCTGCCTGATGGAAGGTGAAGATTTCTGCATTCTCTCAGCTCTCCCAGCTCTGGTAGAGGCACATTGTGTAACAGCCATGTGCCTCTTCCTGATACTCCGTATATGAGTAACCAACGTCTAAAAATACAGTTTTCAGTTAATGCAGAAGCTCATTGTATAATGTGATACATACTCAGTGCTGCACCCATAGGATTATTATTGTTTTCAGGCTGTTAGTCTTATAAAGTTAGATATGGAGCTTTAAATTGTGCTATTACTATAATTATTTATTTATTTTATTAATTTATTACATGACTGATCATGTAATAAAATACCTTGTTGGGTGAAAGGTGTGCATCAAAGTACGGATGTTTTCCTGAGGCAGCCTGAGTTTCAGACACCATGTAAGTCTTTTAAGTCTCCTCAAGCAGACTTCAGCACAGAGCTGTGCCTTAAGTACTGAGCAGCTTCCCTTGGTCATTTCATAGAGATCAAACCTCTCCTCTTCCTTATTTAAATCTGCTGGCACTCACAGACAGAAGTTACAGAAATCCCAATTGAGATTTTAAATTCAGCCATCTTTCCCTTTGTCTTTTAAATGCTACGTACTTGGAATTTTTCTGTCCACTGAAGTTTCTAATCTTGGGAGATTTTCCTCAGTTGATGATTTTGGAGAAGAGTTTCTGCCCAGCCCTGGATTCTTGGTTCACTTTCCCAATAAGCAGGTGCTTCTCTGTCATGGACTTTGAGAGGACTCTCCTTCCAAAGAATTCACTTGCTAATGATGATGTACTAATAACTGCATAGTAGCTCTTCTCTTCAGAATACAGATAATTATTAAAAAGATGATTTCACTTAGTTAAAATGAATAAAAATAGGCTTCAAGTCAGAATCTTCATTAAATCCCATTTATGAGACAGAATATTTGAAGTCTCAGTTAACTGAGGAATTGTAATTGGAAGTTCCTCATGAGCTTAGGAGAATAATAATTTTAAAACTGTGACATGAAAAAATCCCATCCTCTTGAAAATAAAAAGTTGCAATAGCTGCAGTGAAAATAGGGGATTTGGGATTTTGCCCTCTGTTTCTTTCCTTAGAATAAAAGTTCCTTAGAAGCATAAATCTTAAATAGTTCATCTTAGACTGTTAGTCAATTATATGATATGATGGTGGTATCTGTAGGCAGCATCCTTATTTTTGAGGTTATTCTGGATAATTACATCATATTTCAGCACTATCGAATCCCATAGGTTGCTTAAAAATAAAATAGTATAATTGGAAATGTGATGTGCATTAAGATTCCAAAGTCTCTTTGCATTGGGTAGATGCAATGAACTCATGTGAATTTTAGGGACTTCATTAAAAACTAAGCCTTTAGTTATCGGGATTATGATGTTTTGAGTTAAGAGCAGAATCTTTCTTTGATCTAATTCTGATGCAGAACTGAAGTCTGCGTCCAAGTATCTGATGACAGCTGCTTGTCAAGATCAGATTTTGGGGAAGGACCTGGTGAAAATTAATTTCAAAAAAATTCATTTTCAAAAAATTTTCAAAAAAGTGGAGCAAGCAGGTAATTGTTTTTCATGGTTTTTCATTGCTTCAAAGGTGTTTTAAAAATTGTATCTTTTTACTGGGGCCCTTCAACATTTCTCCTGCATAGGCAGTATCCACTAATTAATTTCGTATTTTTAGTTAAACCAAATTATCCAGTGCTTGCTGATTTGTAGTTCTGTGGATCAACCTTTTTAGAAAAGTTTCAATTTTTTCATCTCTGTTTTAATCAGGCAATTAGTGGTTTACCCGTTCACTTTCCCCCTTAAGCTTTTTGGGTGAATACTGTCAGTTCCTAAATTTTCAGTAATTTTATTCCCTTTAATTTATGATCTCTTCTGATATTCAGTTGAACACAGATCCTTCAACACATCCCCTGTTAGAAATGGTTCCAGCAGGATGACAAACCCTGATTCTTCTGTAATAAAACAAACACCAGGAAAGTTCATGGGGATTTTCTGCTGGAGATTAAATACAGTTTTCTTACATTGACCATATCTTTTCCAAGCAGAGACTTTGCCTTCCTGCTCTCAATGTGTTTGAAATGGATTTATTACGAGCTCAAATGTGTTTAGGAAGTTGATGATGAGAAACTTTGCTGTTCTTCTTTCATATTTTTGTATTTAACTGCAGAGTGAGGATTTTTTGTACCCTCCTCATTTTTCCTCTTTTTCTGTAACTTCAGCTTCTTTCAGAATCTCATAGGAAATACATTTTTATTTCTTACAATTTTCTGTACTTTTCAATCGATGTCAGTTTTGTAGGCAGTTTGCTTTCTTCAGTGTGTTGGTTTCTCAATACTTACTTCAAAATAACTCGTTTGGATTAATTTATTGCTATTTTCAGCAAATCATTCATTATAAAGCTTCTCACAACAGAGAACCCCCAGGCATTGATAATTTGATGTTCGTTTTTCAGCCTAGGTTGTTTTTTTTAAGTAAATTAGAAGTGGTTTTATATAGTACGAAGAAATCATAAATCAAATTCCTCATTTGTAATTCTGCACATCTGTTTCTAGGGGGAGCTGGCCTATCAAAAGCAGGAATAATATATCATTTAGGAAAAAATACAGAGAAAGGACATTAGGCGTCTATAAACTGATAGATCTGGAGGACAAATAAAGACTCATGATAGTAATTAACCAGTGGATGGTTCTAGTTAGTCACATAACATATTAAGTGTCTAAAGCAATTTCTGTGGGTTTAGTACTTAGTGGCTAATTAATTTCTTTATAGAGAGCATCCTTTTATTCCAGTTGACTTTGGTATCTGCCATTGTGCAGATACAGGTTAGTTTTTATGTTTGACTTTTGTGACTAGAGCTGTTTTAAACTGGCAAGCTGGATTGTAATGGTGCGTTAAACATTTTCCAGTGATTCCTGTGACTTCTTGAATTTTCTTGTCCACTGAAACTGAGCAATGGATTATTTTCGCTCAGCTTCTAACTAATCCCATCTAACAGCTTTCAGAAGAGTGGTGAGCAGTACAGACAAAGGGCAGAGAGCTGCAAGTGCCAGGGCAGCTTTTCCCAAAGGAAATGTAGGGCTGAACTGGTCAAACAGTGACCTTTGAAGGAGTACTCAGGCTGCACTTAGAGAAATCCTGTCTTCTGGAGGCGTTTCAGAATTCTCACAAATACTACACTCTCCCCAGCAGGTGAAAATCTGATCTTGTGATCCTTGTAGCTCCTTCCTCTCCCTGGCTCTGCCCTTTGCTTTGGTTTCCCCTGGCTGTAACCTCAGGACCTTGCTTGTTCTCTCAGGATGTCTCTCCCTCTGATGTCAGTGCTTCTGCTGCTGCTTAGACTTTCACAAGTTTCCACAAATTCTTAACATCCTCTGACAGCTCTTTGAAAACATTATCTGTCTTCTCATCTTGGAAAAGTAAAGGGGAAGGAAAGGTTAGTTATTTTAGTTTGGGGATTTTTTTTAAGAGTAAGAAAAAGCATGTCTGTCATACCATAGGAAAATGAGTCTTGTTCATTCTTCAGCATAACAAGGGCATGGAAAAACTGTTTCTGATGAAATCTTCAGGTTAGAGTAGTTCTCAGCAGTTTTCTAACCTTAAGTTCTCTACTTGCATAATGTCAGAACTTGTTTTTCCAAAAACAAACATTCACTTTCCCCGCATGGTTTTCATGTTATATTTGTTGCACTGGTAAAGTTCTATCATTATTCACCTAAACAAAATTATCTTTGATTTAAGTGAAGGGAAAAATTGCATCTGTCTCTTTTCAGGCTGATGGAAAAAAAAAAAAAACAACACTAATTTATGACTACAGTATCTGTGGAGGGTTGAGGGGGACCTGTGGTGTTTTTAGAAAAGCCCTGAAAGCACAAGAGTGGTTACAGTTTTACGCCCTATATTATTTTAGCCTGGTTGGTGTTACATAGAGAATCATGGAATGGCTTTGGCTGGAAGAGAGACCTTAAAGTTCATCCCATTCTGATGCCTGAGTAGACTGACCTGGAAGCAGAGACTATGCAGAATAAAAAGATAAAAGGGATTTATTGAAAGGATCCAGCTTGGGCAGTGCAGGAACCCCGCTGGGGCTACACCCAAGTGAAACCCACAAATGGTCACAAAATGGATCCCCAGTCATGAGACCTCACACTTTTATAGGTTTGGGTCCATCAGCATATTGGGGTCAATTGTCCAATTACAGCTTCAGGTGATGAAGCTCCATCCTCCTTGTTCCCTCTCTTCCTAAATTTCTCCTTGTTCCCAAGCTAGAAAGGAATTGTTTTGTCTCCCTACTCTGTGAAGAGAGCTTCCCAACCCTTAATGAGAATCCCAGAACTGCACCCTAAACTTGCATAGAATCTGAAAAATACAAAAGCAAAAACTTAAGGCATCAATTCCACTCCCTGCCCTGGCAGGAACACCTTCCACTGTCCCAGGCTGCTCCAAGCCTCATCCATCCTGGCGTGGGACACTGCCAGGGATCCACAGATCCACAGCTTCTCTGGCACCCTGTTCCAGGGCCTCCCCACCGTCACGGATGAGGAATTTTGTCCCAGTATCGTAGCTAACCCTGCCCTGTGGCCATGGCAAGCCCCTTGTCCTGTCACTCCAGTTCCTGATGGAATCCATCTCTTCACCTTCCCTGTAGGTCCTTCAGACACTGGGCGGAAGTGTCCTGAATAACTCATTGATGAGAACACAGTTTGCTGATGCCTGTATGCATTTTAAATATGGTTTGACTTTTCTTTTTTTTAGGCCTATTCTGTCTATGATGAAGACATTGGCTATTGCCAGGGACAGTCCTTCCTTGCAGCTGTGCTTCTACTTCATGTGAGTTAATTGCATAATGAAAGCTTTGGTATTTGAAACCAATGCAGCTGTAAAATCAGTAGTTGTGCAACCATGCCGTCTGACAGATATTTGCTGTCATTTATTTGTCTCTTTGTTTTCCTCTTGTTGTTTTTTGGCCATAGAGATTAATGCCTTCTATCTTCATGAATGTGGATTTCCTTGCTCTGGGAGAAATCTGTTTAATTCTTAAGTACTTCTGTGTCAAAACCTGAAACCAATTTGTTACATATTAATTTTTTATTTTAATTTGGTTGTCACCTAAGTGAGCTCCCTTTGTGTTTATGGGGAATTTAACTACAGGAGACATTCTCAGAGCAGCTCATCAGAACAAGTAGTCTCACTAATTTTTTGGGAGATTTTTTTTCTCCTAGGGACATTTTTTATCTTCTGAGGGAAAGCTAATTTTAACCTTGATATTGTAGTCTGTAATCAAAAACTGCACAGACTTTAATCTATTGTTTCTTTTATCCATGGGTCTAGAGACAGATAAATAAATTCACAGGTTTTATAGGTGCAAGATGCTTTACATCTAC
The DNA here is from genome assembly GCA_013400315.1 of Bombycilla garrulus. NCBI lineage: Eukaryota > Metazoa > Chordata > Aves > Passeriformes > Bombycillidae > Bombycilla > Bombycilla garrulus. Next base: position 511,281 of record VXBU01009385.1, on the reverse strand, counting down.
ATTCCATGTCTAGTGGAAAAGCAGCAGACTCAAATAGTGTATTTATTGAGAGAAAGTCTATCTGAATGAGCCACCCAAAAGCTCAACCACAATTCTTACTCAAGCTCTTGCCTACTTTTTCTCTCAGGTTTTAATTAGTAAATTATCAGTCAGAATTGAAATACCTTTTGAAGTGTGGGTTTGAGCCAGCTGCTGGTGTTATGTATGTCACACACACACACCTCTTAAGGCATTTGGAACTCAAATTCAGATTAGTTTAAGTTGTAATTCCTAATGAGAGCTGTGACTCCTTGAAGTCTTAAAAAACATGATACACACTGTTGCAGAGAAGCTTTAGATCTTTTAAGAATAAAGCAAATTAGTCCCATTATTGCAGTCTAACATATACTGTAAAATAGCTTACCTAACAGTTATTTTGCAATTAATTTTTTACCAAAAGCAAGATTTTGAAGTTCCACTGGAGAAATGAGCCATTTTCAATACCAGAGTTGTTTAGAAATGTGTGGGTGTCACATTCTTACCATTTGACTAATACCTTAGCTTCTCTGCCTTATTTCTGTGCTGTCATTACTACAAAGAATCAACTCTGGTTTTAGTGTTTCTAAAACACTAAAAAAACCCACAGGGAATGCTAAATGGAAATTACACTCATTTTAATATGCCCTTTATAACATTTGGTTTCATCAGAGGATATAAAAGGGAAATGCTTGGAGAAAGGGGGAAGCAAGGAGTCTCAATGAGCCCATGGGATTGAGGAGCTTGTTTCTGTCAAACTCTCGTTTTTCTCAGATTCTCCAGTTTGTCTGCTGTGAAGACTTGTAAAATCCTCTCTAACTGTTCTACCTTTGCATGGATTTCTAGACCCCTTTCTTTCCTGGGACAGCTTATCCTTTCTCTTCAGTGTACATGTGTTTCATGGGTGGTTGGGTAGCGTGAATTTCCATCCTCTGTTTTTGTGATTTTGCTTCTTTGATGAAATTCTCATCAGGGGTATGTAGGTAATTTCTGATCACAGGGAAACAGTGTTGCCAACTCTAATAATTGTACTGTGAGGCTCACAGTATTTGACTTTTTTCTTGTCTATTTTTCAGAGTCATTATTTGTGGGGAAAAAATCTACACCTAAAATTTCACTTTAAAAAATTACAAATTTCCGGCTTTTATACTTTCAGAGAAAAGATAGCAAAGGGCAAATATCTAAATGCTAAAAATGAGAATGGCAATACCCAAAATTTTGTGTTAAATAAAAAAAAAGAATATTTGGTTTATGATTTTGAATTCTCAGAGTTAGTAATATTGGAGAATCTCTGTTCACTGAGAGCAAGGACTTTGGGAGCTCTTTGGCCCAGTCCTGACCTCTGTTCCATCTCTCTGTCTTGGAGAAGAGCTGGTTGGCAAAGCACAAGTATCAGACTGAGCATGCAGTGTAGATGAGCCTGTACATGAGCACCTGTTGTTTCATCAGAAATAATTGTATTTTACCAAAACCCCTGGAATCTGCATTCATTTCCTTACAGAGCAGATTCAAGCCTTCAGTCAGGATAAAATTATGTCTTCCCTTTACTTTTCTGCAGCTTTTATATGCTGTCAGTGGAGATCATTCCATCCAGATAGAATTGTGATTAAGAGCTTTGAAATTCCTAAGAATTTGTCTTGGGTAAATCAAGGTCGGACTGACAGGCATCAGCCAATCTGGTGATACTTTGTGCTAACCAGTTCCTTTCCTTTATGATCTCTGAAAATGAAGCTCTCTGCCCATGGCCCTGGAGGCAGGTCCTGATCATGGGCTGAGCTGGATGGAACCCTCAAGGGAAATATCAAGAACCTAAAATTCTCTTTGAAGAAAATGCTGAGCTTTTATCTGTAGCTGATACTTGGTAAGAAGCTGGCAGTAGGCCAAATGAGTGAATACACTAGAAGGTCAAGAGTTGTTCTTGATGCTCAGTAATTGTTTCCATTTGTTCCAATCTGGTGCTTCCCAAGGAAAGCAGGTTTTTAATGTGATGGAAAGGTTAATTGGGGTTCTGTTGTGCCTATCATTACTGTGTTACCTGAAGGCACAGGGGAACATGATGCGGGGGTTTTGTGACACAGGGCTCCCACCAAGTGAGCATTCAGTGGGCTCAAGCCAACAAATGAAAGTGTAGAGTGGCTCAGACAGCTTGTGTTGGTACCACCTTCCAGACCACTGCTGGATGAATGAAACAGAGATGATGAATGTAGGGCTTCTCAGAAAGTCAGCATGTTAATAGATGGGATTGTGGGAAACTGACTTCAGAGTTTGATGTCCTGAGGTTTGGATGAAAGTGGATGAGTGTTGTTCTCACTAGAGGTTGGTTGTAGCTTAGTTCTCCTGAATTTTTCCCATTTAACCAATTATGTCTTAATAGACATCACTGCCATGAGTTGTTGCCTTTTATTTTATTTTTTATTATTATTATTTTTAAGTTGTTTTTATGTGCCTGAAAGATGTGTACTGGTTGTTCTCATACCTGTTTGACAGAAAGAATGCTGCTGACAATTATGCTGCTGTAGGGATGTAGAACACTTGAAGCTGTGATGTGATCTCACATTTTCTGCAAAGAAGGCCTTACAGAGCCAAATCCAGGTGCTCATCAAGGACAATAGTCCCTCTGAGATTTTAGTTGGTTAATTTGGCACTAACGGTACTTAGCTGGAAATTTCAATCCATCCCTGCTTCTGAATTCATAGTGCATAAGGTGTTTAAGTGTGTGTGTCTGTGTAAGGCATGTCCAGCCTTAGCTCCCTCATTAACCTTATTTTTGTGTGTTTTTCCAAACAGATGCCAGAGGAGCAGGCATTCTGTGTATTTGTGAAAATAATGTATGACTATGGCCTGAGGGACCTCTACAGAAATAACTTTGAAGATCTCCATTGCAAATTTTTCCAGCTGGAGAAGTTAATGCAGGTGGGGCCAGAGTAACAGATTCTCCTTTGATTTGTTTCATAGTGAAATACTGCCATGAAGAAGAGATGAATGCTTTGCTTCCAAAAGCCATTGGACACTAAAACCCCCTCTCCTTTTAGAGGTGGAGTGAAGCAAAGCAGCGAAGTTTAATAGCTGAATTCAGACATCATGAGTCAGATTTGTTTCTAGTTTCTTTTCCCTTTGATACACCACTTCTGCAGCTAGTCTTTGTATCCAAGCAGAACCTTTCTCCCCCCACCTCTGTTTGTTTCCTCTCTATTTCTGATGAGAATGTCTCTGTGCTGTTGAGGCCAGTGTATCCTCTGGCCTGCCTCCATCAGTGCCCTACTTTTTCCATGAATTATGTGTGTTTAGAGGTCAGGCAAATCAGGACATCCTGGTGCTTATGAAATGCCAATCAAGTGTGGACCACTGGGCAGGTTTTACTGTCTCTTCCAAGACTGCTCTTTTTTCAGGTGGAATTACTTCATTGAGCAGTTTAGCATAACTGAAGGGCTGCAAATGTTTTACATTGTTGTTCTGACTAGTAAGGAATGACTTACAGTTCTTTAAGCCCTGCCCTTCTGTTTCCACAGCGAAAAGCTGTTTGCTGAAGTCAATTCTCACAGATAACCGTAGCTACCTCTGTGGGATATACTGAAACCAAACAAACCAGACTGTTGTTAATTTAATGGTATTTTTTCAGATGTCAAATTGTGCATATTTCACACTTGATAGAGTGGAATTGCGTACTAATTTAATGTGATACTTCAGCATATGGTCTTCTCAATATTTACCTATGTCCACTGAGATTTTTGTTAACAAGCAAAACAGATTTTATTAACAGATATACTCTTAACAAAGACACTTTGAGTGGCCCTATCATCACTGTTCAGTAGGATTTTAGGTGCTTATTTTGTGTTGCTTGTATGTGCTCCTAGTTAGAGAAATGGTCTGATGGCATTGTGTGCTCTGTTGCTTCCAAGCCCTGCAAAGTGGTCTGATTCCAGCAGCCATTGTTTTTTGTGGCAGAAGCATTTCTAGCAAGACACAGCAAAGGGATAACTTAAAAATACACATCATGACATAAATTTTACAACTGTTCTGCCTTTCGAGTGTTGAAGATTCTGTAGTTTCTCAGTATAGTCTCAGTATGTTCTTTGATACTGTGATAGAATCCACTGTGGATATCTTACTAAAAACTGTAACCATGGGCACTGAAATTTATGAAGAAACATCTTCATTGCTCAAAAGAAGCCAGGCTTTCACTTGTTATGTTTTTTGATATTTAGCAACCCTGGTCCTTGCTGGAAGTATGGATGAAGAACTCAAAGTAATGAGTAATACTGAAACATTTATTTTTTTCCCTTTATTCCAGGAGCAGTTACCAGACTTGCACAGCCATTTCTCAGACCTCAATTTGGAAGCTCACATGTATGCATCCCAGTGGTTCCTCACTCTTTTTACTGCCAAGTTTCCACTCTGCATGGTCTTCCACATCATTGACTTACTACTTTGTGAGGTAAAAAAAAATTTAATCTGAAATTTTCCTCCACTCCATCAGTGTTTCTTCTGGTTTAATTCCATTTTGTTGAAGTCCTTTACTGCTTAATTATAAAATATGTGTAACTAAGTCATGTAGAAACCATGGTTATATTGAACAGAAGATGTTCAGTGAAACACTGATTGGATTTTAAAATTAGAGCTGTGGATTGCCTCATTTTTTTGCTGAAGGGTCTAACTAAGAATATCTGATGCACGCACCTGTTTTTCATTTAGTTTGTTAAACAATTAATCAGAGTTAGGAATTGTAATTTCTTAAGGACACCTGGTGTAAGCAAAGGGCCAAACACTCAACTGAAGGAAGCTCCTTCCTTTTGCTTTCCTGCTATTCCAACTAGGAATGCACTACTCCAAATACAAAATGCTGTGTGTCTGTGCTGTAGATATATCTACACTATCTTTTAAAAGCCAGTCAGAATAGGTTGGTAATCTAGAATATTTATTTTGGTGAAATACCAGTCTTTCCTTCAGTAAATGGGAAGTCAGAGCATCCGTGCGTGGCCTTACATCTGCTTTTAAACCTGTCACTGACTTCCTCTCCAATTTCAAGGGGTCACAAACATGAAAATTAAACAGGTAGATAAAATATTTGGTAATTTTAAATGGTGAAGTCTTCATGAGTATGAAACACTAGTATGTTGACTCTAGTTCATGAATCTTCAGGCTTTGTAGGATTCAGTCCTTGAGACCGTTTCTTATTCTGCATGTTGGTGCTGTTATCAAAGCAACATAGGGTAATATTGGCAATGTTTATCTCAATGCGTCTGAAGGAATTACAGTGGGAAAGAAGGTGAAAATCCAAGGAAAATCTGAGGTGAAATCCAGCGGAAAGTAAGAGTGAAACATAAGAACATGCTAGGGAAACTTGTTAGTGTTTGTGGAGGGCAATCACACGCAGCTGAAGGAGCCTCTTTAAGTACAGCTAAAATAAACCAGAAAGAGTAAGAAAATTTATTGCAAGTGGGAAGATACATGCAGACATCTTGAGAAAGGGTGGGGCACTGTGGAGACAGCATCCTGAGGCACCAGGAGTATGGGCTATCAGAAAAATGCTCCTAAGATTCAGGAGTCAGCCACACTCAAGTGACACGCAGTTCTGAGAATCTGTGGAGGAACATAGATTTAAGTCATATTAAAATAAAAATCTAGTTGGCCCTCACTGTAGACAGCAAGTCAATTCTGAAGGCATGTGGCCACAGGTAGATCCAGGAAGAAGCCATTCCTTGACAGAGGACTGAAGCTGTGTGTCCACTCAGCCTCTGGAAGGATTTATGGGGGAAATCAGAACATAATTTTTTCTGCGTTAAGTTGTTCCTTACTTTATCTCTGAACAACCAGCATGCTGGTAATTCTGGCAACTGGAAGGAGAAAAAACAGTGGCAGCTGCTAACACTGAAACATATTCTGCAGAAAAAAAAAATCCCCAGAAAAGCAAGAAGCCTTTGAAGTGAATTGTCTCAAGTTTTTAAAAACAAGCTTCCAGCCTTCTCCTTAATTTGTCATAGAAACAGATGAATTTTAAATACCCTTCAAGTTCCTGATTTGTCCTTTCTCCACATCCTTGTCCTGTCTGTGATTACAGAATGTTCGCATTCTGTGCAACTCTTACAGGAAAGAAAATATAGGGGAAGAAAACCATTGAAAACCATTGCTGAATGCATCCTGCCAACTAGTGATTTTAAGGGAGCCTCTCTGGTCGCCTAGAAAATATTTGAATTATGGGTGAACAGTTTGTGTCTTGGAATAGCTGATCTCTAGAGGTCCCTTCCAACCCCAGCCATTCAGTGGTTCCATGTCAAGCAAGAGTTTTTGTATTGGCTTGGGTTTTTGGTTTTTGATTGAGACTAGAAGAGTGAAATCAGTCTTTACAGACACTCAACTTGCAATCCAGAGAGGAAAAAATACCTATTGGAAGTGCTGTAATTTCCCAGCTAACCAAAGGGGAGCGTTTCCTTCCCTGCCTGCACAGTGAAACAGTGGCACAAGCTGAGGATGGAGCTCCTGGGCAGAAGCATAACTATGAAAAAGGAGCTGAAGTTATGATGGGAATTAAGTTTTATGGGGAAGTTTTTAAAATCCCATCACAGTGAGCATCACTACAGTCAAGATCTTCTCATCATTCTCACATGAAATATTGCTTCAGAGCAGTTTTATGTAAATCGTCACAAATTTGGGATTTGCCATGGCTTCTGTGTGACTAAGTTATTTTATTCTATTGTCTTCTTAGCACCTTATTTTTATATTTTAACTTGTCATCAGGCTGTTGAAGATGTGAATAAACCCTCCAAATTACTTCAATTTCCAGTGGTCTTAGAATAGAGCCTGCATAGTTCTGGGGCAGAATCTGTCACCCATCCCCCTGTAGAAATGAAATATTTTGGAATTCTTTTTCTCCCCTATAACAGAAACTTGAAGAGAATTTTGGGCTTCCAGGCAGGTACACCACCACAGTGCCGTGGTACAACTTCTGCGGCTCAGCTGCTTGTAATAAAAACACAAATCTGTTGATCCAGGTGAAAGTTTTCATGTGATTACAGCAAACTGTGTGGGTTGGAGCCTGGAGATCTTTCTACAAGGGTCCTTTTAGCTGTCTGTTACAGCTGTTTCATTTGTCTTTTCCCCTTTGCTATTTCTGTTTGCATTGAGGAACATTTTTGTTGATGAAATGCAGAGCTGTATTTGGAGTTGTCAGTCTTATCTGTCAATATGACATGATGTTATTGAACACTTCACAAGCCTGCTCTGTTTTGCTGTCTCCTTTTGTTCTATTTTAAATTATTTATTTAAAGTCATGCTCAGAAATAGCAATTCATCGAGGTAAAACTCTTGTCACTCAGAGCTGTCCCCAGTGCAACAGCTGCACCTCGGCTGTGCTACAGAATATCAAACAGTTGACATTTCACTTCATTTTGCATTTTAACCTGTTCAATTTAAAATGAAAATATTTGTTTTAAAAACACTAAATAAATGACCTTCAGTAGGCATTTAGAGGAGAAAAACAACCCAAACCAGTTGGCAGATAATCTGTGAGCGTTTTTAAAATTATCATGAATTTTTTTCTGCTTAAAAAAGAAAATTCTTTAACCTTTTGTGATATACACAGTGCTGCCAAAACTCAAGGAGGTTCAGAGCTCAAGCTGTCATTCCATTATTAGCTGAGAATTTTGAAACACTATGGGTAACTTCCATTTTAAGTCAATCTGGCTATTTTTGTGTGCAGTTTTGGGGGGATATAAAATCCTTAAGGACGGTACTTCTCTCCTTTTAGGCAACATGCAAAAAGCTCTCCTGCACGCTGCCCTTCCTGGGCTGGCACACACAGTTGTTTATTTTAGTGTCATACTACAAAATTTGACTATGTAATTTGCCTTTTAAGTTAACAGTTGGACTACTGAGCTGCCATTCTGACTGGAACATGACTGGATGCAAAGGGCTGCAGCTGATTATCAGTTTTGAATGTGAAATTATTTAATGTTTACTAATACAGCTAATAGCAGAGAAGGGAAGGTGCCTTTCGTAGGACCGCACAGCACAGTGCAAGAAGGGGGAATTGAAAGCTAGGATACCATCACTCCTTGGCCTTTATTTATCAACTGTTGCTTTCAGAATATTGTGTAAAATACGGTTTATATTCAATTTTGAGAAACTGTCTGTTATAGTGAAGGCTGATAGGTGTCTTTAAAAATCTTTTACACTGTGAACAATGCCGTGCTGGTAAGTGAACGCTTAGTGCTAGTTAAAATGTGGCACCACATTGCGGAGCTGTGGTTATTGGGAGCACTCCTTCCCAATGAAACACTGGAAATCAGAGCAGAGCTGCAAGTATTGACGCTGAGGATTTGATTTGTGTCTTGTGTGTGTCTTGCTGGGGATGGATGTGCCAGGAAACGCCGTATGGTAGCGCTCAGGGCTGGCCGGCACGGCGCTCGTGCTGACTGAGGAGGAGAAACCATAATAGCCTGCTATTTTTTATCTGTCACTGTCAGATACTTCTGCTGATGCCTTCAACTGAGTTGAGAAAGAACAGATTAACATTTCAATTTATTAAACTTCCTCAGGAATTGAGTCAAGAACAAGCCCACTTCCTCTGTAAATCTGCGCTGAGATGAAATGTGAATCAAATAAAAGATTGTGCACAGTTGTTTATCTTTTGTAGATCTATAAGGAAAGAAAAATTGAACTTTATGGACTGACTTTTATTGCCATGGTGTCTACATTTGTTAACCCTTCCAGTTATTAATATTTTAAGGAATCTTACAAAACAGAAGAATGGACTTGTGAGAAATAAAATTACTTATAGTAACAGCATATTAAAAGCTGGCCTTAAATTCTGAGTAGGCAGAGATCTGTGCTGGAGCTGTCTGTGTTATTTCAGTACTATTTACCAGAGTGAAGTCAATGTCATACATAGCTGGGAAAGGCCAGGAGCCGTCTATTTGTTTTCCTTTTAGGAAAACAGGCAAATAAATTTTGGCATTTAGACTCTTTCCTCCTGCCCAATCCCTTTGCATCAGATAGCTGCTGAAGAGCTGAATCCTGCTGAAGTCCTTATCAGCCACTGCTTTTTCATGTAAAGAGACTGGAAAGGATTTCTTTCCTAGACTGCTATAATTAGCTTTTAATTAATTTAGAAGAAGGAGAATAGGATTTCTCAGACTCCAGATGGATGACTAGAATTTGAATGTGGATACCCAGTGGGTAATTCTGGTTTGCTGCTTCAAGGATCTGTTGACATGTCAACCATCATGATCTGTTTTGTTGTAGAAGTGGGAGGTCTGCAATGGAGATAACCTCAGGTTTACTAGACCTGATGTTTGGCTTTTACGTACTTTGAGTTATTTAAATCCAAAGGAAAAGTAATTTTAGCCTAATTCATCTGATGATCTACAGCTGTAATCTACTGTGGGGGCTTTCCAGCACTAGAACAGAAATTAGTGCAGAAAGAAAGAAGGGTGTGGGATTTGATTGTGTGTGTGCTGCATGAGGAACTACTTAAAGCTTTTGGATGTGTGTGTTTAAAACATTCAGATTATCATGACAAACAATTTTAAGTTCTTTTCAGAGTGAAGGTTACAAGTAGTACAAGGTGTTTGCATGTAAAATTCAGTCAACAGCCGAAATGCTGGAGGTGTGTAATACCATGTTCTGTATTGCCATGGGGACTGGGGACACAAAATATTCTTACAGAATTTATAATTCAGGCTTGGACCAAGAGGAGGATTTTAATGGAGAGCAGAATCTGAGAGGTTCTAGGAGAGGGTTTAGCATAACCCTTGACTCAAGGCTGTGAGCATCCATAATTGATGTATCTTCCAGTCATGGCTGCTGCTCGTTCATCCCCAGAATAACAAGGCTGATGATAAAACGCTCAGCATGAGCAAAGCAAAAACAGTCTCACAACAGTCTGCAATCCAAGATAACTTATGAGAACAGAAGGGTGATGTTGATAGATGTTGTGGGCCTAAATGTTAAGGCTGCTTCTTAGATTTGTTCTAAGATCTGAGTGCAAAAGATACTGAGGATGAGTGATGGGTTTGAATGACCTCGTTTGGGCCTCAGAGGGGTGACACATCTAATGCCATGTTCACACTAGGTCTCTGAGTTACTTTCCCCATGGCTCATGAAGTATTTTGGCCACCTGCTAGTTGATGTTCACTTGGTTGTTTTTTCTAGGAATACAGTAGATTTCCATAATGCTTACTTAACACTAGTGCCATCTGCTGTATTGGAATAGCAACATATCCTGAACAGTCTTGGCAAGCTTCAGAAACACTTTAGAAATAACTGAAGGAAAGTATCATAAATGGGAGAGTGATATTCTGTGAACAAATCCAGGAAGCTGAGGTAATTTGGGAAGTGTTTTTAGAGAAGAGGGTAGTGCAGTCTGCCTGTGCTGAAACACTTTCTGTTGCTTTGTGCTTGGAATCTGAGCTGTTAAGAATTTTCTAAATGCATAAAATCAAAATGTGAACTTTGCGTTTGACTCGTCATCACCCCAGTGTCAGGGATCAGAGACATGAGGGCCAGGGCTCAGGGAAAGGGAGAGGATGAGGAATAACCCTGGGAAGATGATCAGAGGGAGTGCAGAGGGGCAGATGTTGATTTAGTGTGGCTGTGTATTTTTCTTGGTGGTATGTGAGCACAGGTAGAGGGGGAACGAGGCACAGCTCTCTGTCAGGAGATGTTCTGAACCCCTCACCTTGTCAGCTCTCATGAAAGCTGGGATCTGGAAGATTCCTTCTCCTCTGAGCGCATCTAACCGTGAGCCATGCCCTGTTTCCATCCCAGAGCTGGAGAACCTGCCTTACCTAAAGAGACGAGACCTCTTTTTCTCTCCTTAACACAACTCCTTTGGTGCCTAGTGTGGCACCGATCCAATGGCCTTGGGTTTGGGCCCCTTTCTTTGTCCCTGCATTAATCAGTTTTGGAAAAAGGGGACAGAAATGTCTAAAACCCCTGCAATTTAAAGCTTTGCAAACCAGAAAAGTAGAGTTAGTGTATGGCTTGGTTGACAAATGCTGCTAGCCCATAGTCAGTTGCTGGTGAATTAGGAATGTATCGCTATAGAAATATCTCATGCAAGGGAGCAGTTTGATATGTGGAAAGGACTTCAAATTCTGTGGCTGTAGTTTTTATTCTTTGCAAACAGTCACAAAAGGTGGAGAGGAAAAAAGTGTTAATCTCACAGCAGCCTCTACCTTCATTCAGCCATAGCAACATCTCAGAGCAAATGACATGAAAACCACCCAAAACATGCAAGTATTCACTTCTAAATGCCATTTATTTCTATTAAAAGCAGCAGAACAAACAAAGTTTCATGTGAAATCATACTGATACAGGTTTATTGTTGCCTGGTATTTATTGCATGCTGTTTTATGCTGCAAAATACAGAAAAGTTACACAAATTAACGTGGAATCCCCATGTGTTGTTTTTTCAGTGTCCCTGGTGCCTGCTTCTCTACTAATCAACTGGTTTTAATTGGGTGTGTATAGTTTTCATGGAATTGTAGGATCAGGGAGGAGATTTCTGTGTTGTAGCATTTCCTGGTGGCAGCTATTGTACAGGCAGTGTACATGGAGTCACTGGGGGAAGCCCAGGCTGAGAACTCAACTGCACTCATATGTGAGCAGTAAGATCTCTTTGTAATTTGGTTTGTTGGTTTCTTTTTGTTTGATCTTTTCCTTTACTAAGGAAGCTGTATCTGTTGTTTACACAAAACCTGATAATTTGTGTTGTGCCTTATTTGAACAAGAGTTTTAACCTTTTCTTCTTTAGTCATCTTGTCATTGAGGTAGAATAAATGTACAAGCTACACAAACTCAGCCTAAAAGATGTTAATTAACGTGGATGCCCCTGCAGAGCATCTGCCCTGCTTACAAAGGGAAGTTTGAGCTTCAGACCATATATTCATCTTGTCAACAAAACAAAGACATTTGTGACATTCCTCAAGTTTATTGTATGTTCTCAACATATTAGACTTGCCAAGTAATTGTTTTGCTGGAACCCATCCAAAACATAAATAGAATTTTAATTCTCCTTTAGAGTCTGTAACCCCAATTACCCTCTGTAGCTCCCTTGAAAGACTGTGCAACTGAACGCATAATTATGAAACACTTTGGAATTATGAAACAATGTCAAGTTAACTGCAGCTGAATAGCTAGTCTCCCTTTAGAGAGAGGAAAATTCAGTTATTAGAAAGCTGGAAGAGGTTCATGTCATGTGGGGCTTGAGACTTAGCCTTTAAGGACATGCTTAGTGGACTCGTGTAGCTGTCTTTTTTCCTGATGCTGAACTTTAGAAATATTTTTTCAGTACCTTCACTGTTTCCTTTTACACATCATGCATATCTAGGGGAAAAAACGCACATAAGGACATTGATGAATTAAACTTTATTTTTGTTTTAAGGGGTTCACTTCCTTTTGTTGGTCAAGATGGTGACAAGGGTACTGCTGTGTAACCAGAGGAAGGTCTGTCAGGGGGTCTGGGTTGAAGAGGGAGACGTGCTAATATTGAATATAGCCTGTCTTCTCTTGAGACTTCTGCCATTAAACAAATACTTCAAAACAGGAGAGAAATCCTCAAGTCATCCCCAGCGCAAATGTTGTTCAGTCTAAATTGTTTGGCCTCACTCAGCTCTGTGCTTGGCTCTTGAGTTTTGCTTGTAGCAAGTATTGGTTTGCTGCCCCTTGACTTCCTTTTTTTCTGGCCTCTGGGCGGATTTGCTGGGTCAGATGAATAAATCTGCTTCCTCCCTTCAGCAGGAAGCCACAGGCAGCCTTTCTGTCACAGAGGTCTCACTGAATGCAAACTGGCTCCCATAGAATCACATCTTCACCACTCTCAGTTTGTTCTTGGTTCCCAGCCTTCTTTTCAGGCCTTTTCAGAAGTCATCTTGTTTCAGAGTGCAGAGGGATTCGAAGGGAGGACTCCTCAAAGAGGCTTCTATCTGCAGAAGGAGCCTTGGCTTTGGAGGGAGTTAAGGAACTGGGAAAACCTCTCCCTATACCAGAGTTAACACCATAAGATTTCCCTTTACTTTCAGCTAGTCTTAATTTCAGTGCACATGTGAGATTTAATTTTGCAGTCTCCCTGCAAAAACCAGTTTCCCTGGTTTGCCTATGGGAACATTACCCCCAGTAGTGGTTGGAAATTGCAGGTTTTCTGACATGGAGTTCAAAGAAGCAGATGTTTCTATGAAGCACCATCTTTATTAATTAAATGGGGACTTCCTGATGAGTGTTCTTCCAGTACCAGTGGGGATGAAGGGCTCTTCTGCTCAATGATGCTCTTTCTTCTGCAGTGAGTGCTCCAGTAAAGCAGAGCATGGTCAGTGTGGCAGTCAGCAGTTTTTTTAAAGGGTTGAAATATGGTACAAACTCCAACATTCTCCCTTTGCTGACCCTTACCTTACCACATGCATTTTTCTGAGTTGGGCTTGTTCCTACCCCAGAATTCCAGAGTTTTATGAGCTCTCCTAAAGTTCTCCAGGCCCCTACACAAGCTTAAGAGGGCCCTTAAATAACACCTGTTTCTGTGATACAGCATGATGATAAACCCCTCACCATTCCTGTGCTCTTACAAGTTCTTATTTGTAAGTGTATAATTTTACTTTTGACTGTTCTGTATTTTAAAAAGTGTTAAGGTAATTATGGCAACTTTGACACATGCAAATCTTTTAAATCTCAAGATCAGATCTGTATGATATTATAGTGTCTTGGTTTGAAAGAGGTAGTGACCATTCTGGACACAAAAAAACAGAAGACAAAAGAAAGACCAAAAAAAATAAAAAAACAACAACAACAAAAAAAAAAATCAAACAAACAAGAACATCAAAAAACCCAAAATCTAAACTAAACAAAACAGAAACCAAACCAGATAAGGGATAGAATCCCCAAGACATACAGCATTTATTTCAAAATGCCTAGTTAAGCATATGACCTTTGGTTTTAAAAAGTAATTATCAAAAGCTCATTTCATACAGGCTCTCTTCTCTTTCTCCCTCATGGGTGATTTGTATGTACTTCCATGTTTCCATTATAAAATTGCTGCAGGGATATTGCTACCAATGATTTATATGTCTGGTGCACTTTGGTATTTTTGGTCTTTCTTCTGAAATAGCTGAAGTTAAAGCTGAAGCTTATAAATCACTGTGTGGTAAATTAAGTAGGTTTTAAATAAGGGATTGTGGCAAAATGAGCTGAACCTTCTTTTTCATAATCATAATCATTAAACTTGGCTGTGGAAGAACAGTCGTGCACAAATTAGGACAAATAAGTCCAGCAGGCACATCAGTGGTTATCAAGTGTGTTGTTCAAACATGGGCTGAGATGTTTCACTGCTTTGAAATCCAGAGCATCTGCTTCCAGTGCACTCAGCTGTTGGGGTGGCCCTGCAGGTCCTCACTGCTCAGTGTGAAACTGCAGCAGCTCTGAAGTGCTGCATTGATTTGGGGCTCACCTCTGCCCTGGAGGAAGGAGGAGGCCGCAGGTGTTCTTCTGTGGCTGAGAGCAGCAGAGTGCTGCTCAGGACAGCTGGATAGGAAGGTTTTAAGTCCTTTCATGTTCTGATTTTAGGGTGCTTGAGCCTTGAACAGGTTACACGTAACAGGAGCAGGTCTGTGAGCTGCCCCTTGCCTGGTGGGGCTTAAAAAAGAGGTAGGGATTCTCAAGGCAGGTGGAAACCTATTTCTGCTGTAACTGCTGTCCATGAGAAGAGTGATGGTACAAGAGGAGTACCAGGAGAGAGTTTGATTCATTTGAATGCAGAACAGTGTTGGTTTCAGGCAGATGAGGGGAAAAAATGTTTAGAACATCAGTGAGAACTGGTGTACATTTCTTTATGGTTGTGCCAGAAAATACACAGAACACTAATTCCTCAATAGTCCAACTATTAGATGTTGTAGTCTTACTCATAACAAAATCTGATCAGTTTGTTAAGAATAAAATGCAGTGTTTGTGATAGCTTGTTGATATTTCCCTCATTTGCAGATAGTATGTTTGGCAGTCCTCTCTGCTAGAAAGTAAAAGTTGTGACTGTGTGGAATTAACTGTTGACTTCAGATTGATATTTGAAATAAGCCTGAAAGTACCATGAACTTACTTCACTGGTGCTGGAGCTCTGGTATTATCAACTGAAAGTCACAACTAGACTTCTGCTTTTCTACATTTCTCAATTAAAAAGAAGTACATAAAGCCAAACAACTTGAAATCATTTTTGTACCATTGGAAGAAGGGTTTCCTAGTGATAGAGCAAGATTCAGTCCTGCTGCAATTGTGACCTCTAGTGGGGAAAAACCAGTTTGTTATCAATGATAATGCAGTGAATTGCAAATTCAGTGTTGCAATATTCATTATGTCTGATGTTGCAGCATTTCCAGGACTCATTAATGCTACAATCCTTTCAAGGCACCTTACTCTGTACGTTAAAAATACAATTTATTCCCAAGAAAGCTTTTGTAAAGTCTCAGCATGTTTTTATAAAAGCTAATTTTTATAGAAACCTGGTCTTAGGCTTTCAGGAAGAGGATTGGAAACACATTCAATTGCAGAAGCAGAAATTGCTTGAAGAACGTTGCCTTGTTACAACTCTTGTTGTTATCCCACAACAGTATAATATAATTGCAGTATTACTTGTGTGCAAATCTGTTGAGATGTTTCTAGACACCAGCTCTGGGAGCCACTGTAAGAAAATATTTATCATGCCATTAAACAAAGCAAGACGATTTGGAAAACATAATCAAGGAAAACAGTCTGAACATGAAGTACACTGTACAGCAAACGAGACCTGCATATGGTATTTTTCATATTTGGATGAAGACAAAGCTATTTATAATCTTAAATTATCAACATATGTAGGCTACAGACTTTCTTTAGTCATCAAATAAATGCCTCTTGTCCTTGTGTTTCTCACTGAATGCATACGTTTGTATTTCTAGCTTTTGCAAACCAGCAAGCAGCTGCTGGATACAGACGGTAGCTTGTTTAGCTTTGAAATGGTTTTGACTTTTGGCAAAAATGCAGTAAAAAATGGTGTCTTGTGTCCGTGTGAGGTCGTCTTTGTTCTATTTTGGGAGCTTTTTAGAGTTTGAGTATGAAAGATTGCACCTGATAAATTATAGTTCAGCTTGGTTACTTGACAAAAATCCTATCGCCTAGAATATTTGTTACATTTTGTTGATGCCCTGCTCATGCCAGTATCCTGCACTGTTCATGAAAGGCACTGAAACAGTGGGAGGGACAGCCTGTCACAGCCAGAGCACCTGAGGCACTGAAGTTTTCCAAGGAGCCTCATCTTCCCCCAGAGTGGGAGTTTGGGAACTGCCTTGAGGCTTTAATGAGCAACTCCCAAATGTAGCAGGAAAAGGGAAGCATTCCCTAGGGACCTACAGCATTGAGTTTTGATGTCACATAATGCTAAGTATGAAAAGAGGTTTGTATGCTGGGACTGATAGAAGTCTCTTTCTTCTTATTTTCAGGGTATGAACATAATCTTCCACGTGGCTTTGGCTCTTTTAAAGGTAAGGATTTTTTTTAATTTATTTTGTTTTATTAAACTAAAATACCAATTATCTTAATATCATGTCTAAAGGAACAATATAGTGGGACCTCTGAAGAAGGGAATGGAGGAGAAATACGCATTTGGGTAGAGGTGTCTTCAAAATTATACTTATGATAGATATACTTTTATGAAACTTAATATCGTAAAGCGTGTGGAACAAGGGATTCAGTCTAAAGATTTAGATGTGTAATGTAATTACTGTTAAGAAAATAATTCAGGTTCATTTCACAGCATTTCTGTTCTGTGTCTGGGTTTTTTTGTATAAAATGTGATTGACTGGTATCGAATGCATTTGGTGATATTGAGAGAGGAATAGAAATCTTCTCTAGGACAGGGAACTTCTGTCTTTGGCCTGGACACAAAATTTACCTCAACAAGTAAATATGTAGGTGAAGCCCTGGTTGCAATGAGACGAACTCAGAGCTCACACTGACCTCCGTGACTCGGCTCCGGCTAAATCCAGCCCACGTGCAATACACAGTGTGGAATTGGAAATGCCACCCTTGAATGCAAATGGTATTCCCAGAAATAACTGAGGCTGAAGCTCAGGGTAGAACAACCTGTCACTGCTAACACAGCCACCCCACAGTGGGGATACAGACTGGAACCACTGCACTGTTGCTGGTGCTCCAGTGGCATTTCCTTGTCATTTTCCTGGAAAGAGCAAACAGCTACTGATGGAGTTACTCAGCATGAGTAGTTCTCAGAGATTCCATGGCAGTGTGCTCCCCACTAGGAATGTAGATCCATGTGCTGCTGTGAACAAACAGAGCAATTTGAAATTTTCTAATGTGTAAATTTTCACAGAATCATAGCATCTCCTGAGTTGGAAGGGGCCCAAAGGATCACTGAGTCCAGCTTGAGAGCAGGTGACTTCAGTGAAGTGCTGCAGTGTAGGCAGGAGATAGTGCATGTCCTTATGGTGAGGAAATGCCCAAAATAACCTGGATGTGGAAAATGGGATTGTGACTCTTCTACTTGAGTGCATGTATTTAATGAAGACGCCTATAAACAGGAAATTGGTTTAATTTATCTTTCCATGGAAGTGCTCCTACACAAATCTAAATTTGTAAAAAGTAAGGTGGGAAATGTGTGCTCTTTTCTTCCTGATTCATGTTTTATTTGCTACTGTGGGGGCCTGTTAATATTCCAGTTTTCAGGGCCAGTATGAATAATGGAAATCTGGTTGTTCATGGTATGATAGTGAGGAAGAGAAAGGAAGAACCCAGCCAGCACCCAGCAGGTGTCATAGCAGGAACAGGTTCTGGGAAGAGGCAGAGGTACCAACTTACAGATCCTAAAACTAAAGAAGAAAGACAAATAAGGGTACTGGCTGAAGATGGCTGACAGGGTTTTCAGGGAAGGAGAACAGTTCAATTTAGTTATGAAGGATGACTTTGAGATCACCTGCTTTTACATTTCCTGCTGCTGTGAAGGGAAGGGTTGAACCAAGGTTAGCATCAGAGCAGCTGTTTAGAAAATATAACTTTGGAAAGAATTCATGCGTGCCATAGAGCAAATAAGGATTTTTTTTTCTGTTGAATAATTAGTCCAGTTTCTTCTAATCACAAGTGTTCAGTCTTTTCATTTTATATAGACCCCATGACATGCTGCTTCTCCAGCTGAGCATTTCTATTTGGATATCCCAGAGGAGGAAAATTCAATAAAGTAATTTGTCACTCTTATTTATAACTATTTTCTAAGTTTAAGAGTTGGGTTTAATTCTGCTTGTAGCAGTTCTTCTTGCATGTGTGTGCTGTAGCTGCCTGTTCTAGCAGTAATAGAACCTAAAGAAATTGTAAAGGAGGTTTTATCCTGAGAAAGTATTTCTATAATGCAGCCAAACAAAGAAAATTGAAGTAAAAAAGATAAGATTCTAAGTCAGAAACACTCACCTAAGAGCACAGTTCCACAGTGGCATGGAGATGGAGCTGGTGCTTACATACAATTAAATTAGCATTCTAATTCGCTTTCAGCAAGAACTGCTTCTCTGTTAAGGGAGGAAAATAGTTGAGACCTGAAGTAATTTTTTTCCTATTCAATTGTTTTCATAATCTCTCCTAATCATTAGAAGCAAAGTGGTTTAGTGTGCTGCTCTTTTCAAGTTATAGAACCTGAGTGTGCTGCAGAAAAACTGCCTTAAAACCTGTATTTCAAAGCTCTTGTTTGTGTCTGAGTGAATGAAAACAACTCCTAAGGATTTGTTCCTCGTTAAAACAAAGCAATCTCTCATCCAAAACCTTTTGGATTATTTTAAATCAGTGGAATACTAAATCCCTCATCAGTGGAATATGGGACCATTTATTGCATAAATGATATTTTCCTTGCTTCTAGCGAAGTGTGTGCATCCAAATCCCTTGCACAACAGCAAGGGAGGAGAAGCTTTATCTGGAGCTCTCCTGCACTCAGTGCTGTGTCCCACGGTTCCAGCTGTTGGAGCTCACAGTGAATACTCGTTAGTTTGGAAATGACAGCACTACTTCTGTGACCAATTGCCTGAGACCTCTTGGTGCAGCCATCCTCGGCAAATAAACATTTGAGACAGGCAGGAACCCTCCTCTTTGCTTCTCCTCCATTCGGAGTGTGCTTGTAGCAATGAGCAGCCAGAGGATTAAGGCTCTTCAGCTGTGAAAGCCATCGTTTGGGCATTAATCTGATTTCTTATCCAAGGAAAATAATGGCGTTTTTTTCTGTAGCATCCGAATGTTCACAGCCTGCTCAGGGTCCCCAGGTGGTGGCACTGTTTTACACTGGGAGTCATTGACTTGCCTCGTGTAGGGACTGCACGTGAATTACCCTGCAGGAACCCGAGCCGGTAGAAATCCTAACTCCTCACCCCTCGTTTTCTGAGAGTGGAAAGTGCAGTGAAGCACTGGCATGCGAAAAGAGCCCCAATGTGGAAAAGACAGCATAAAAATACGTGGTTTAAAACGTCCTAGCAAACAGCATTGATATTTTCATGTTAAAAATCCCAATTAAGACGATTAATGAGAATGACAGAGGAATGTATACCCTTCCATTGCCAGCACTCTTCCTAATCCCATGTGTCATCAACTGGTTTGTTTCTTTGCTGGAAGTTAAAAGCATTAAAATCCTCACATATGTTAAGAAAAAAAAATTGTAAGCTTTCTTTCCAATTTTAGTATTTCATAGAATCACAGAATGTTCTGAGCTGGAAGGGACCTTTAAGAGCCATCAGAGTCCAACCCCTGTCCCTGCCCAGACACCCCAGCAATCCCACCCTGTGCATCCCTGGCAGCGTTGTCCAAACACTGCTGGAGCTCTGGCAGCCTCGGGGCCGTGCCCATTCCCTGGGGAGCCTGGGCAGTGCCAGCACCCTCTGGGGAAGAACCTTTTTCTGAGCTCCAGCGTAAACCTCCCTTGACCCAGCTGCTGCTGTTCCCTGGGTCCTGTCACTGGTCACCAGAGGGATTTCACTGATTCATTCCTGAATCTTGTTTATGATCCTAGAACTTGGCAAAACTAGCTGAAGACAAACTTTAGTTTGGAATTAGCAAACTGAGACAAGAATTGAAATACATGATTGTGTAGAATTCAGGCTCTAGATCACAACTGTTTTGGCTGCGAATTCCTGAAAAGCCAAGGAGGAGCACATGGTCACTGGAAATTAACAGTGAACCGGGGGCTTTAAAAATAGGTGCATGTCCAAACCTTTATTTTTTAGGGTTCATCTACTCACAGAGTGTGTGATCCACAATGCTTAAGCTCAACATTTGGCTTACTGAGTTTTAATCTGTGTGACTATTAAAAAATGTGTTGCTTAATGCTAGAGAAAAGCCCTAGTTATGATCAGGCAGGTTTATAATACTGAAAAGAAAATGGGTAGAAAATAGTGAGAAAGTTTTTTGTTCCTGCTTGTATTTTCCAGCCAGTGAATTGTTATCTTACAGAGATTTACTGTGGTCCCTATAATATCTTAAACCCAGGACTTTACTATGTCATTCCTTGAACTCAGGTCAAGGTGAGCAGCATTTCTAACAGGGCTTGTGGGCTCTGACACTCCTCCTCTCTGCACGTGATCAGGAGATACCTGACCATTGCACAAACAGGGCAGTGGTGTTTCTTGGTTGTTTCTGCTGGCACCTTTCAGTCTTAAAGCTCTTTGTGTCAGTCAGTGTCCCAGACATCAGGGAGCAGCATCCCAATTGCAATGGCAGGGATGGCAGATGTGTATTTTTGAAGAAAATGTGTCAGAATTACCTTGGATAAAGGAGGGTTATTTATTACCTTTATTTCTTTGTGTCTGGACTGAAAAGGACCTCCTGTGCTGAAGAACTGCTTCTCTGCTCCATTGTGCCCTCATGTGACACATCCTCTATTTCAGAACCTGTACCAGCAGCTTTCAGAGTTGCTGGTGGAAGGCCATTTCTCTCAGTCCTGATTAAATTTATTACTGATGGTTTTACCCTCAGCTCCTCTTACATCAGCATTGTCCTTCAACCTAAATAGTCCCTTTCCAGCACCACTCACACTTGCTTTTGTCACCTTGAAGTGTTTATAGATACCATTCTCATGGTTTATTCAATAACCCAATATTCTCAGTGTTGCTGAACTCCAGAGCATCTTAGCCATTCTCTTCTGCATCACCTCCAGAGGTGCCTGGATCTTTGAGAGGTCACATCTTGTTTTCTGTATTCGTGTTGTTATTTCTAAAGAATCTATTTGTTCTGATAAGTCTGAGGACTGTGTTGTGCTCTTATGTTTGTATGACGTACTATTCCTGACTAACCAGAGAGTTTTACAAATACTATGTCCCCACCTTAGAAGGGAATTTGTGTAAGAGCACAAATTTTGAATAAAATTGTGCTGTACTTCTGTATACGTTTACATTTCAGTTCTTAAGGAGCAAATAATCAAATGCAGGTTTTCTTTTTTCACTGTCTTCCTTGGGCAGACATTTAACCTAACCCCTCTCAGATTTTGCCCAGCACTTCTCTCCTGAATTACCACTTGCACCAGAACCTTGAAATCAGATCTGAAATTTTGTTCTGTGTGAAAGGTATGGTTCAGAAATTTCTGCTGGTGAGAAGTGGGGGTAGTCAGAGCAGTCATCTGTCTTTGAGTACCTTAGGTCCTGCTGATCATGGGAAAGTTCTACCCCTTCCCTCAGGGATGTGTGGCTGGCAGTGAAAACTGGAATGACCAGCGTGACTTGCCTTGGGATTGTGCCTGAAGTTATCACTTGCCACAATCTAGCCTGGGGCACTAACTTTTCAAAACTTTTGAGCGTTGTCTTTTAAGGAAAAGAAAAAGGAAAAACCCAGGGGGGTTCAAATAATCACAGCAAGTAAGGAAATCAGTTTTATCTCATATGAAAGCAAGCAATATAAGAAGAAGCTTAAGTTGAGCAACCAACTTCTTCTGTATCTTACAGAAATCTTGTATAATCTTACTGACTAAACTTCTGCCAGTAAAGGCTGCACAGGTGCTTGTTTCAGGTAAAACTTGCATATTGCCAATGCAGATAATTAAAAAATGTCAATTATCTTTGAGTCAGGAATGAAACTGTGGCAATTACTTCGAGAGGTATCGGATGAAAAGTGCACTAAGACTGCAGGTAATGTATGTGCCTTAGGCCTTGTGTTGATGAGTTAATGTGGTTGTTTCATTCTTGCTCTGTTCTTTCTTTGCATTTGCCTTGGCTCAAGGAACCTGAACTGATTTTTAAGTCAGCATTGCTCTAAGCCAGTAGTTGACAAAGTGACAACCAGGACTCCTCTCCAGCCAGAACTGGGTTTGATTCTGGGGGAGCCAGTTTAGTCCACTCTGTAATTGCATTACATTTTGAAAAGGCTCTTCTCAAGAAAAAAACAGAAATGTGCGCATTAGAAGCTAAGGCAAAATAGATGTCCTTTATTTTTATACTCCCTTTTTTATATCTTCCTGTAGCTGATCCCAGGGTAAGAGCTGACACCTTAGGAGGTAAAGAGGATCCTGACTCTTGGGAGCCAGAGATCAGAACCCTCTGCTCTCTTTTAAGGCCTTCTGCATTGAGCAGAGTACAGAAATTCACGCTTTAAGAGACTCTCAAACTACTGGTTTTGTATTTCTAGTTTCTAAATGGAAGATGTCCTTAAATTTTAAGTTTTGCTGGGATGAATAACCAGATCCAGTCCCTCTACCCCAAAAACTTGTCCTTGGTGACTTGTTGGAGGTGATCTCCTTAGAAAGAGGAATCTGTGCCTGAAAATGTCCAGAATCATTCGACTTCCAGACACTGATTTTCCAGGCTTAATATAACCAGTTTTCTATTTTTAGAAGTCCACATTTATTTGTATGTTGTAAATCTAACTTGTGCTGATTAGTTAACTCTCTCAGCCCATCTGATCTTCTCACACCTAAAATCAGTTCTGTTCCTCTTAGGTGAATGTTCACTCTAAGTTTTGAATTTTGAGGGTAGAGACATACTCTCTTTTCAAAAGGAAGACTGACAGCAGAGAAAAGAACATGAAATTTGTTGACTTGAATTTCTTTAGCAGCATTGAACCCTGATTTAGATATTCTTGACTTTATCATATGTTGGTAATTTTTAGACATTGGAAAGCAAAGCTGGTGTTTGCACGGTTACATACAGTTCTGACTGAAACCATTATTTTTATTATTTTTTTAACTATAATTTAAATATAGTGTGTATATTTCATGTACCTAGCACATCTTATCATTCTTTGGGAAAATATTTTCTCCCAGTATGTAACTGAAGTGAATGAAAACATAGATATCATTGCACCAGACTTGTGCTGGTTTGTCTACCTCAGTGTCTCATTGCCAGCAGCAGATACGTGGGAAAGACTTTTAAGAACAGAACAATAAAACTCTTTTCCTTTGCCTCTGGCAATTTATGTCTTGAAAACTCTGAGAAAGAAGTGGTGTCTCATGTTTAATAATTCTGCGTGGATTGTTANTGGCTTTTTGAACACGTGTAAGTGAGTAGCCCCAGAGATTTTCTCCGTTTAATGCTTATTTTGTTTGCTTTGGACCTGCCACCTGTGATTTTCACCACATGAGGTTGCTGTGTCAGCAGGCATTTTAGACACTTGATATCTCTTCACTTTCTCCGCAGCCCTCAGGACTTTATAAGTCTACACATCCCTCATCAAATTCTGTTTTCCAGGCTTAATAATCATAGTCTGTTTTTATCTCCTCCTTTGGAGGCTTCTGATTCTCTCTAAATCCTTCTCCATCTCTACTGTCCCCTTTCTGAAATGGGAGGACCAGCGTAGTGAATGATATCGGAGGAGAATCCCACATGAAGTTACACTGAAGAATAATGGTGTTCTCTGGTTACGTCTCTGTTCTCTTCCTCTTAGTTCCTACCATTTGATGCATGTTTTGATTTCCACTGTGCACTGATCAGATGTTTTCTTAGGACTCTCCACAGTGAGTCCCAAGATCCATTTCTGAGTAGCAATTGTCAGCTCACAGTTTATAATTTATGTGGAAAATTGGTGTTGCTCTCCATATGCATCAATTTAGATTTATCTGCATTGACTTTCCTTGGCTGTTCCACTGCCCAGTCACTTGGTCTTTTATGGCCCTTGTGTAATTCTTCATTGTAACCCCTGTCCTTAAATCCCTGAATAATTCAGGAGCATCTGCAGCCACTGTCATCTCCTCCTTCACCCTCTTTCCAAGCTGTTTAAGAACAGCCCCACCAGGAAGGATCACTGCTGGAACCTGCCATGGAAATCAATTGGTTTAATGTGTTCTCTCTAATAATGATCAAGATGTAGCCTTTGCTAAATCCAGATGACACAGCTGTAATTAGCCCCAAAGAACAGAAAGGACAAAGTAATTTCTGATAAGAGGTAAAGTTCTTATTGTGGCCATGATGTCATTCATGTGGATTTTCAGGGCTGTTCTGGTGCTGAATGTCTTATCCTTTCACAGGAGTAGACTTGAAAGATAACTTTATTTTTTTCTTCCCATCTTCATCTATTTAGCTTTTTTAAGGCAATCATTTTTGCCACTAAAATACAGAGATTTAATATTTTAAAACATGGAGATTTATAAAGGACTGCCTCTCAAGATTCTTGGTCTCTTGGTACAGAATATAGATAATTTCAAGTCATATTCTATATGGTTTTGCTTACTTTGAGACTGTTTTGGCTTTCGTTTCTTCTGAGTTCAGTGGGGCTCAGCTCTGTAAGTCTGAGCAGCTCTGAACTGCATCAGAGCTCTGTGAGTGAGCAGGCATTTCATGGATAGGAAGGCCAGAAACAGAATTTACCTGCACTTAAAGACCAGATAGTTCATGGGATGGAAGTCAAAGCAAGAGTAATGTGTGTTTATCCTCAGACATCTTAGTTACTGACTTAGTTATTACCTTCTGGGCCATTTTTAGTTTTTAAGTTCATTTCAGTCAGGCCCTTTTGAAGAATTTGGGACAGTAATCCAGTGGGATAAATGAAGGAAAAATCACAATTCCTGGTCAGATGTGGATAAAAATAAGATGTAGTGTTCAGTGAGGATATGGAAATAAATAAGAAGGGTAGGAAGTGTAAAAATCTGAATAATGGTTTACTGTTACACTGTGTGAAAGGAGTAGCTGAAAAACATGGAGCAATGGATTTCAGCTGATAAAATTCAGGAGATTGTTTTGGTCAAGGCTTGGAAGTTTTTGTGTTTGAAACCTCTTCTTAAAAAAATATCAAGGCCTGATGTAAAAAATATAATGATGGTAGTAGACTACGTCTCTTGGGAAAGTAACCCTACAGGTAATTTTGCTCATTCCTAAAAATTTGCACCTCATTTAGAACCTGAATTCATCTGGTTTTAACCTTGAACTATTGGATCCCATTACAAATTTTTAGACTTACAGATTTTACTTAATCATCAGTTAATTCCATATTTCATATGAACCAAACTGGAATTTCTGTGAGGATCAGAGCTATTAGCTGATTAAAGTCTGACTTACACAATAAAGGATTAAAGGTTTTTTACGCTGCTGGTGCTCTGAATTCCCCATCCTGTTGCCTGTTTTGCCCTCGGGTCACTGGTGCCTCTGTGCCTGATCAGTTCTGTACCTTCCTTCCCAACACCCACACTTAGAGTGCTCCTTTTTCTTCCTTTTAATGTTTTAAGCAAGGTTTTCATTCACACAGAGAAGTAGAACTGGATGTTTCTAGAATATCACACTTACCAGCATGTGTTTAAAGTAGAATTCGGGAACAGGCAAAGCTGCCTCCCCTCCTTTAAACCCTTTCCCCACAAAGGTGCAGTGGGTGGTGTAAGCTGTGGTGCTTTGGGCACCGTGGTGTTACCTGTGTGCAGAGTCACAGACAGACCTGAATCTCGGGAACTGTGTGTGGATGGAGTTAGGGAAGAATGGGAGAGCTCCCATCACAGTCCTGACTGCAGCCCTGAACTGCAATGAAATGTGTGTTGGTTGTGGCTTCTCTGTCCTGAGTAGAGTCGTGGCTTCTGTCCACAAGGCCCTCAGTGAATGCCTTCATCTCAGCCTGGCAGAACTGCAGTAGCCTTTGCAGATCTTCATCTGCAGAACACTGGTTTGCAACCTGAGGGATTGAAATCAGCTTTCAGAGCACAATCTGTGCTGAGCAGCCTGTTCACTGCTGCACATCTGCAGGTGCTTTAGCTGAGTCAATCCTGTATCATCATCCTTGAGGCCTCACTGGCATCTCCTGATGCCTTGGACCTCTGGCTTCTGCTTTAATGCCTTTCTTAACTGCTTCATGTGTCACCTCAAGCCAACAATATGTCGATGATTTCCATATTTTAGCTACTCATTAGCATATTTGTTAATTTAAATCAGTGACCCCATCCTACAGATATTTGCTTTGTATTAGTATTTTAAGTAAATATGTTTTTTCTTGATATATTAGAAAAAATAGTTTAAATATACAATTACAGAAGTGTAATGCCATTAATGTGATTTAAAGATACTCACAATATTTTAAATTATGACTTTTATGTTTGAAATGTGTAATGTTTCTGTCTGTTCCAATTGGAAATAGGTGTTGTTCTGTTACATATCCCATTTTATGATGAGGCTGATCAAAACCGAAGGATTGTAGAGACATGCTGTGTAGAATGCAGCCCTGTGAGATGGAGCAGTACCTGCTGGGCTGCTCTAGCAGATGGCAGCGGCACGTGGGCTGTGTTCTGCACAGGGTGCTGGCCGGGCATTCCAGGTGTGACATCATTGCGTTCTCTTACAAATGTGCAGCACTTTTCTAGAATCCATTCAAAGGCATGTGCTGACATCATTCCCTCTCTGCCCATGTTCTCCAGGTCTAGAAACGCCTCCTGCGAGCACGGCGCTGGCAGTGCCGGTTTTTCAAACGATTTAATTTCTTCCAGCACGAGCCGTGCGGAGGGGCCGTAGCTTGCCCGGCTCTCGGGGCCGTGCCCCGCTGCTCCCCACAGCGCATCCCGGCAGCCGGGCCCCTCTGCGGTCGCCATTGGCGAGGGGAAGGGGGCCCTGCCCCACCTACCCCGTGCCCGTGTTTCATCATTCAGAGGCAGACTGCTTGTACAAGTGATTATACCGGCTGGCAGGCCCATCCCTCCCCGCTCCGGAGCCTAAAGGGATGCGGCTGCGGTGCCGTAAGCTGGGATTCAACAGCCAAAGCCCACCGGGAGCCGAGGGGGGCGGCAGGGTGGGAGCCCGGCTGTGCACGCTCACCATTGGTTTCTTATTACGGCATTCTCCCCCGAGAGGCTCCCGGTGCCCAGGCACCCCCTCCTCTCCTTTCTCCTCCTCCCTCTTTCCCAGCCCCCTCTTTCCCAGCCCTGGGTGGCTGATGCTGACGAGCGGCAGCGCCGGTGGCGGAGCAGCGATTGCAATGAGCTCATCCTTGTCTGTGTGCAGCCTCCCGACTACCCGGGCTGTGCTGCCCTTGCTGCTCCGGGCTCCCGCACACCCCCACGGCCACTGAGCCCTCACAGAGCCCTTGCTCTGCTCCCAGCCCAGTTCCCTTGTGCTCCTTCTCTGCCATTTTCCTGCTTTTTATGTGCATTTTTAGATCCATGTTTTCTCTGGGTTGTTTTTCACATCTCTTCCGGACTCTGTCTGAGCCAGCACGGTGGATCATATTTTTCCTTGATTCTTAGCAAAGATGCTTTTCTCCTGCTGAGAGGCTAAAGGGGCGTTGCTGGAGCAGCCATCCAAACCCATTCCAGAGACTGGAGGCTGGCTCTCCTGATCTTGCACTTTTGGAAATTGCCGTTCACAAAGCCTGTTCTTCTCACTCTGGATACTTACTACTTACTGCTCATGGAAGAAGGGGTACCTTGCAAAAGCCCGGCTGCCAAGCTCACCCCTCCTGCCAAGAATTCCCAGGACATGCACGACGAGAGGAGCAAGCTGGTGAATGAATACGCGTGTCGGGTGCTGGAACTTCTGGGCATGGGGCATCGTCTCTTTGTGCCTCGGCTGCTTGCGGTGAGATCACCTTTTCATGAAATCAGTTCGTTGGGAATTTGCCATTCTCCCTCCCGACCCTGCCTCTGCCCCCAGGAGGGATGAGAGGGCTCCTATTTTTTCCTCTCAGCTTCTCGTAATCCATCTCCTAAGCACTGAGTCCTTCTTTCTGATGTTGGCTCAGAGAAGGCTGGACACGAGTCCTGCTGACGGGGACCAGTGCCACTCCTTAACTAGCCTGAAGGATCATCAGCTAGGGCTGAATCATAAAAAACCATCTTTCCTAAATCCCTGAGTGCTTTTGTTCTCAGTCTTGTAATGATTCCAGATAAGCAGTGTGCCCAGTCACCTTCTCGGTACTGATGCAAAGTGCATTAATGGTCAGCATTTCGGTTTTTTTACTTTTGACATCGCAGGTTGACTTTAAAGACTCATCAAAAATCAAGCTGTGTTGATGCATTTTGGCTTTTGGTTGTTTCTGTGTCTGGTTTTGAAAAGGCAGTTGACAATTTGTAAAAAAAGTTGAAAATACCGGTGTAGAATGATCTGGGAAATAAATTACTAAGGATGTTTTCCTCCATCGTGGCAAATGCTGTCTGTGTGGGGGGTGCCTGCAGTTGGTGTGCCATGTTACGGCACAGAGAGCACGCTTTTATCATTTCTCCTGCTGTACAAAGCAGGCTCAAAGCCACAGAAGAGTGGTGAATCCGGGAGTCAGTGCCTGGTCCTGGCTGGGTGTGCTGGGGTGTTGTAACCACGCCTGGCTGCAGCTCAGAGCGTCGCTCTGTGCGTGGCCTGGCACACCAGAACGGCATTTCTGTGTGATCCAATGGAAGGCAGTCCTTTCCTTATGCCCCTCACATCCTATGGTGCCTTTGCTTTATTCCCATGCCCATATTGTGGTTATTTACAGTGACTTGTCTGTTTTTTCATGCTACTGAACCCATCTCGATGCTCCCCACAGAAATCCATGTGCTCTGCGTGTTACAACCTGTGCAGTGGCACAGACAGCGGGGGAGGCTGGAACACCGTGTCCCCGCACTGGGAGGTGCCAAATAAAAATCACAAATTCACAAACTCCTCCATTGCTACAGTGCAGCTGGATCTGGGCATTTACAGGCACTTGTAGAATTGAGTCCAGTCCCTGATGATGCGTGGTTTGAGCTGTTGGGTTGTGTTATCATTATTCCTGTTATCTCCCAGAAGACACTTATCCTGCTGGTGGTTTCTTGGGCAAGGGCTGCCAGATCACCCTGAATTGTGCTGTGATGAGCACTAAGGAAAGCAGAGACAAAACTACCGAGCTCTTTTTCACTTGGCTTAATCAGGCTTTCTATCTGGCCCTCCAGATGGAGAACACCAGGCAATTTCACATCCGGTATCTTCCAGGCAGTTTGGCTTTGCTGAGTGGCATAGTATTGTTTATTAAAAGAGAAAGAAGGAGTGTGAAAAAGGCAAAATAATACAATCAGTGCTTTGTGTTATGAGAGAGACACTTGGCTTGTGGAGTCAATGTGATTCCCTGTCAGGTTTTATTAATTAAATATACCTCTCCTGACATACAGGCCTTTTGACACACACCCTTCTCAGAAAGGAGAGACTGTGTTCTGATGATATGTTAAAAATGAGAAATCTCTGAGGATCAAGAATTTGTACTTTAATCAGAACTGAAGATCCTTCAAAGCATCAGTGCTTCATAAAATAAAGCTTTTTTTTTTTTTTATGTGCATAGCTGTTCTCTCTGGTATGGTTTTGGGGATAAATGCCTGGGATGGGTAGAGCATGTGTCATTGCAGTGTTGTGTGACAAATACACTCTATAACCTTTATGCCAGTCTTAGAAAAATTCTGATCACCTCCTCACCTGAGCACACTCTTGGGCAGGTAGAACAGCACCAGTTCTGGGGGGTTTACTCGCTTTGGGATGACCCAGAGTGGATGAAGCTGTGAGATTTTCTTCCCCACCTACATCAGTTCTTTATGTGGCAGAATGAGCTTTGCCATCTGAGTTTGGAGCTACATGGAAGGGCAGGGGTGAATGTTGGGCAGAGGGATATCACTGAGTGTGCGCAAGATCAGTGCCATGTTTGTGGATCCCAGCTCTCCACTCACAAACCCAGAGGTGTTTTTTTCCCCACAGCATTTTGGTACAGCAGTGTGTTGCAGAGAGCATGGATTTTATTTAGGAGAAGAAGTGTTTGATAATAAGCTGAACATAAAAGATGCCAGCAGCGGGGTTCGGTGTATTGCCCTAGAAGTGTGTTCTGATGTTACTGCAGCAGCAGTTTTGTCCACCAGACTTTCCCAGGCCTGGAGCCCGAGTTTATCCAGCACACACAAGGTCAGGATCTCCCCCTGTGAGTCACTGAGCAGGTCTGTGGCTCCTCTGAAACGGCAGCACAGAACGAAGTCCTGCAACACGCAGCACTGCAGTCCTGCTTAGAAATAAACAGCTTGTGTGCCTTGGTTTTACACTGTGGATCTTTTTTAAGAAGTTAAAACCAGAAGGTTTTTTTTAAGAAGTTCAAATCTGTTTGTTATAAGCATTAAATAGAAATAGATCTTTCTATATCCTATAAATACTGTATTCTAAAAAACTGGAGGATAGTTACAAACATTTTGAGTGCCCCAGAAGTAAATTTAATAGTAAAGCATGGCCATGTTCTTTTCAGTCTTTAACTTCCTGGCATCATTTCTGACACGTGTTCATTAAAGGGTAAAACAGGTGGTTTATGCTCACTGACATTCTACAGAAATCTAAATATATAACTAAAATTCTATGGGAATAAGTAATGTTTATCTGTTTGTATGAAGGAGGAACAACTAAATTAAGGATGTGCAGTGTGGTTCATCCAAAATTTCTTCTATTATGTTAGTTCCCAAGTGGGAATAGGAGTTTTGATAGGAATCAGTAATAAATGAAGCTGCAGAATTAATAATTAAAGATGGAGAAATTAAATTAAAGAAAAAATACGAGGCTTTTCCCTTTGTCTTAATCACAGTTTGCTAAATATTTTGGGGAAAGTAGTAGTAACATTATTTATTTTGTAAATATTAATGTGTTTAAATCTCTCAAATTTTTTTTTGCTTTTTGAACATTTGCTGTTTTTCCAAACTTTACCTTTAGATTTGAAAGCTTTGCTAATAGTTTCGGGAAAGGGCTTTTCCTAATTTTCAACTCATTAATTTAAAATAGTTTTATGACTATATTGAAATACTTACGTGATGTGGGAAGAACATTTTAGAACATATTTAGTCAAGCCCTAGAAGGCAGACTGATCCTTTGGGTTATGGTTCTGACTGAGTTTCCTTGTTTGCATGGGTTTCAAAATAGATTTTAATAAAAAATATTTTTATTTTAAAATAGCATCTATAATAATAAAAACTTTCTTGAAGTTCCCAGGTGCACAAAAATGTGATGCACCTGCCAAATTTTAATGACTAGCTCATTAATCTTACAGATGGTTTAGTAAGAGAAATTCCTTCCCAATATTCTATCTAATCCGGTCCAAACTGCCACCAAATGGCAGTTTGAAGCCATTCCCTGTGTCCTTCCACTCCAGGCCATTTTCCAAAGTCCATGTCCAGCTCTGTTCTTCTGTTTTGTTATTGAGTTCACTCAAGATCTACTTGATCGTCCTGTCATTCATTGCCCAAGAAGCTGCTGGGTCATCCCTGCAGGGACCAGGAAAAGCAGCCTTGGGGATGTTCAGCTTCACAAACTCTCGAGCCACCTGGCAGCCGTGCAGCCTGTGAGGGTGGTGAGGCCCTTGCCCAGGTTCCCCAGAGAAGCTGTGGCTGCCCCATCTGTGGAAGTCCAAGGCCAGGCTGCATTGGGCTTGAAGCAGCCTGGGAGAGTGGAAAGTGTCCTTGCCTGTGGCAGGGGGCTGGAATGAGGTGGCCTTTAAGGTCCCTTCTAACCCAGAGCCCTTGTGGGATTCTCTGGATTCCAGTGGATAACAACATAGCTAGGAATCAAGCTTTGAACCTATATGTGTATAATGTACCCGCTGTGTGTAATGAGGCAAAAAATGGCACTGGGTGTTTGTCACTCATGGGAAAGCAGAGGATGCCCACTTGGAAATGGTGGTGGTGGTGGTGGTATCTGAGCAATTAATTTGATAATTAACTTTAACCAAAAGTGCCTGTGCTGCTGCTGAGGTGTTTGCAGTTACACACATTACACAGTGTGATCTCCACCATATGAGTACCTGTGTTGACAGAGTTTTATTTACTCTCTTCTGGGTTAAAACCCTTGAAACTCACGCTTTCAAGATGATGTCCTGAATGTCTTGTCAGGACCTTCAGTTTCTGTGAACCATTTAAAGCAGCTATCCCAAGGCTTGGCATTTGGTACCTTCTGAATCTCTTGGTGCAGCTGTGAGTAACCTGGAGGATGAACACATTTGTCCCTGTGAATCACGTTGCTCCGTCAGTGGCGGGAGTGGCTTCATGGTGAACGTGTAACATTCTCTGACCTTTTAGACTTGATACCACTGAGACGTCCAGGAGTGTGGGAGATGTAGAAATAAGCATGTAGAACATTTTCAGGCATCGTGTTCTTTGAGAAAGTGTGTCACAGACTTCAGCACGTTGATTTGCTGATGCCTTGTATGAATCATGTGCTTCTGCTCTTCATGTCTGTGGCTGTACATACATTAAATATGTATACTTTGTCTTTTTAAGGCAGTACCGTGAGAATCACTAATGGTCTAATACACAAGCTTTCCAGGAAATGTAATAATTTCTCCTAGGTTTTTGTTGTTTGCTTGTTTTTTGGGTTTTTTTTTCTCTTCACTGACATCTTCACAGGCTGAGCCAGAATCCCTTTCTTACCTGGCAGGTACAGAAGGATAAAATCCATT
Source organism: Bombycilla garrulus (assembly GCA_013400315.1). Taxonomy (NCBI): domain Eukaryota; kingdom Metazoa; phylum Chordata; class Aves; order Passeriformes; family Bombycillidae; genus Bombycilla; species Bombycilla garrulus. Next base: position 478,464 of record VXBU01009385.1, on the reverse strand, counting down.
CCCATGTTGCAGTCCTCTCTGCTGCCCTGCCTAGGATTCCTGGGATGGGCTTTAGCCTCTCTTTGTTTTATGAAGCAGAGTTACGAGAGCTGATTTCAAGGAGGATGACTTTGAGCTAATGTGGGTATTGGTGGTCTGGAGTGCGTCCAGTAAATGACAAATCAAGTAGAAGAGCAAGACTGTGTGTTCCCAGGATTTACTGTAGTTCCCTGTGTTTAATTGCAGACCTCCAAAGAGGACCTTCTACAGGCTGATTTTGAAGGAGCTTTAAAATTCTTCAGGGTTCAGTTGCCCAAGAGGTACAGAGCTGAGGAGAACGCCCGGAGGCTCATGGAACAAGCTTGCAATATTAAGGTAAGGATGGACTTCATTGCTTCTCATTCACCCAGGAGTTTTACAGGAAGAGTGAAATGCAACATTAGGAATGGCAGTAGCATGTGGAAAGTAAAGAAATTAAATCACTGCTTTATTGCTTTTTAATTGTTTGTATATAAACACGCATACCTTCTGTCTTTAAAGAAAGTGAATCTGTGGCCTTTTCTCTGTCTGCTTGGGTTCAAGCTAATAATTTAAACAGAAAAACAGTGCATTATCAACAATTATCAGAACTCACTAATTCATAATTTGGTTTATAAGCAGTGATTGCAGTAAAGCAATTAATCACTGTATGATAATCATGCAAACAAAGCTCAGATATTATTTGTTTTGCTCAGAAGCTGTTTATCTGCTGACTGCTGTGTATCATACATTTGAATTGGGGTAGAAATGAATTTTTTTTGTATATCAAGCTTACCAAGACAGAATATGTTTTTGTATTCTACCCTACCCAAGATTCTGCTGTTAGAAGTCAGGCTACTCTGAACATAGTGATTGCAAGTACTGAATTTGAACCAAATTAGAGAAGCATGACTGTAAGCTGTTGATGATGAAAACCTGTTTAAAATGGCTGCAGAGCTTCATAAAGCGGTCATTTGGAAGGTCTAGTAATTTTTTTTTTTTTGAATATGTATTGCTGTGGAGGGGCTTAATGTTTGATCTTGGAGAAAAAGTGGTTTTTGTCATTTCTTGGAATGTGAGCTCTGATGGGAAGTGCATGTTTGGTATGGCCCAGTGATGCACAGAGAACATCCCACTAGGAAGAATGTTCCTCCAACACTCTGCCTCTTCTAATCTCCCTCAATATATTTGTTAATTTCCCTGGTGCTGCTTAATTTCATCATTTATTAAGCAAGGTTTTTTTTTCCTTCTGGTTAAAACACTGTTCTTATTAAAAAATATGTCTTGCCATCTGAATGTTTATTCCAGCCTAGGAATAGAAGATCTGTGCAAATGTTTTAGTAAAATTGTACTTGAATTTCAGCTCTGCTGCTGAAAGAGCCTATTTGTGAGTACAAGGCTGCAGTTTGATGTTTAGTATTTAGTCCTGTGCTTGGTTGTTGAAAATGAGTAATTTAATGACTTAGCGAGTACAGGAGAATCATCTTTATGCTGCTTACTCAGTGTGTATTTTCAGATGGGAGGTTGAAGTTTTCCTGGTACCTGCTGGAAGAGCTATTTGTCATTTTTGTCCTTTTCTTGTGCAATATCTTGTATGCCACACGATGTTATTTGTCATTGTTTTTTCCTTTAGTACTGGATGTATGTGTATATGACATGCTTTATTGGGGGAGCATTTTGAAATGCTCCTGAAGCAGATGCTCAGTGCTTGGGGTCAGCACCTGGGGCCAGTCAGCAGACAATGATGACATTCTGAACTGTTTGTTGGTAGGAAGGGGCAGGGTTTGACAGTGAATTCAGTGCATACACAGCATTTCACACACTGCAGATTCTGGCTAAGAGAAAAGCTCTGGTGAGTGTAGCAAACATGGAGTCAGAGTCACCCCCTTGTGTGTTAGAGAAGTGTGTGAGGGTTGGTAGGAATTACTGAAAAGGAGGGAGGATTCAGACCCAAGCCCTGGGGTTCTCAGGGGTGGGAAAAAGCAGAAGGTTGGAGTCACCCTCTGCTGTGTCCATGGCTGCTGCTCTGGTATGGTCAGGGAGTTGGGCTCTGCTGACTCCCTGAGTGTACAACTCATCCGGTGAAAGACTTCAGGAACTTAATGTGAGGAAACTCAGCACAAGACCCTGTTGGAGGGAGGGTGAAACTTACATTTAAGCGAGTGTGTGTCCACTCACTTGGACCCCTGTCTCTGGTGCCACTTGTCCCCATGGTCACGTTGCTCCCTGACACTGGAGCATCTGTCTCTGGTGTGGGATAGGAATGAGGAGCAGTGACTGTGGAGTCCTCAGTGTGTCCTGGGATCCTCTTAACCGATGACAATAAACTGGCTTTTGGACATGTTTTTGGTACCCTCTAGGAGGGACAGGAACATTTTGGCCTAGGTGGTTCTGAAATCTCCATTTGTGGAGATGCTCGAAACACAGATTGCCCTGAGTGAGCTGCTGTAGGTCACGCTCCTGAAAAAGGGGTGGTTTAGACAAGTTGTTCTCCGGAGATCACTTCCAACTTAAACCTAGCCCACAATTCTATAACCAGATGTTACAATCACTGAATTTATTTACCAACAGGTGCTAATAACTGCAGGAGCTGACATGCTCAAACCGATTTTAGTCTTGATCATCATCAGTGGTAGAGTCTCAGGGAGCACAGACATTGTATGAAGGGCAGTTGTCTGCCTTGTTGAATGCAGCAAAACTTGTTCTGTTTAAAAAAAAGGCCAAACCAGACCCTTAAACTGCTTTTTTGCGTTATATGAAAGAGGCAGTGTGTGCCTTTCCACTGCTTGTGGACTATATTAGTACTTGTAGACTAAACAATAGATGGGTTTAGAGCAAGTATCACACAGTAAGTGAATAGAGGACCTTCTTCAGATTTCTCAGCAAATTACAGAGGTTTAAAAACAGAACTGTGTTGTGGCCAGCCTTCATAGTGAGCGGTATCTTTTCCACTGTTTCTTTTAAATTTCTTCCCACGTTACTGTAAAACAAAACAGCAGTAATAAAAATCCACCTCTCCATGCTTACTTTTTTCTTCAGCTTTAGCTGAGATGCTTCTAGTCCTGCAGAAGGCAAATTTAAAACTACTTGGTGGTTCTTCTCCTCAAATTCACAACTTTTCAATTTAGTTTAGGATGTAACCCTTGGATTGTGAAAGTGCTGTATTGGAAATTGATCTATCATACTGCTTTAAAAAAAAAAAAGTATTGGCATCTATCTTTCTTTCAAGAGTAGATCTGCAAATACAAAGAAAAAAGCTGCTATTAAATGATATTTCTGTGTAGAATATGCTAGAGAATGTCTTTTTCAATTAAGAATTATTTTTGGTGGTTATTCACCAGGTCTGGATTTCAGTCATTTTCTGGTAAGGAAATCACTGGGAACATCAGTGGAATTAGAATTAACAGCAGTGTTTTCCTACAGAGCTTGTTGGGTCATATTCCATTGTTAAAGAACATTTTGAACTAATTCATACTTTGAAATAGTACAGCCTAAGAATTAATATAGCCTGGATTTGTAGTCATTGAAGGATTTTTATGCTTATGCTTTGAGGAGGGGATTTCTTTTACTTTCCTCGTTTTTCTGTCTTTTCAAGAGTTTTCAGAAGTTTTTCTGTGTCTCTGGAAGTCCAATTTGATAAATGAATGAATGAAGACCATCTTTTAGCTTCCATGAAGGTTAATCCTAATGGTGCCATTTTATGAAAACATCTGTCAAATTCTTCATACTCACAACATCTGCCTCAGTTGCCTTTTGCATCTTCATGCAGTTTGTCTTGTTCCATGTGTGTCCTAAAGAAGTTGTAATGACCTTGGATTTTAATAGAGGAGTCCCATCACCTCTGTTCTTACACTTGACTTCAGGCAGGTGAGGTGTGGAATGGGAGAAAGTCTCACTGGAGATGTACTCCATATGAAAATTTCCTGGATTTTGAAAACTGATGAGTTGTCAAGTGAGTTCAAGGAGCTGTGCCCGTTTCTCCATGACTGTCCCGTGGCATTTGGAGCTGGAGCAGAGCTGACACTTAGAATGTGTTACACTGCAGCTCTGGAAATGCCCTGAGGTTGAGTGGACCTGATGGATAGGTGGGGATGTGCTCAGAGTTATCTGTGGGGTGTCACCCCTCATACCCAGGGAAGGGGAGGTGAACAGTGGGATGGGGTACACAGGAACCTGCAGGGAAGGTTGTTCTGTCACGGGGCAGCATCTCTAGTGACATCTTCTGTTACCTGGCTCAGGCACTGCAGTGACTCCTGCCCTCATCTTTCACCGTCCTCAGGAGCAGGAAAGATCTCGAATGCTGAACTTCTAAGAGAAGCTTCTTCCCAGCCATCGGGAGGATACTGGGCCCCCCAGCAGCATTACGAGGTTGCTGCTCTCAGCACCCTCAATGAGACCAGCAAATGGCCCTGGATGAAAACGGTGCCTTTTCCAGTGCAAAGCAAACTCACACATTTCTGTCACCTCTCACTGTACTGACAAGGCTGTCACCACCTGGGTGCACCCGCGGCTGGAGCTGGCACCAGGGCCATGGGTAATAGCAGAGTTGAGGAGAACTGGCTACAGTAACAGGAGCTGCGCTAAGCTTCTTCTCATTTCAGAATTGTTCCTTTGTGACATTTAAAGCAGGTTTCCTTTATAATGTTGCCATTTAAATGTTTTCAATTCAAAGTGGTGATTTGAAGCTCAGACCTTGCTGATATGGATGACTGCCTTGCTTCACACCTCTGTAGATCTTCTATCTGGAGAAGATTTTTTACAGGCGTGGTTTAACTCACATATTGATTTATATGAGTTTCAATGGGTAGGGTTAAAAATAGCTGTTTTGCTCTCTCTTCTCTCTAGAGCATTCTCTCTCTCTGTGCTTATCTCTATATGTGTGTACTCATCCAGATACTTGGGGGTCTTGCTATTGTGGTAAGACAACACAAATGCAGCAGAAAAGCAAAGGAGGTAACTGCATTGGTTCCAGCAGTGTTGTGTCTATTTAATCTTCCGATATAAAGGACAGGTTAAAAACTGCTCATTTATCAATTTCTTAAGAAAAGGCCAAACCCAATTGAAAAGGATTTGGTTTAGATCTATAAAATACCCCACCATGCTTGTGTCCATTTTTATTAAAAGCCAATGATCAATTGCCCTTATTATGTGTGTGCTGTTATCTCTGAAGTGCAGATCCACTTGTCCTGGTGATGAGGGCCATGTTTTTTAATGCATGTCCTGTTTGCAGCTCCAGCTTCCTTCTTTCTGCTCAGCTTTCTGGTGTGGCACACCGCAATGAGCCAGCACCTGGAAATCAGATTGAAGTGCCTGCAGTGGAGCTGGGTGTTAAATGTGATTGTAATCTTGGTAATAAGTGTTAACACCACAGAAAGCAATGTTGTTAATTTGAAACAGCAGTTTCAGCTTAAAATGTTTATTTATTTTAACTTATAATAGTTATTTAATATTCCAGTGAGCAGGCATGTTGCCCAGTAGTGAGGCTATATTTTCATGGTGTTTAAGCATTAGTAAAACTGTTCAGTTATTTTATTTTGGTTGGTTGGTTTGGTTGTTTTTTTTTTTTTTTCATTTGCACTGAGTTGGTACTGAAAGGGACATCAGGTATGTAATTCATTCTTTATCAATAGGAAAGGAGTATAATTTTATTATTAATGGTTAAGTATAATCACATTTCAACAATTTAAATTAGTTCTGCAGCCTGACTGAGTACAAATATTTTGGAGTCTTTGTATTAGTCAGTAGTTGACATAAGTACTTGTGAGCAGTGGCATCAACCAGAGCAGTGTTGCAGGTAAGGGTCTTCAAAGAACTGTGAAAGTTTGAGGTTTGAAAAGTTGATACAAACTTTTATTGTCTGTGTCCTCAGCAGTTGGATCACTTTGCCCAAATTATTGATGGTTTCATTCAGCAAGGTAAGGAGAGCACCTGAAGGCTGCTCCATGGTTCAGCATGAACCACCTTGGTGCCATCAGGGGTCAGGGCTCTTCAGTAGGAGAGCAGATGTGTCTGTTCCAAATGGAAGCAGGAAAGCATCCTCAGAAAGCCTCCTGGCTTGAGCTTCTTGAATCTGTTGCTTTCCCTGTGGATGAATAACAGCTGCTTTCCATCCTTGATTCTGGAAATAGCACAGAGAGCAGGAGATGAAGGTGGCAGGGAGTCACACCGTTTGACAGCTCTGTCTTCTGGCTTCTTTGCCAGAATGTGTCTAAACTAACTCAGCTCCAGAATAAGAGGAAGTGAACCTTTTTCCCAAGCTGAACTCGAGTCCCAGGTGCAGGTTGGCTGGAGCACTGACTCACCCCCCGTGAGGAGATGCAGAAAAATGTCTCATAAAAAGTTCTCTACATGCAGTGGTCTGTGTGTTGAGCAGCAGCAGTGTCTGCAGTTCCTACTGACAGCACAGGGCTCCTACCAGTTTTTTAGAGGAGGTCTCAACTCTCTCTTCCTTTGGAGGAAACAAACCCTTAACTGTAACTGTCCTGTAACTGTAACTAACCCAGTAACTGATTTTCCCAGAGAATGCCTTGAGTTTGACTGTGAAGAAAGCCTGTGATCATGGTGCCTGGCAGGTTTGCAGTACCTCTTCTTCTCCCAGTAAGATGGTGTCCTTTTTGAAGACATTTCTGTGACACAAAAGAGGCTGTAGAGGATGAAATGTATCTCAGCTTTAGCACAATGATAATTAAAAGGAACAAACCCACAGGATTTCATATGTTGTGGAGAAGGAGATGTAAGTAAACGTACAGATGCAGAAATGCCTGGAAACAAGCTCTGTACCCCATATTTATGCTGGCAAAGAAGTGTTCCTTGATACTGACTTAAGCATCAACAAAACTGTTCGACTTAGGATGGCAAAATCTCCCTGGAGGTGGAAATTCCTCTGTGCTTCTCTTGGACATCTTTCAGGCAGTCAGGTCTGAGGGAGCAGCTTGGCAGTGATCAGCGTAGTAATTCTGAGGAGATGTGTTTCTTCATACACAAAAGACACTGGGGCCAAGGCACAACCCTTGTCAGCCAAACTTTTGGTGTTGTCTATGACTCTGAAAAATGCTATATCTTTATTTTTTTAGGACTCAACTCCTGTGACCTGAGAAACTCTGAATTCTCTCCTCTGAACAGCAGAGGAAGAAGCCCTGTTGTCTACTGGTAGTTCAGGGCACCCACTTATTTCTTAAGTCTAGAAGTCTTAGAATACATGCATTGGGAAGTGATTGCATTTAGGGAAAAAAATTCAAGCTGCCTTTTGTCTTTTTTGATCAACATTTGTGGGTCCTTCTCAGAAATGCTGTGGTTATTTTATTCCTGCAGATGTTACAGAATAAAAAAAAAAATAAAGTTTCTGGAAACAGCAGGGGTGGGATTTGTTGGGTTGCCCAGAGAAGCTGTGGCTGCCCCATCCCTGGAAGTGTTCAAGGCCAGGTTAGACAGGGCTTGGAGCAACCTGGGCTAGTGGAAGGTGTCCCTGCCCATGGCAGGGGGTGGAACAAGATGAGATTTAAGGTCCCTCCCAAGCCAAGCCATTCTGTGATTCCATTATGTGATTCTCTGCTGCAGAAAGCTCCAATAATCCAGAGCTAATGGCTAATGCATGCAGTGACTCGGGGGAAAGCACTGATTCACTCTCAGTGTAGCACAGAGAACAGTTGGGGTGGGACATTGGGTTCATTTTGGGTTTTGACAAATTAAATGAGGTGACAAATTCTAAAGCACTGGCTGTGCTGAGACCTAGAGCTAAACTTGTAAAAATAATTGGGAGGAGAAGGAAAAGAAAAGGCAAAGCCTAACAATTTTCCCTTATTTCCCCCAAGGCTTTTGCAGATAAACAGAAGAGGCACTGGGGCACTGTCTTAATGTATTTTTGCTGGTGTTTGATTTCTCAGGCACCTGCACTTGGATTTATTTCTCTGCTTTGAAAATGATGGGACAAACAAAACCAAGTATAGAAGACAGTGACTGCATTTCATAAACACAGAGCTCTGCAGGGACAGCAGCTTTTAGAGCTGATGGCCTTATTAATAACTTGCCATTACAAACCCCAGGCATTGTTTTTGGCATTATTGACACTGTTGGAAATTAAATTCAGCAAGGAGTTACTTGGCTGTTCTCTGAGCAGTGTGTAGCTACTGGAGCAGGACTGTAGCTGGGTGCTTTATAAGGGCAATTTCATATTTTTAGGATCTTCTGATTGCTTTGCTTCAGGATTCTCTGGTTTCCTACAGTTAATTGCTTCTATTTTTTGTGTATTGTAGCCTTGTTTCTCTTGTGGAGATTGAGTAGTATGGTAAACATAGTGTTACATTGTTTATATTGTTAAGTTTGGTTCTGTTTGGGTATAAATAGATTACATCTGGCTGTTCTGATCATTGTTCTCATTGTTCTGTCCAGTTGTTCAAGCAGCAGATGATGATCGGACCTCATTGTGTTGCCCTATATATCTGTTATTCTTTAAACTTGCTTTGCTTAATTTATTACTAATGCAATTTCCTGGACAAAAATCTTTATCCAAGATTTGATTCTGCAAGTTATTCAAAAGCCATGAAAAAACTGAAAATCTCATCTGCAAGTTATTAATCAGCATAGTAATTAGTATAGATGCAGAAATCCGGAGAGGAACTGTTTACAAGGGCTTGGAGTGACAGGACAACAGGCAGTGGCTTCAAAAGAAGATTTTAGATTGATCTGAGAGTAGATTTAGATTGATATTGGGAAGAAATTCTTCCATATCAGGGTGGTGAGCCCCTTGGAAAAGGTTGTCCAGAGAACTTATGGCTGCCCCTGGATCCTTGGAAGTGTTCAAGGCCAGGCTGGATGGGGTTTGGAGCACCCTGGGATGGTGGAAGGTGTCCCTGCCCATGGCATGGGATTGAAACAAGATGGACTTTAAGGTCTCTTCCAACCCAAACCATTTTTTGATTCTGTGTTAATATAAAACTGGAAGTATAGGCATGAATTCAGTGTGCACGCACGGCTCAGGGCCGGAGGGTCAGCTTGAATCACTCAGTTACTGTGACAACAGAGCTGCAACCAGCTCAGCTGTTGAGCTTCAACAGCCCCCCAGCCCAGGTGCAGCTGCACAGGCACCAGCCTGGAGGGTGCTCCTGACTCCTTACCTGCGTGAGAAATGCAGGTGTGTGTTCACTAACACACACACACACACACACACACACTGTGGCTGGCGTAACTTGAAGAGGCTCAGTGTCAACCTCTGGGACAAAAAAAGTTAAACCATAGCTGAAGTTCTTGGCAGAGTCAAGCAGCTGCCTGAGCTGCCCCTCTTTAATCTCAGAAATCCTTTGGTTAATCATAGCTTGGAGCACAAGATCAATGCCCTTATGGTGCATCCTTGCGAGGAGCAGTTCTGTGGCAGTCTAAGCCACCTGATTGTGCCACCCAGGACACTCCCTCTTCCCACAGCAGGCAATATTGATTCTGCTTCAGTCAGTCAAGAGCAGTGGGAAGAACTGGAAAAGGGATCAGGGCTTTGCTTCCCAACTGCCTAATGAGGATGCCATGTTGCACTTGCTCCTGCGTGCCCCAAGGCACCTGTTGCAAGCAACTGCATTGAATAATGCTTTTGCTCTATGAGAAACTTCTTTCCTTACCTCGGGCTCATTTCTTTTCCCACTGTCTGTGTCACACAAAAACTTTATTGTCAGGCTGTTCCTTTTGATGACTGTACAACCTACCAGACCTGTCAGAAATGGGGAAAAAATTCCGTCACCTTGTCACCACTGCATTACTTTCAAATGTTAAATAGTCCTGAAAACAGTAAGTGTGCTGTCTTTCCTCTTGAGGCAGTGGTGAAAGAGATTTCTCTCGCTGAAGGGAGCTGTATTTTGGTGCCAGAGAATAAAGATCCCAGCACAGTTTTCTTCATCCCCACTGTTTGTTCAGACTGTCATACTCAGGTAAGCTTGTATGCACACAAATCCTGTTGCTTTAAGTAGCAGCAGGAAGCTCTAAAGCAAATTTGGTCCTTGTTTTTTTTGTAATGCAAAGTGAAATGGAGGTTTGTGTTGTAATGAACTTCCTTCAAGAGAACTTGCTTAGATTTTTCCCTTTTCTAAGCACAGTGTAAAGCAGGGCATGTTCCTTTTGCAGGACAAAGGACATGGTAGGAAAGGAGCATCTTCCTTGGCGCAGTTTGTGTTTCCCAGAATTCTGACAAGGGGTTCTGCAAAGGCAATGACTATCTAGCTGAGTGGGATCTGGTTTAGCCATGTGTTTTTTCTTTTGTCCCAGTATGTACCAGATCAGTCTTCAGCAGCTAGCATGACAAATCCAAGCACTTCAAGTGTTGATAGAAACACTTCTGGTCAGGGCTGGTGGTGTAAAGGGGAAGAAGGTGCTGCCTGGACTTGGTGACCCTGGAAAAGCTCCACCCCTGCTCTCTGCAGAAGAACAGCAGAACTCCCAGCCTGGAGTGAAAATGCTCATTCCATGTGCAGCACTAATTGCTGAGGGGAATTGGGAGCTCGGTTGGTTGTGGGCTGTGCCAGAGCCCGTCTCATGTTTCGCTGCTCTCATCCATCTCTCTCTCCATCAAGCAGCGTCTCCTCTGGTGGCTCAGTCTCTAATGGAAAGGAGCAGCACATTTATAGATCCAGCACTGGGCTGGGAGCTCACACAGGGCTTTGTTGGGAACCCAGGCTCCCCTGGGAGCACCCAAGAGTCCCTGTCCATTTTCCTTTAATCTTTCTTTATTGTGACATCCACAAAATGTCAGTAAAGATCCTGCCTGGCAGAAGGACTTTGCCACGCAGTGTTTGCAGGTTCCTTGTTTAAACAACAGAACTATTTACCTGTATTACTTGTGGATTTTCAACCTTTGGTCCTTCATGCAGGAATATTAAACAAGATTATACACTGTCATAGGGATTTGGGGAAAAACTGCTGGAAAGGTGCAAAAAAACTGAGAAATGTTTCAAGTCCCTGATGCAAGGGGTTTCACACATCTGTGCTCACTGATGAGGGCTCAAGTAAAACAAGCACCTGTGGTAAGATTACATGGGTCTGGGTTTTGTATTTGTTTCCTTTGTGGTGCTGTTAGGAATTGTAAAGATCAAGAAGAGAATACAGTCATCTGTGCTCTGGGATGCTTCTCAGAAAGATCAGTAATGATGGCTCTTAATTTTTTTAATGTGCCTCACCTGGCACTAATGGACTTAAACCAGCATTTTATACTGAAGGCAAATTTGTTGCCATTAGAAAAGGAGGCGTGTCTGCTCCAGGAGTGTAAGAACATATAGCACCTGTAATGGAGGAAAGTACTAAGCTTTTATTCTTGTTACCTTGTCCAAATAGGATGTAATTACAATATAATTAAATTCTGACAGTCTGGAAACCATGGCAGTTGACATAAAGTGACATTTCAGGAGAATGTGTTTTAGTACATCTTCTCTTTTGGTCTCCTAGGTATTATTGATGCAATGCTTTTCCTGCTTCCCTTGCTCCACTCTTAATACACAATCAGAACACAAGATTCTGGAAAATGTGCAACAGTGGATCATAGTTAACCTCGTAAATAAAATCCATTGTGGTGGAGAGTGATGTGAGCTGGTTGCTGTATGCCTGGTGTATTTGTGTTAATATAGCAGCACTTTTTAATCTCCCTGGGGAGATGAAATCCTGGCATGCACACCTTCAAGGAATCCTTTAAGAAAGCAGGGAATAAAATTCCGTTTGAATTTTGATGTGGCCTTTGGTTCTTGTGACCTAAACCAAGACTCTCCTCCTTCAGTCATGGATTTTGCTCTGGCTCAGGGAGCAGGACAGTTCCACCAGATGCTTGACTCTGCAAATACCCCAGAGACAGATGTGTCACAGCAGGATTTTGTCATCCCTCATTCAGAGGAGCAAAAGCTGGAGCTGTGAGCTCAGGCACAGACAACTCCAGCCTGCAAAAAGGAAAAATGCCAACGTATTTTCCATCTGTGTACTTCATCTAGCACTTCTCACATTATTCCCAATTAACTCTTGTAGCATATGGGTCGTTTAGTGTGCACTAGGACTATCTCAGTGCAGTCAGTAATCTCTGTGTGTCTCCCTTCTGAGACTGGTCCTTACATCTTTGATGAGTCATTTAATAGGCTCATTAAGGAAATGGAGGGTATCTCATCTAAGTGTTCACTCACAGTCGTCTACTTTTCAACCCCAGACAAAGAGGGAAACAAAACATTGCCGAATGCATTTCTCTGTGCAGCTCCCAAGGACTCAGAAGTAACTTTTAAAGTTGTAAGGATCGAAAGCAGCCATCCTGCTCTATACTATTTAATTCCCTGCCTATGGAACTGGGGATGGCTTCTAAACCCTCCACCCCATCACAGGAAAGATGTAATGGTAAATGCAGGTGAGATTTGCCTGCTGGTAAATGCAAGTGAGAAGTTTCCCTGCTCTAAATAAATTTGGTTCACTGGTAGCCCACAGATGGTTTTCACTGCCGCTATAGTGCCACACAAGTTATCTGTAAATAAGGAGTAAAATGAGTTATCACTGCTTAGTGTGTGTATAAAGCAGGGAGCAAGGCCCCTGTGTTTTCCCTTTGCTCCTCCTGTTGGATTCCTGGAAAAGCCTCTTAGCTTCTCTGCTGACCCGACCACCATCCCACAGCACCTCTGAGTGGATCATGTGCCACACACGTCCCTGGCTGTGCCTTGCTGCCAGGATCCAGCTGCATTTAGCAGTGGAAAACAATCAACACTCCAGCCCCAGATTAGTTGACCCAGAAAAATCTTTCATTCAGAACTCCCCTTTAAAGGGGACCTCCATGAAATGTCCACATGTTATTGTTGCTGCTCTCATAGCTCAGTTCTCTCTAGTAGCTGCTGTCTATATAATGATCCTCTTCTGTGCACACATGAGGTTGTTCCAGAAGGCTGGAGAAGCAGTGGGGTTCAGAGGAATTGCCTGGCCAGAATAAGTGGATTTGTATTGCTGAGATTCAGTTACTTAAGGATTCACAGGGCACACATTCCTTTAGTGAATGCAGAGATGGCGTGGGGATAAAACCTGCGCATGCAGTGCTGGGGAAATGTTTTCAGTACCTGCCACTGAAAACATGCTCTATGGTCAGCTGGCACTAACATAGCCAGGGGAGTCTGACAGAATTGGGTTTGAGCTATTTAAGATAGTTAATAAGTAATTAACCCAGGAGGTGACTGTAACAGACATCATTTTAATCAAGATTGAATTACTGGTTTCCCAGGCATGCTCTGGAATTTATCAGTTTGATGGCAGGATGAAGCCTCTCAGCCACGTTAATTAACAATCCCTGCATTCAGGAACCCCTCCAAAAGGATGCTCACAGGATCAGATTTACCAGTTACTTCTTTCCTCACTGCTGCCAGGAAAAGGCCACCTCCCCACATTTCCATTCAATTTGTCTTTTGCTGAAAAGATGCTGATTTCATGCTCTTTTACCCTGCAGCAGCTAGCCTGTTGCTAAGCGACCTGCAAGATACTGAAGAGGCCAGGGTCTGGGTGCTTTTTCTCAGCCCACTCCTATTCTTATTTATGTATTTATTTATGCATCTTATTTGCATAGCTAAACAGATTTCTTCACTACCGCAGAAGCAGGGCCACAAGCCTCCAGGTTGCACCAGGGTGCCTTGATTTGCATAGCTGCTTGTCCAGCACCATCTTTTTCCTGTTCATCAACTGAACAAACTTCTCAGGATATTTGTTGAGCTGGAGTGGCATCCAGGAGTGTAATGAAAGTATGTTTTAAAGGCATAGCTGGCCATGGACTGCTTACCTGATGGTTATTTCCTTGATGGAAATAAAAAGGGTCAGAACAATGATGGCTTTAAGCCATTTTTCTGCTTACTTTATTTCTGGCTGCTTTAATGTCAGCAGTGTCCACATTCCAGGCTTCTTGTAGCCCAACCAGCTCTGCCGAGATGAGGAGATGGTTATCCTTCCCTGCCCAGCAGGGCTGGCAAGAGCCCTGCTGTACAGGCAGTTCTGCAGGACCAACTGCATTTTTGTAGGGTGGGGTTGGGATCCCAGCCAGGGCACAGCTTTGTCTGAAATGGAATCCATGGCAGGAGCAGGTTGCTGATGGAGTGCGCTGCACAGATAAACTGGCAGAGCATTTACAGCGGCTGCGCGTGGATAGCGGAGGAGAGTAGAGGTGTAATGAAGATGTTGCTTGTTCCAGATGTGCTCCCAAAAGCAGAGAAGCTGGGAGTGGTTGGTGTGCTGTTACATCCTGCATTGCCCTGAGAACCTCCCTGCCCAGCAGAGAATCAGTAGCACCGATATGAGTCGCGTCTCACAAGCAGGAAAGCATTAACCAGGAATACCGCACCACACCCTGGCTGTGTTTGTCCTGTTTGTCTTTCTTTGGGGAAAGCACTGCCACACTCCTCAGCAAAAACTTCAGAGACAGTTCAGAGCCTCTCAGAAGCTCCAGTATTTTGTACCTCCTGCACAATACTGTCGCTTGAGAAAGAAGGGAGTGAATCCTGTAGAGATTTATTTGGAACAAACAGGGACCAAACTGTTTTTTCCCCTCCATTTCCTTTTTGTTTCAGGAAGCAAAGCCAACATTCATGAGCTGAGTCTCTGGACTATACTTCTTTGACAGATGTTGCCTTTTGGGCCTCTCCTTACAGCCTTTGGCTGCACTAACTGACAGCTTCTTTGTCTAACTGATGTAGTTTTCATTCTGGAATTGTTTTTTCTAAAAAACAATTTTTCTGCTTTGATGATCTAGCTATTACCTCTCTGAAGAAGAACAGAGAGAAGGACATGAATACTTGGGTTTGTACAAACAGTCCTGCAAAAGGGGTTGTGCGCAAGGCCAGGTGTAATTTTTTTTACATTGAAGTGAGATGAGGAAGGTGATGTTTTAAGTCCAGATAGAATTTTCTTGTTATTTACTTTAAGCATTCAGTTACCCATACGGAAAGCTAAATTATATCTGAGTGGCTTGGCATGCTCATAATGTATTTTTGTTTTTTAAAATAGACTCTTGGTCTTGTCATTTATGACACATCTGTCACTGGGGTGTCCACTTCTTTACACCCAGGGACGTGCTGGTTATAAAACCTTTGCTGACCAGCAGCTCCGTGTAGTTTTTTAATACAGCTGAGATTTCACGAGTCAAGCTGTGCTTGTATCAGGTGTAGGTTTTGGTGCCGTTGTTCACCCAGAGCTCAGGTGCTCTGGCAGGTGGGGAAGTCACCTCATGTATTCTCTCAGCTGAGGTGTGAACAAAGCATAGGAGACTTGGTACCAGCCTGAATGCCCAGGAATAACTTCTACTGCCCTAAGAGGGTTTTTTTGCTACATTCAAAAAGATAAGTCAACACAACTTCCTTGGTTTAAGATAGGAAGAATAGGATTTTTCCTATGGGGAGATGTCAGACAAAGGGAACAGGAGATGATATTTAACATCTTGAATTATACCCAGAAGCTGCCAAGTGGCTGGGATAGGTGAGGATCTCTGCATTTCTCATTCTGGCTCTTCCCATCTGGCATACTCAGCTGTCACTCTTGAACTTTGAGAGTTCTGGCAAAATGTGGGGTGGTCTGCAGTGCTGAGAAAGGGCAAAGTAAACCTGAGCTGGCACAGGCATTGCAGGAGACACAGCTGCCCCATGGCTGTGCTGAGCACTGATCTGTGCTGCAGACTCCTGTTCTCTCTTTGGTGGTAGTGGGCCCAGCCAGCGCTCTGTACCCTCAAGTCCTGTAACTCTCAAAGATTCAAGAAGAGCACAGGAATGCAAACAGTGATAAACAGAACACCAGATGTGCATTCTTAAAGGAAAAATGAAAAAAATCATAGTCTTGCCCAACAAAATATCCTGGATGCTCTGCCATGCACTGCTGATAAGGGATGGCCAAAGGCACCTGGAGACTGAGTTAGGGCGTTCCATCTCCAGCCCAGAGTGGGCTTTTTCTCTTGCTGCTGTTACATTTAATTAGGAGAGATAAGAAAAATGACTCAGACCTGTTTCTGGTCTTTCTCAATTTCATAGTTCTAACTAGCATCAAGGAAATTATCCTTTTGCTTTTATTTTTCCCCGTGAGATACCTTTACCCTCATGTCATTACCAAGCAGTGTCAGGGATGTGCTCTATCACAAGTGTCACCAGTGGGACTCATTTGCCTCATTCTCCTTAAAGCTGGGGATGTCCAGTTAATGTCCTGATAAATCAGTTGCCAGACCCCAGGCAACTCTTCCAGTCCCAGGAGTGTTGCCAAGTCCATGTGTATTTCTCTGGGAAAGTTCTGCCGTGAGAAGGAGCTACAGAAGAAAAATCCTGTGTGGCATTCCAAGAAACAACTGTCATATATTTTTCATCTATTCTTCTATGTCTGAGAAAGGTGATCAAATACCTCACTGCTTTCCAAGAGTATTTTTTAAAGGTGTCCCTGCTCATTGCAACAGGGTTGGACAAGATGACCTTTAAACGTCCTTTCCAAACCATTCTGTGATTCCATTGTAAAGAGTAATTGGAAACAGAGTTATGCTGTCGCAAATGAGAGAAGGACATCTGTAACCTTTCAAACCATTATGTAGGTACTTGAACTTATATGAAATTCACAGCTTTTCTTTTTCATGTTAGTTATTACTTTCTCCTCAGTTGGTTTATTTTGCTCATTGACTTTCCAAACAGTGAAAGCAATGATGGTGATCATATACAATATGTACTTTGGAAATTCATTAAGGAATTTTATGGTGATAGCAGCCTCTTTTTTAAAAGTTTTTTTGTAAATCATTCTAAATTTTATTACATCCTTTGTTTTTCTTTGTTTGATGGGGTTCTCTTCCTTCAGATCAAGCAAAAACTAGCTCTCACTCATTACCAGCACTTGCATTTCTTGGAGAAGGAGTTTTGCACAAACACTTGCTCTAATGAAAGACACGTTAAAAAATGAAGTGCTGATTAGAAGTTATGGCTCAACTTTGTCTCTAAATATAGGCCTTTAACTGGATGTTGAGAGGAGTCAACAGGAGCACTGGAATTGTGGGAGCTTCTAAGGGAGCTCAGGCCTTGCACCTGACCTCAGCTTAAGCGGCACTTTGTGCCCAGCCTGAGCACGTGCATACAAAATGTCCTCTTGCCCTGTGGACATCTGTGCTGAGCTGGAGCAATTCCTTATGTGGGTATTTTTTTAGGGAGTGTCTCATTTCTTTTAGTTGAGTAGGCATCATAGGAGTAAGTAATACAATCCCTATAGTCAAGATTTAAAATAAAAGACAAGCTTGGAATAAGTCAGATGGTGAGGGTAGGAGAATATGTGGAAATAGCTCTGGTCTCTGAAGAAATACCTGATTACCATGTAGAGTTCTTTGATAACTGGTGGCAGCATTTGCCTTCTCTGCCCCTCCATACATACCATTTGAGCTCTTAAAATAAGCTTATTAACAGTCAAATCTAGACTGTTGTGATTCTTTAAATCACATGTAAATACAGAAGCTTTTCTCATTGTGTTATATTGAAGCATTAAATGTAAAAAATGCAGATTTTCCCAGTGGAAGACTAGATCAGCACAGTTAAGTACTGGAATTGTTTGTCTCCCAAATCATCTTGTGAGAACAGAATTTCCCTTTCACTGTACTGGATGATGATGAATAGGGATTTAGGGGCAGAGGATTATATATGGAGTTTAGATTAGTGGGTACTACTGGTAGTCTTATACAACTGATCAGCTTGTATGGTCCTGATCTTTCTTTCTCCCCTGGAGCTGACCTGTGCAAATTCCCAGGGGATTTGTCCAGGGCGGGTACAGAGACTTAGCTGCTTTCTGCCTTTCCTAGCAAATGGGTCTCGGGTCAAATGCCTTCTGTGTATCACATGCTTGTTTGTTACCTTTGGTGTCAACATCCACCAGCAAGTGCTGTTTGCTGGACTTTTTTGACCTGCATTCAGTCCTGTGACCTCCAAGTTAATGCCTTGATTTTGAACTCCAGCATTGAGGGACATGCCACTCTCCTGGAAGGTGTCAGTAGTTAGTACTTTTAATGCAAAATGCATGAAATGATCTCATTTCAGAATCATCGGGCATGCCTCAGTCTAGACTGTCTCACAGTCACGCTGACTGCTAAACCTCAGGCAAGGTGCCTGGACTGGTCTGCCTGGTTTAGCCCAGTTTGGCTGACACCATGTGCCATTTCCTGCTCACCCACATCACTTCAGTCTTATTTACTCGTTATCTCATCTTTGAAGCAATCATTGGGCAGATTCATTTTTTTGTTTTAGGAATTCGCCATTACCGTTGTGCTGTTTCCATACAGAAATGTCTCACCTTTCCCATGGGGCTCCTGGCAGGTGTCAGGGAGGTGCCAGCACAGCCAAGAATCTCGTGGTGAGTTTGTGCAGGGCCAGCTCCTGTGGGATTGATGAGCAGGGGATGTGCTGTGGTCCTGCCTTTTTCTTCCTGTTACTTAACTACAAGAATTGTTCATGGCATCTGGCTCTTCAGCCTCTCCTTCTTTCCCCTTTTCTTTCTTGTCACAGACTGAAGGTCAGATGCAAAGTGATAGCAAAGATACTAAAATCTGACCTGAAACGGGGCATTTCAGGTCACCTAGGTAAACATGTCACTGTGTTCTCCCCGTGCAGCATGGCTGGTTCAGCACTGGAGCAAACTTGACAGACAGCATCAATAATAATACAGCTTAGAGTTTTGCATTTTCCACTATTTTTACCTTTATTAGTCTCCCTTAGGGGCATAGGTAATGACCATTAACCCCTCTTTGGGAAGGGAATGAAAAATATGGAGAGATGTATCTGCCTTGAGAAAGAAAGTCAAATGTGGGTTTAAAACAAGAAGGCCAGAATCCTGGGCCCTGTGTGTCTCTTCATGTGGCAGATGTTGCTATTTAACGTGGTGATTAATGTTAATTAGTATCGTTTGTTTGCTGATCATCTGCTGTAAGTGAAAAGACAGAGAGCTGTTTGGGTGAAATCCCTGAATCAACCTGTACTGAAAGCGAGCCAGAAATCCATGTAAATCGTTGTAAGTACAAAGCATCCCTATACAACTCTTATGCTAATTGTCTTGGATAATATGCTTGACCCGTTTCTTTTCAATACCAAGTGAAGTGACAAATGTAAAAAGTTTAAAATACATTTCACAGGTAGTATTATTATGGAATTTAGCTCTAAATGGCATTTGCTGGTCTACAAGGATTATTCAGTTCTTGGATTAGTAGCCCCAGGGAATACCAGAGACACTTGTAATGGCAAACAGGTTGTTAATGTTTGTCCGTGCAGCATCGGGGGACCTGTTGAGGGACCTGTTGGTAGTGATTTGGCTCCGAGAGCCTGTGTTTGTGAGATACTGGCCACAGCTGTGGGGCAGGTGTAGGAAGGTCCCTGGTACCTGGCCCTGCTCTGGAGCTGTCAGCACTTCTCTGAGCTGTGGAGTTGAGTTGTTTGTGGATGTCTGCTGTCATGGAACTGGAAGGAGATAAAAAAGGGTCCCCACAGAGAAGGGGTGACACAGGAGACAGGTGGCAGAAGCCTGCTGTTTTTCAGGAAATTATGGTCCAAGGCAGATGAGGATTTTCTGCCCGTTCCTTCTGCATGGTTTCCGTAGTGTTCTCACTGCTCTAAACTAGCCTGGCCCACTCAGGGGACATTAGGCTGGAGGAGTTTGTGCCTGTTGGGAAGCTCACTGTTATTGCTCCTTGCCTTTCCAAACAGGAAATAAAAATAGGCTATTTTGCCAAAATGGATGGGAAAAGAGGAAATATGCTCAGCTCAACTGGTTATATTAGGTAAATACAATGTATACCCCAGATATCCTGTAAAATCTGTTTTATCAACAGCCAAAATTTGGAATTTTTAAAAACTCACACTAAGGTTCAGTATTCCTTTACTCGATATCAATACTGGTTCAGGGATGTCTGGTTCTTTCCTTGTTCCTCTGTCACCTATCACACCACAGCTCTTTGTGGGGCTAAGCAATAAAATGCACTGATAGTTCAGTTGGAGTCCTGTGCTGCCTTTGCCACTGGAAAAACATGAACAAGCAAAAAGTCAATGCAACTCTAACCCAGATTATCACCAGGCAAGAAGGAAGTTCGTGAAGCAAAATATTTCTGGCAGCCCATTCACATCAGAAGGAAGCCTAGCTGGAGATAGGAAATAACTTCTATTGCCCTTAGAAAAAGTGATAGTGGCAGGATAGGAAAGATGTATGAAAATATAAAGTAAGAATGTGAATTTACTAAATTAAAGATCAACAGAGGTTCATTAATTGATTTTAAAAGCTTGAAAATAATCTGGAATGGACTGAGCTGAATAATGAGCACGTACCTGTAGGCTGGTGTCCTGTATGCTGAAGTTTAATCTTGTTCATGTTTGTGTGGTTTTACAAATCAAAACAGGCATGTTTTGCCTGCCATTTTGGGCATGCCTTATTTAGCTGTAGTTCTAAGTTATGCAAAACCTGAAACGAAGAGCAAACCTGACCCAAAGCCTTAAAATTTCAAGTGCTAGTAACCAACTCAGTGAGGGACAGAGCGAGGCCACAGAACAGGATTAGTTGAGAATGTGCTTACAGATATCCAGGGAGTGAGCTCCAGTAGGCTGGGCAAGGATTGGCTGGACTGCTCTTCCCCCTTTGGAGTTTTAGGGTGCAGCTGACTAAGAGTTTTACTTTCTTTCTTTAAAGATCATCTGTAGGAACACTGTGGAAGAAAATCCTTATGCAGCAGTTGCTTGGAAGCACGAGTAGCTTTTTGGGTGGCATGCAGCAGATTTGGGGAGGCTGCAAGAGGGGAATTTGGGTATTTGGCCCCATAAAATGAAGATTCTCAAGTCCTCAGGTCTTCCCCATGCTGGGCTACCCAGTTCCATTGAGGGGGAGTGCATCACCGGTGTGTCAGGAATGCCTCAGCAATTCCAGCCACGCTGACCTCTGCCACCGCTGGGAGAGCACATTCCCTCTCTCCAGTGGGATGGCTTTGCTGGCCTTAATCTGCAGAAACGCGTTTACAATTGTGCCTGATTTCAAAGCAGAAGCAAGCTAATTGGGAGAATTTACCCCTGTTAACCATATGTGCTAAAGCACATCAAGCCCAGATTTTTCCACACATTTGGAGAATTATTTGAGGAGAAACACAGGTGCATACACCCACTTCTTTTGGGGAAAAAAATATAGGCCATGCTAATTTGACATTTTAAATAATAAAAATAAATCTTGGAGAAGCAATTGCTGATCAGTCAGAGTCAGGAAATTGCATTTCTGGAGTAGTGCAGGTCATTCCTGTGAGCCATGGTGACTTTGCATTCCAGTCTCAAGTGGAATCCAGAGAGACGTCTAAAACTAGAACAGAGTTCCAGTTTCTGCTGCTCTCTGACGGTTGGCAAGCCCTTTGTGGGTGAGGAGAGAATAGAACTGTGTGTGTGATCCACAGCGTTTGACTTGTGACCAGGTGGTTTTCACATGCTGGATGTGTCTGAAAAGCCCTTCCTGTGGGTTCAGAATTACAAGAACTGATACTATCATTATTCATTCCTATTGGGGAAAAAGACGTAAACTGATCTTGAAGACTGCCAAATGCCATTCCAAGTGCTCTGAAAGGGGTTTTATGTTTCCTTCTCTGAAGACGGCTGTGATCTTCCCGGATTCATTAATGCATGAGAGGCAAATCACAGAAAAGGCCTTTGTGTTTGTGGAGCTGGTGGCAGGAAGGGAGCGCTTACCAAGGAGCTGCACATACCTCACTTCCCCGTCTGTCAGAAGATCCTATCCCTGTCAGATAGCAGCAAGACATTCCTGGGGGTGGAGTGAGAATGAATTTATCTTGGGAGTGAGCAGGATTTTGCTTTGCTAGAAGAGCTGGTTTGCTCAATTCAGGAATTTTCCGTTCACCTCTATTAACCGCGGCATATAAATCCCAACAACTGCAATTAGAGCTACTTAGCTTAACAAGTTAACAATTTGCTGCAGCTCACCTGTCCTTCTGCTGGCTCTGCTCTGTCTCCTGATTGCTTGGTTGCACCGCTTCTCCAAAAATCCCTGCTTTAGAGGTACGCTCTCACAGCTCTGTTGTGGAGGGGGCTCGTTCCTGGTCTTTGAGGAAGGCTGCTGCAAGGTAGATGTGGTGTTAGACAGAGACGCGCTCTTTGCTGTAAGGAAATGTGAATATTCTGCGTGGTTTTATTGGTAGATTTTTTTGGTAGATTATTCATCATTTCAGCACCCAAAAACCCCGGCAGAGGGAAAGGCTCTGCATGGAGGGGCTGGGAGGAGTGTGTAGTGTGGCCTGAGGAGGTGGTGGAGGGCACCTCTGCTTGCCCTTTCCCTTCCAGCTACTCCAGCGTGAGCAAGCTGCAGTTGTGCCTGGGTGGATGTGTTTGCTTTGATCAGTTTAATTCAAAATATTTAGTTTACCTGGCTTGATAGTTATAATTTTGTGTGCTGATTCGGGGTATAGCACAGGCTGTTAACATGGATGTAAAATGCAGGTTCATAGGGATTTGCAGTTTCATTAGCTTGAAACAACTGAAAATCATTCTATTTAAAGAGATGCATCAGCCAACGTCACAAATCAGTTGTTAGTTCTTGCTAGTTAGAACATGCCAAAATTGTATGCCCTTTGTTATGAATAGGTATGAGAATTACTGAACTAATTATACAATAATATGCAGATGTAGTTCTGTTAAATAATCGTAACCCCTCTGTCTAAGAGGAAAAGAAAAAGGCAGTTCTGGTCCATAATTCCTTCTAAATGGGAACGCCTGTTGGCTAAATCAGGGGAGGGGTTCGAGTAGCTGCAGCTCTGGAGTGTGTTTGATAATTTGCATTCTCCACCTCCTGCCCTTATTGCAGAACTAAATCGGTCTTTCATTAACACGGGAACGTTTGCTGTTACACCACCTGCTCCCTCCCCTGCGCCTACCTGACTGTTCCAAGGTAATGCCAGCCCCTGATGGAGCCCCTGGCGCGGGTGCCAGCGGGTGGGAGGGGATGTGGGAAGGGACCGTACCTCTGGCAGCAGCTGCCTTTGTCAGCACGCCGGGGAGAGGCCGGGGAGGGGCCACGAGCAGCCCCACGCTCTGAACTTGCTCTACAAGGAGATACCAACCCCCCCCAGGGCAATGGAGGTGAGGAGGAAGCGGCGTTTAAAGGCTTCGGAAAGCCTGAGCCGGGTTTGGCATAGCAGGTAGGCATTTTGGACAGGTGACACGGAGAGCCACCTTCTCCTTAGCCGGGCTGGAATCTGAAGTCTTTCTACTGCAGGAATTAATTGGAAAAATTTGCCTTTGAAGAAAAACAAGGAAAGAAGCCACTATAGGTGCGTTTCAAAGGAAAAATATCTTTCTTCATCCTGCAAGGGTTAAGCATGATCAGAACCTGCTTTAGTCTCAAGAGTTTAACCTCAAGTGCTGCATTTTTTGTTTGCCATAAGCCTATTAGAACTCTGTTTCCTAGCAATAACATGTAATTTCTCCCCACTATTTAAGTGGAGGAGATGTTAGGGTTTTAATCCTGCCCGCTAAAGCTGTTGCTCAAGTTTCCTATTCAAATGCAAATAGCACCTGGTGCTATTTAGATAGCTGCAATCTTTGATAACGATACTCAAGGAGGAGAGGAAAAAGAAAAGTAAGGTGGGTCTGACTGCTCACTCTGGAAAACGATAATGTAACCATATGCCACACCAACCTGCACTGGACATTTCTACCAGATTTGTTGAATCCAGCACGGATTCTTTTTGGAGACAAATGGATGGCTGGAATGATTTCTGTTTCTTGAGCAGGTATGATTTTCCACCAGGAAGAAAAGACTAACAGAAGATAAGAATGTGGTGGATGGAGTTTTACCTTGCCTGATTGTCCTGAAAGGAGTTTCTTCTGGGATATTTTGTTTGTTTCTTTAAATCCTGTATTGTTTTCTAGATTTTCATTTGTCGTTTTCAGAGTACTGATTCTTAGTTATTTTTTCCATATTTTTTCCTTGTGCTGTTTTTGCTCTGTGTCAGATAGATAAAAGAAGTTTTGATAAATGAATTGGAAAGTCAGGAGCAATTTGGAAGACTGCTCTGCTATTTAGGATTCACAGACAAGAGATAACATACTACTTCTTAACTAAAACAAGACCAGTGCCAGATCTAAGTTAAAAACTTTCTTCTGTGGAAAGTTTTAATTGCATAAATTGTTTTCATTTCACTTGTGGAGATAGAAGTTTATTCAAGAAATAGCTTTACAGCCTTGTTGCATTTTTCAGGGCTGTTTTACACTCTATTACACATGGAAACTGAAGGACCCTTTTTTGGAGGGTTTTGACTTGATGCTGTCATCTTCCTGCTCAAATCAAAGCAACTTCAGGGTACAGAAAGTTGAGATCTGCGGAAAAGCAAGAATGTTTTAAACTATTTTAAAAGAGAGATTTAGAAACTGGCAGACAATTTCAAGGAGCGCCTGAAAGAAATCAGCATTGTACCGATCTCTGTGAACTTACAAATAAGCCAGAGGCAGCAAATCGTTGGAAGGAAGACTCTGCTGACAGGAATATCAGCTTTCATGGGAGAAGACTGCATGTAAAGAATGAACAATTGCTACCAAACTGGAGAAGCACAGCAGTGAGTTCAGTGCTGCCATCAAGCTCTGACAGATCTTTTCTTGTTTAATACTAATCTGTTTTGTCTCCTGCTGTTTCGTCTTTGGCCCAATACTGGAATTAAAACAGGTTCCTGCCTTTCTCCAAACTTCAGGAAATGCCTTTTGCAGGCCAGGTGTTGGGAGTGTGAGCAGGTGTGCTGCCTGTGCTTCCCGTGATACCAGAGGCGCCCTTGAGAGGAAAGCCCAACTGGGAGCTGATTTGCTGGGTCACGTTTTCTCTCTCGTGACACTCCTTCCCCACCAGCGTCTTCGGCTGGGCGTGAGCAACCGGCACAGAGCTGAGCCCAGGCTTGGAGTGTGCACCTGCTCCGCCACCTGGCAGCAAAATGATGGAAGAGGTCTCCATAGTGGTGGCCTACGATGCCCATGTGTTTGGCCAGCTGCGCGATGAGGACGTTCTGGCCAGCCTGGTGGCAGGCAGCAAACCCAGAGCTGTGGTAGGTGTTCCTCCTTTGCCAGTAATGCTCAAGGTTATGCTCTGTCCTGGAGTTAAGTCCTTCTGTTGAAAACTTACTGTTTAGTGCCCTTTGTTGTTCTTTAGTTTCTCTTTTTATTACTTAGCTTCCATTCTATTACTTTTTTCAGGAATTTGCTGTCATGCATCAACAAAATGCAAATAATCTGTTTCAGAAGAGATTATTAAAATCTCTTTCTAGGCAGCTAAGTTTGGAAGAAGGTGATTTGCTCAGTAGGATCATAGTTAAAATAATACTTTTTATGTAACTGGAATAATAATTAAGCCAGTTCAGCTGTGGACTCTCAGAAGGTAAGTCAAGAGGTCACCGTAGATGCTGGTTCTGGAGTGCAGGTACCCTCCTCACTAAATCTGAGAAAATCAGTCTCTTCCTTGGAAATGGTGATGTTCCACTTTTATACATTTCGAAATCAGCATAAATATCTGTAGAAACCTTTTAGTTGAATGAAATATGCTATTTCTTCATCAATAGCATATCTCTTTCTGTAAGTGACATGTAGATTGTGGTCATCTCCCTCTGTTATGGTGATCTCAGTGCTTGGAGGGAGCTGCAGGCTCTGAAATTTGGTGCAAGAGTTCATCTTTGGCCTCAGATCCTACAGCTGAGCCCATGTGGGAGCCAGGATGCCTAGAAGCAGTCAGAGGGAGTGTTTTGAAATAAAAAGGTATGTATAGGTGTTAAGCTTAATGTGCAAGCAGATGCAGTTAACATTTCAGGCTAAATATGAAACTGATTATTCAGCAGCCCAAAGAAGTGCAGATTTGGGGCTGGGTGTGTGTTTGTACCCAGTCAGTTCCTCTGCTGGGACAAAGAAAGGTGTTCTCAGAAAAGGAAAATCTGCTTTATTGTATCTTGTGTAAAGCATCTCTGTGCTTGTTTCCTGCTCGGGTTTTTCTGCCTCTCCATGCCCAGGAGATCTCAGATGCATGAACTCATTTCCTGCATCTGACATAGGATCATTGGATCTCTGGATGTAAACCACAATTCTGCCCAATCCCTTTTATTATGATGCTTTTTCCTGTCTCTGGCCTTCTTTAGGCCAGAATTTTCAGAAGGTCCATTACACCAGTAAGACAATAAATGTAGAAATTCAGTATAGACAAAACCATGCTGTAGGATGACCTGGTTTGGGGCTGGGCTCCAAGCAGGCTTTGGTTAACAAGGATATCAGGAGTCACACGCTTTTCCCTTGCTGGGTATTTTTAAATCAGTGGTATCCCTTAATTCACTGTCCAGCCACAGCCTTTCCTCTTGCTCTGCCTTACTGATTGCTGTGGCAGCATGTGTTGCTGTGCCTGGAAGGCCAGAGCAGGACCTCCTTCACACCTGGTGCTGCAGTAGGGTTAACCCAAGCCTGGTACTGGCAGCTCTGGGAGACTGTCTCAGGATGAGCTTCTTTCAGCAAGGGATGATGAACAGAGGGTTTTCCTGGGAGCTTCCTGCCCTGAACTGCTGGGGTGTTCTAGAGCTAGCGCTTGCAGTTGCTGAATTAAAATCCCTGTGGTAAGAAGACCTTTCATGGTGGTTTACCTTATAATTTAATCCTTTGGGAAGGGCTGCCATGATGGGCTCTGCAGGTCTGGGCAGCTGCAGAGCACGAGTGACAGAAACTGTGTTGTGGACCTCTGGATTCCTTCTGATCAGCTGTGAGTGACCAGGAGAGAGAGGAACTGGAGTGAAGGCACCACATTACATCTCCAGATGGTTTCTGCCACTCTGAAAATACAATGAAAAACATTTCTCTATGAAGTAACGACTTACCTCCTCGGAAAGAGAGAACAACTGTGGGAGGAAAAGTATTATTATTTTATTGACTTTACTGTAAGGAAAAATCAGTTGTTCTGATCAACTTTTTTTTTTTATTTTATTTTTTTTCTTTTTTTTTCTTTTTTTTTTTTCTTTTCCTGGAATCAAAGAGTATTACCATATTTGTGTATTAACATGGGACTTAGAGCAGCCTAGTCTAGTGGAAGGTGTCCCTGCCCCTGGCAGAGGGTTGGAACAAGATGGTCTTTAAGGTTCTTCAGACCCAAACCGTTCTAGGATTCCATGTTTCAGCGCATTATGTACTAGTAAAAAATTTAAGAATTGTTTTTTTTGTTGGGTTTACATAGGAAATGCCTAACTGCTTTTCAGCTGGTTTTTGAAGGATATTAACTAAGCAAACAAAAGCGCAAACAGCCTGCAGAGGTTTAAAATGAAGCTGTCCTCAGGATTATGATAGGACTAGAGAAGGCACGGGAGTCTGCACTATGAAGGGACAGGACCTGATGGCTCAGAAAGTTTCTTTGGGTTCTCTGCTGCTACATTTAACTGTGGGAAAAGCTGACAGGATAAGTTGGGGCAAATCGTGTTGACTGTCACAGTCACTTCACCAGCTTGCACAAAGGTGTGTACTGTTCTCAAAGGGATGTTCTGCAGGAAGGATTTGGGGACGTTTTGTTTATTCTAAGAGTTCATATTAATAGCACAGGTATGTTGCAATCTGGGATTCATCTGTTGGGTTTGCAAAATCCAGTTTCAGTTATTTTGAAAAGCTTTTCTATTATGCTCAGGTTGCAGAGAATAGTTAAAATGAAAAATGTTCTGTAAAGACTTTCATTCTGTGGCTGGTCTTGTTGGAAGGTTTCTGGCATTACACTTAACTCATTGTAGTTCCTTTGGATTGTGCAGTGGGCCAGGGTGCACTGTGTTTATAATGTTGTTCTGATGCTCTCAAACAATTAAACAGGATGTGGATGATCTGAGATAAGGTTTTGTTAAATATGTTTCAAAGCTACACTGTGTAATAGCAATCCTCCAAGATATATTATAATGAAATCAGTCATATTGCAATGTGACCATGAAGTGCAGTTGTTTTGCTGTGTGGTCTTGCTTTTAGAATTTCAAGTTGTTCTGAAACTATTTTGGACAGACATAGAGAGTAGCATGTATAAGTGGGCTGCTGTGTAGTTGTGCAAGAATTGAGCAGCTTTACTGTGGGGAATTTCAAATCTCGGTTTATCTGCAGAAAACTTGGACTCAAGGGGTTATAAAAATGCTATTCTAAGTGGTATAATCCTCTTAATCCGGAGCTGAAGGATGTTCTTGTGGAAAGCTTCATTGTATTTCCATTTTCCTGCCTGCCTTGCTGTGTTTAGTTCTCTATTCGGGGGAATTATCAGCCATTTCATAGAGAATTTGTGGTTACACACTGGCATAAGGATCTTTAAGCTCTCAGCTTCTCACCAAAGCTGAACTGAGGAGGTTTAGAGTGGGTGGATGAACTGCAGAGCAGGTGAAAAATTTGGGAGGCCTGGGAGAAGTGCAGTGCATAGTCATCCATGGTTGAAGTCTAACTGGCAGGGAGCTGAACATTTTGGGGGGTTGATGGTGGGGCTGTGTTTAACACCTTCGGGCCAAGACACCAGAAGAGGATGCACCCTGTTTCACAGGGGGCAGAAACTGGAGGGTAAGTGCTGGGCTGAGAGGAGATTGCCAAGGTTCAGCAAGTGCAAAGGAAAATGCAAAAACCTGAATAGGATAAACTCCATCATCTCTGCAGGATGGGGACTAAATCTCTGGACAGCATGAGTGCAAGCTGGGAGATGTGGGGGATAACCTGTGCCCTGCAGTGTCCCAGGCTGGCTGTGCACAGACAGGTATCAGTGAAATGTATCCCTCTCCCTGAATCCAGTACTGAGCCCCCACAGAGTCCAGGGATGTTGACAGGCTAAAAAGAGTGAAGTGGATGGCTGATGGGAAGGCAGGGTCCAACTGCATGGTGAAGGATGGGAGAACTGGGGTGTCTTAGCCTGAGGAGGAGAAAGCTCAGCTGGGATCTAATTGCAGTCTCCAGCCACCTGAAAGAAGATCTTAGAAAGCAGAGAGCCAAACTCTGAGGCATGTAGTGACGGGACATTGCATATGACAAATGGTTGTAATTTACAGCAGAGTCACTTCTGGCTCAGCACAAAGGAAAGCAGTTCTGTCCAGGGAGAGCCTGGCATCTCCATCCTTGGAGGCCTTCAGGAGCAGCATGCAGCGAGCTCTGGCTTTGAGCCTGCCCCTCCCTCAGCAGGAGCTTGGTCCACGTGCCCCCTGGAGTCCTTCCAATCTCGGGTTTTCTGTGAATCTCTAATTCTGCCGGTGTGAAGTCTTGCGGTACAGAGTCCCTGGCAGCACTTGAGCTTTTGAAGCCCATCTTTCCGTGGTGTCCTGTAGGTGGAGCTGCTGCCAGAGGAGGAAGGTAGTTTGGGTGGTCACTGTTAAGGCAATTGACTCTTTCCACAGATACAGTCCTCATCTGAACCCTTTCCTTTCCAGCCCGAGGAGGGACCCTGCTTTCAGGCTGTCTCAAGGAGCTGTCCCTCTCTGTTCCTCCCTCCTCTGTGGGCAGGAGCTGTCAGAGTCTATCCCAATCCTTTTGCCTTGTCTTTGGAGCAGCTCCTTTGTGCTGAGGATCCTGAGCTCTTACATCTCTCACTCCTGCTGCTCTCACTGTGGGGCTGAGCTGTCAATGGTATTGATGCAATGAACATTTTCAAAAATAATTAAATTGAAATATTTTTGCAGGTTATTCTGGTCAGCTTGCTGCCAAACAGTGAGATGAGAAGGGAGAGGGCTGTGGAGGAAGAGCTAGGTCTTGCCCAGCCAATGGCAGGCTGCTTTCCCAGGATGTGCCTCCCATTACCCCATCCTCTGTCCTTCCCATCTCCTCATGGCATTCCACCCCAGCTCCAAGCTGTAGTAAACTCCTGTGGCCAAGTGGTCTGGAATCAGCACAGTGGTGTGTTTCAGTTGAGAAAGCTACTTCCAGGAATTCAAGTATGTGTACAGTTCTTTCTTTCCATGTGTCATCTGCAAATTCTATTAGTTGGATTGTATCTTCCATTTGCAGGCCACTGATGTTTGATAGTGCTGGATCTTTGATGAGGTGCAGAAAAGACCCAGAATGTCATTGACCAAAAATGAAAGTTGTAACTGGATAACGATTCCCTTTCACAATGGCTTTTTGACCCATTTCCTGAGCTTTTTAATTCATGCTTTATTGTTGTTGGATACTCCTTGGAGGGTCTGGGTTTTAAGAAAATAAATCCCTCATGTGGTAGTGAAGCCAGTGATAGAGAAGACTCCTAGAACTGTAAAGTTACTTTTATCAGACAGTGCTGGAGGGTAGGATTTTTTCTTTTTTTCTTAGGGAATTTTCTCTCATTTGTTTCGTAAGAGATGATAAGGACGATACTTAAGAGAGACCAAAGATATGGCTGGTAGGAGGAGGAAGGATGGTGCAGTTTGCCACTGTCTCTGAGCTGGGGAGCTTTGGGAAGTGCCATGGATTTTGGCTGGGCGTGAGGAGCTGGGCTCAGCTCTGAGCTCTCTCGCTCTCGGGACCAGAGTGGGACAGGTGTGATTTTGGTGCCGGACTCTTGCTGCCCAGAGGATTCGCTGCCACTGCTGAGTGTTTCTATTCCTCAGAGTCTCTTTATCATGGGTGAGTCTCTGCTCGCGGGAGCAGCTGTTGACCTGGGACCTGCTCAACACCCGACCTGCCTGGCAAGGGGGCCCGACCCCTTCTGGAGGCAGTGTGTGCCCGGCTGCTGCTGCCCAGCCCTGCTGGTTTGGGTTTTTGCTACACACCCGACACCCCTTGCCCGCTTGGACACCCCGCAGCTCCTGGCAGGGCTCTGGAGATTTTACTACACTATGTTTGCCACCCTGGGTGTGTCCGCCTCTGCCATTCCAGCCACCGCTGCGAGGTTCCTGCTAGAGCCCATTTCGCCATCCGGGGGAGCACCGGGAGCGGCTGAGTTGGCCAAGGAAGCGCCTTTTCCATCTGCGGGCGCGGGGCGATCAGCGCCCCCTGCCGGGCTCGGGCTGTGCTCCCGGCGCTGCTGATGGCTGCCGGGTTCCGAGTGATATCGATACATTCTAGGCAAGAACTGGTACGCCTTTTCCCGTATCTTTGCCTGAAAGCCCGTAATTTATAAGTTATCATAATTCAGAGGGTAGCGGGTCATATTTTCCGTTTCAAGGGAGGTTCCCGCCTTGGCAGGCTTCCGTGTTCTAAATGTAGATAGAGAGATCCATAGATAAAGAGTAAAATGGGACCTACAGTTTATAACGTGATGTTGGCATGGAACCAGTTTTTTAGCCAGATCCTTATCAGCTCTGCAGAGTATTTTTGTGGGTTCTTGATTTCAGCTTGCAAACCAAAGTCATCCAGATGGGTTGATTTGTGGTGCTTAAATGTTATTTCCATGCAGGGATCTTGGTCTAAAGGAACCTCTTTAAGTATTAACTATAAAAAAATAACAGTGGACCAGATATCTCTTCTGCCTGTTCTGTCAGTACTTCTGCCCTGCAAAAAGACCCCACAGACTGGTTAGAGCTGAGCTGCTTTCTGGACCATTGTGATTCATCTGAATCACAATTATTTTTGAGCTGTAATTTTTAATGCATTTGAGCAACACTTAGAAATCCTCTTGTTTCCTATATTCTCTAGAATAGCATCCAGCCTAATGGAATTCAAAGAAGAATTTGAACTTTTTTTTTTCTTCATTTAATTTGAGTAACTGTTTAATCTGTTCCCGAATAATAATCTGTATTATTTTCTGCTTATTTTCTCTTCATGTCTGAACACATTTCTTCTTGCTGCCTTTTTATTGTCATTGGATCAAGAAAGACTTATTTAAGCAATATCTCAAATACACATTTTATAAATAGCAATAGAATTTTGAAACATTCAAAAGAAGGACATCGATGTTCTAAAGCTTCCTCATTTTCTTCTTAAAAAAAATCAGGGAAATCAATACAGCGGTTTCTGGGCACTTGAGAAATAGCTTGTTTCTGTCATCATTACAAGGCCATTTGGGAGAAGAAATTTGAAATAAATTTCTAAACATTATTGGTTATATATGGCAAGGATATTTATTCACGGACTTTGAAAGAAGTGCTGAAATGAGATGAGAAGGCAGCGTATATCTTTCTAGAAGTCCAGTTTCAAAATTACTAGAAGATGCAGGTAAATATTAGTTACAGATATTCTGTCTCCAATGTCTACAACTACTTTCATTCTTTTTGAACTCAATTCTCAGAAGAGTTTGGCATACTTTGTGCTGATATTGGAAACCGTATTTCAGTGGGTTTTATCCTGTTTGGTTTGTACTTTCATGCACAGTGTAATACATTTTTTTCTTTCTTGTTTCCTTCTACCTGTGTCACCATGAGCTCACCAAAAACCAGCCATATCTGTTGACTGGAGTGCTGGTTATGCTGGTTGCTGGTGGTGTAAAGCTGTGGGCTTCTAGAACAACCCAGATTTAGATTTTGGCTTGATTGAGAGCAGTGCGTTAGCTGTGCCAAGGCGATGCTCTGTGTGCAGTGTTGTGCTTTTGCTTCAAGGCAGTGTTGCCAAAGTAATCCCAAGTTAGGGTATCAGGACATAAGTAAGATATTGTGTGTTGTTTGTTCACTACCTTGGAGACCACAGTGCATGGGCAAGAATGAGCACGCAGATTGTCCACACTGAGGATGGACTTCAGAGCAGGGCAGGCAACACAGGAACAGGATAACAAGAATCCAGTTATCTCAGAAACCAAGGGTCTCGTTCTTTCCATGGCCAGAGGAATAAGGAACCGACAGCACTAAGACAGAGAGTTCAGGGGTAAAAAAAGAAAGCTTGCTGCTTCTCTGCTGCTGCTGGTAACAGAAAGTAAAAGTCATGGGGGCCAGATGTTGCTGGTAATTTGTTGGCTTTGTTTCCCAAAGGAAGTGTCTGCTCTCTCTCTGTGGGAGCTCTTTCCCTTTCAGGGCTCCCTTTGGTGGCAGCAGCTTGGCTTTTCCTGCTGAAGCTGGCAGCATGGACACGTTTCATCTTTCTCTTTCAGCCCCTCCTGCCTGACAAACTCCTGGCATCTGTCAGTGCTTAAGGTGCTGTTGGGATGTTCTGTGCTGGGCGATAAAGTGACATTTCTGGAGTCCGCTGGTAGCTGATGAGCTTGACAAGGTCTCAGCTAAACGTGGTGGGTGAGCACAAGTCTGTGAGCAGGTGAAGTGACAGGTGGTGGCTGATGTGATGGTAGAACCATAGCTGGGACAGGGAAAGCAGCAGAAAGTTTAAAACAAAAAAAAAAAAACCAAACAAAAACAACAAAAATACAGCAGCCTTGTATGTACAGGTTTGGGAAACTGGTACAGCTCCTTTGTATCTCTGGGGCGGATGGGCTGTGCAGTCCCATTCCCATGAATGCTTTCAGGCAGCTGCTTAAACCACATCAATGGCCAAATAGTGATTCTAAACAGCCCTGCCCTTCCTCCACCTCCCTGCCAGCTCCGTGCCAAGGCATCCTGCAGCTGCAGAGGCTGACAGATGCAACATAAGGCAAAACCTGAAGCCTCATTCAAGGTGTGGAGGGAACCTTCTTGGCAGATGAAGGATCAGTGAGGTAAGAGAGCAGAGCACGGATTAGTTGTTGCACTAAAAGGCTGTGTCATGCTTCAGTGAGCCTTGCTGATACCTTGGAGTTGGACACTGTCCCACTTGGATTTTGAAAGCACTGGTCATTTAATGTGTGGCTTTTTTTAGGGTATTAAATTTTGTTTATGGAGCTGGATAAGCAGAAAAAAGGCAAGGCTTTCAGAGAATAAAGCTGTTAGGTGCTGAAATATAGATAAAAGTATTTGATATAACAAAGCAAATGGTAGAGCTCTGAATGTAATTACATAATCACAGGTTTTAAGGGACATTAAAGACCATGTGGGTCCACTTCCCTGTCATGGGCAGGGACCCTTTTCACTGTCCCAGGGTGCTCCAAGCCCCATTCAGCCTGGCCTTGGACATCTCCAGGGATCCAGGGCAGCCACAGCTTCTCTGGGCACCCTGTGCCAGGGCCTGCCCACCCTCACAATGAAGAATGTCTTCCTAATGTCTAACCTACCCCTGTGCTCTGGCAGTGTGAAGCCATTCCATCTTGTACAAAGTCCCTCTCCAGCTCTCTTGGAGCCCCTTTAGGGATTCTGATGTCTCCCCAGACCCTTCCCTTCTCCAGACTGAGCAACCGCAGCTCTCTCAGTTGGTGTTCATAGGAGAGGTGTTCCGGCCCACAGAGCATCCCTGTGGCCTCCTGGGCCCACTCCAACAGGTCCACAGTGGTTCAGTTTTAATATGGAACAGGTGTCTGTTTTCTGCTAGTGGAGTAATGCACTAAATGTGATTGCTCTTAGTGACTTGTAGGTTTGAAAGATTGATAAAAGCAATGACAGGTTTGAGCATCAAGGACCTCCACACGCATCAGAGAAACCGATGCTGATTTTAAAGATGCAAATGCAAATTTTTTTTATACCATGACTCAAAGTTGATCTAAAATAATATTAACACATAGAATGTATGTTCAAAGAATACTGCAAGGTTCTCTGATTACCCTGGCCTATGGTTCAGAGTTGTCATCTAGCACCCATCCTCCATCTGAGGAAGTAGATTATTTTTCATCTTGTGCTGGACATAGAGTGTGACAAGAGATAAGATGTGGCTCAGTCATTCAACAGAATCAGAATCCTGTCTTGCAGACAACTGGTTTCACTAGTCTCATGGCAGGTTTCAGAAAATGTATTGAGCCGGGAGTTTATTAGCTGAAAGCTGTGCATTCTGTGGACTAAATATGTTAAATGAAACGGGTTTTACAGTAAAGCTTTGGTAAAACCACTAGTTTGAACCTTGGCACTGATAAGTTGCTGGCTTTGTGTTGGCAGTTGTGCTGTAGGTCTGTGTTAATTCCAGAATAAACAAGGTTGGAGGTGAAGCCTAACACCATGTAGCTGGGCGGGGCTGTTTACCTGCTATGTGATGCAAGAAAATTACTTGGTTCTTTCTCCTGAATGTGTGATTCTGTTGTCACGGGGATGGTGGTGAAGGCTGTGTGTGTGTCTTCCTGGTTGCCGGTCTCCCCTCTTGCTGTGATGTGCTGAAAAATGTGACCAGAGCTCTGGAATTGTGGTGAGCATGGGTTAGATCTCAGTCAGAATGAACTGCATACCTCTGGTGGGGAGAGCTGAGAGCTGGATTTCGCACAGTCACCGAGGAGACATAAATCCATCAGCATCAAATGCTGTATATCAAAAGGGGCGTGTATTTAAGACACAGAATCACTTGGAGCCGTTATGTTTATGAGGTACAAACTGATAAATAAATCCTGTGCTGCAAAAACAGCTGCTGCTCCTAGGAAGTATGTTAGCCAGAGCAGAGCCTTGGCTTAGATGGCTGGGCAGCATCACTCTCCCAGGTATGCAGTCTTCACTGTGCCTGTGGCACATACAGTAGCTCCATTTAGCCTGCTTGGTCCTCAGTAGCAGAGGTCTCATTGTTCAGGCGTTCTTCAAGTTAGGGCAGATAATAAAAGTGACCTGTAAGCAGATATTTTCCATCTAGAATGTTTCTGATATCAGTGTCCTTCAGCACAGGATTCCTGTTGAGCAGAGCCATTGAAATGCAGACTGTGTGCTGGCTGACAGTGGACCTGTTCTGCCTGTTCTCTCCCTGTGTGTGTCTCACTGCTGCAGCCCTTATCTGTGCAGGAGGAAGCACTTGTGTCTGGGGGAGCTGTGAGACATCAGCTGCAAATGCAGGAAATAATCAGCCATTTCCAAGTACTGCTTTTCAGCACTCGGGGTGTCTCTTCTGTATTAAAACAATGAGAATTGAAGTGGATAATAAACCTTCCATATATGAAAGTGAAAACTAATTTTGGATTGCAGAAAGACATTTTGGGATTCTGAAAAGCATCTGCCACAGGCAGAACATCCTTTCCTTGGCCCTTTCTCTTAGATGCAGGTTCCCCTGCAGCCTCTCTGACACAAGCATTATGGTCAGTGTAGAAATACATGCTGGTGTTTTGAGTTCCAGTTCAGGGAATCCAAATTCCATTGTCTTTTCTTGTGTTGCTGAAGGACCGCTGTACAGCGGGGCTTATTGAACATCTCTCTGTCTCAGCTTGCTCTTTGTTAAATGTTTTGCTAACTGAGCCTAACTAAGCAGATCTTTAAACAGCAGTGCTGCGGAAGGATAATGGGCTATACCTGGTTCATTGGATTTTTGTAAGTGGGAATACATTGTAGAGATTAAAATCTGGCAACAGGATCTGGTGTTGGAAATGATCCAGCATCACTGACTCTGCTGCTGCTGCTGGTTTGAATTGTGCAGGTGGTCTCTAAGTTTTGCAACCTGCTTTTCTCTTGTTTCTATAAATTCCATTGAATGTGCCATTGCAATTGAGACATTTTGATAATAGACTAATGTGGAGAAATTAAACAAAATTCACAGCAGTGCTGGTTTCTTTTGCCTTCAGCTGACTTTCAGGTTGGCTTTCTGTTATCCTGAAGGCTCTCTTCAGGAATTCATAAACATCCAGAGCTGGCAAGGAGGTGACTTGCAGCAAGAAGAAACATCTCCCTCTGCATGGAAGGGATACTCAGGTGTGCTGGGGTAGAGCTGCTTTGCTGGTGTAAGAAGAGCCTTTCTCTCAGTTCTGTTTCCAAACATGAGGTGGAGAGATGCTGCTCAGTAGCAGGTGCTCAGGCATGCAATTCAGCAGAACATCTCTCCAACACCATGTACGTTTCCGAGGAATTTCAGAGAACAACTCCTTCCTTCCAGCTTAGATGGTTAAAATAGCATCTGACAACTGGGGCTTTTAATGTGCCCCAAAACCAGGGCTCAGATGGTGCTGAATGAGCCTTACAGTGTGGGGTTGGATGCAGGATGTGTGGGATGAACGGGATGCTGTAACACAGTGAAAACACTGGAGGAGGGCTCTTCCAAGGCTTTCAAACTGGTGATGAAACAGCCTGTTGCCAGTAAGCCCTTCCCTGCATGGTGTCAAAAGGAGAGATGGGAGTTCTTCAAGCTGTGCTCCAGCCTGGAATTTCTTTTTAGGCAGCTGATGTCAATCCTACATTAATTTTTACAAATGGATGGTGCAGGTTTTCTGTGCAGAATGCCCATCCCAGACAGAGTTTTGTGAGAAATTACAATTTTTCCTTTCAGATTTCATGCTTGTGGCTAAGATCTCATTGGAGATAGTTGTTCAAATTATACTGTGTAATAGCCAAGTACAATATCCCATTCACCCCCTTTAAAGTCTAATCCAGGAGACAAGTCTGTTGTGTCAGCATAGTGCTTTCTTTTTCATTACTGCTCCTCCCAGGAGAAAAACAAATGGCTTTATCTACTTCTGAGCCTTATTCCTAGACAGATATGGCAGGATACTCTTCACTGCTTTTGGCCAACCACATGAAAGGATGGTAGAATCGTCCATGGTAATGACTGCACAGACGAGTAGCACCAAGTCAGTTTTTTTCATCTAATTTTGTTATACTGAAACCTTCATTTTTTTAAAAAAAAGTAAAAAGTCTTTTTAAAAAAGTACTTAAATAGAGCTATATTCCTTAAAATAGAGCTGCTTCCTTCCTTCCTGGAACTTGATGTGGATGTATTTCAAATATAAAGCATTAACTGGAACAAAATGGTACAACTTTGAGTGTGAACTAAGATGATGCGTGTGATTGGGAATTTTTTATTGCTAATCTGCTGAGTTTTTGTTTAAAGCTCACAGTCTTCAGAACCAAGCCTGGTTGTGAAATTTCTTCTGTTGTTGTTTTAAATCATAAGGTGAAGAAAATTAAGTGCACACAAGTGTAACTGCCATCTCCTCAAGAGGGGCACTTGCAGTGTGGTTTGTGAGAGCCTCTCTTGCTCCTGGTACTTGTGGCTGTGAGCAAGGGCTGAGCTGGTCCCAGCACTCCTGAGCCAGGCTCCCAGGCATCACCTCCCCTTGGAAATGGTCCTGCTTTGCAGCAGTGGGAAGAGCCTGGGCTTATGCTGGGATCACAGCACGATGGGTGTGTGGTGGATGGATACACGGGAGGGCTGGGCTGCACCAGTGTCTGTGGTCAGTGTCAGTGCTGGCTTAGAGCGGGCTGGGGAGGCTCGCTCTTGGAGGGTTGCAAGACTCCCACCTCAGCTTGAAATCACCAAGCAAATCCATCGCCAGTGAAAAAGAAAATTATGTCACTTGCTTCAAAGAATGGAAAAGGAAAGCACTGCACACTTTCTTAATTGGTTTTTTTTCTTTTCTTTTTTTCCTTCTTTTACATTGAGGCAAGAACTAGAGAGGACAAAGTGTTAAGAGTGAAGAGATAAGAGAATACTGACTATATTGTTAGCATGGTGGGACAATGTGTTTTTGGAGTGATAATGCAGTTCTAGATAGAGAAAGGAAGCGGGGAGCTGGGAAAGAGATCCCCTGCTCAGTTTGGCATTATGGTGGTGCTGGAAATCGGAAATCAAGTAATAGGATTTCACTGTCTGGATCAGCCTCTGGCTGTCTGCAATATGTTCAGGAAATCACTTCCCATCTCTGCTTCCATTTCCGTGGCTGTCAAATGAACACAGCGATAACTGCCTGCTCTGAGTGCTCCGGCTGCATTAGAGCAATAAAACATTTGGGAGGAAGGAGTCAGAGGTGTGATTTATGAATCCACCAAGGGCAGGCTGAACTGCCTGTAAGCAGAAATCACAGAATGAGGGCAGGGTCTCCTGAAGCTGAGCGGGTGCCGGTGCTCGGTGCAGTGTCCGTGGCCAGGACTGCCCGAGGAGGGGAAGTGAATCTCTCCAGCCTTGTCTGAACAGGGCAGCTAAAGCCAAAGTGGTTTTGTTTCTCACCTTCCCTGTATCATCCTGCTGCAGTGAGTCCTTCAGGCATTTGGTGCTGTCGGGTTTTTCAGAAAGAGCTTTTTGCTTCTTCAGTTCTTCAGTGTGGATGTTTTATTAAGATGCTCTGCATGGGTGTTTCTCTACACGCAACTACTTATAACATGATTTTATACTTGAAGGCAATAAAATAAAACAACTCAATGAGATCAGATATTGTGATGAACAATTATGAGGAATGTTGTAAGAGTCCCCTAAATTTGATAACCATCAGTTCAAGCCAATATACCCCATGGTGCTAAAGAAGGAAAAAAGGAATCAATATTGCAGAAGCTTTTACAGAGAATTTATGAGCACTTTGTTCAGGATCAGTCCATGAAGACCAAATAGCTAGCACAATGCACTTACTTAGGAAAATGTTTACTGAGAAATCCCTTGTTGATTTCACAAACTGATTCAGGGAATTAAATTGGGAAGTATGGAAATGGGCTTTTAAATTTTTTTTCCATTTATTAGTGTATACTCAGAAGAAGAAAGTGCTGTAATAAATTACCAAACTCCTTTGAGAAATGTGGCTGAATAGACAGTAACAGTGAAGTGTAGTCCCTGCCAAAGTTCTTGGGCATACTTGCTCCATTTTCTGTTTTTCAAGATAAGTGGATTAGTATGGACTGGTTTCTGGCAGGAGTTCCCCCCAGCCCCTTAAGATAGACTTGCACTGTATTTAGGTACTTCCTAGTTTGGACAAGGTTTGTAGCATAAATAGATACTAACATGCAGCAGTCACTCTCATCTTTCAAAGAACTGGAAGCTGTTTTCTATGTCACACCTGATGATGATGAGCATGATCCGATGCTTGCTTCAGGTATTATTTGCTGTCAGTGTTCCTAAGAAAGCGTTGCTGTGCTGTTTCCTGGCTGGAGAGGGTGCCAGGCACAGGGGCCATCCCTCAGCCCAAACCATGGCCCTTGGATGGCTCCTGTGGTGCTGATGCCTCACAAGGCCTCAGAGGACCCACACGTGGTCCTGTCACAGCTGTGGATTAAAATATAAGCAAGTAAGGAGACCACAGAGATAAGAAGGGTAGGTGGAATGAACTAGCAAGCACTAAGAAATGGTTGATAGTTGTGAGTGGAGGAATCCCCCAACACCCAGTGGCAGGCTAAGGTGAGCAGCACTGCTCACATAAGCATGGGGGGTAAAGGGTTGTGACTGTGCAATTTTTACCTTAGTTTTCCATTCTTACCTCCCTGTTTACACACATAGACACAAAATCTGTCCTACATCTCTTGTTCCTTCAGATGGCAGGATTCTTACTGAAGAATCTGAAGCCATTCATGTGGCTGTGTGAATAGGAGTCTTGTCTGTGTTCCTGTGTAGTGAAACTTAGTTCTTATATGCACTGTAAAGGTTTCAATAAAAAGCATCAAGAATCAGGGAAGTCTTTGGATGAACAGATCACCATCTAAGGTCTTTTTATCATGCTGCACCACAAAATCTCCCTCGTATTTATTTCCTGGTGGTTGCTTACCGGAATGCAAAACTCCACAGCAGAATCTGAGAACTGTGTTTGGAGGATGTCCTTATCACACCCCAGATGGGGAGCCTTGATCTGGTTCTCTAAATGAAAGTCCTTTCTGGTGAAAGGAGGGAGTAGATCAGGCTTCAGACATGTGATGGGTTTGTTTCATTTAAAACACTATGGTGAAATGATTTCTTATTCTTTTGATTATTAAGTAGCCTCAAGAGTTTCAGACTTCAGCCAAGAAAAAGCTGGCTGGGTTTGTGCTAGGAGGATTATTCAGTTGAAATGTATAAAAGCATCTCTTACTTAGTCACTGTCATTTCATGGTGTTTTGCCCTATTAGGCGTCATCAAAGTGAAATTTTCTTGTATGTTTGCCCAATGTACTTCATGTTTTTGTTTGCTTTAAGGGGGTTGATTTCAGATTCCAGCAGTAATTGTGGGAATTAGTGCTATGCTTTGCAGATCATAGGTTTCAGGTTTGCTACTTGCACTTCTCTCTGCAGCAACACCGAGCACTTGCTTGGTTCCTTTGGGTACTTCAGAGCAAAGAGGTATTGGCCTGAAAACCAGCAAAGAGAAAACAACTCAAAAACTTCACTGAAACTCATATCTCTGCTCACTGGCTATAGTTTTTGCCCTAAGGCAAGGTGACAGTGGCATGTCCTCACAGCAGGAGGCAGCTAAACATGATCAATAGAGGCAATAGGAATATCTGCATGACAGATGAAGGGAAAGCCTGTGTTTATACTCATGCTGGTACATGGCGTTAGGGATCTCTCCAGCTGCCGGGAGGTGACCTGAGTAATGCACTGCGTACCCAACCAAAAGGTGAAGGGAAAGTGGAGGATCCCCATGCTTTGTTTAAAAGAACACCGGCCGCTTCTGATCAGTGTTTGAAGTGGAAGCGTTCCCAGGATCAAGCAGCCTGGGTTTTTGACCTTTCTGCATGGCTGTTTACCAGATTTGTGATTTCTCTGAGCCAGCTCTCCGCTCTCTTGCACTGCAGCATCTCCATCTGTGCCTAGGAGAGCTCTGATGCCAGACTTCATGAGGGCATTGGTCATAGGCTGTAATTTAGGCATTAATACTCTCTCAGCAATAAAAACCATTACTTGGATCTCCCCCAGGGAATTGTCCGGTCCTTTTGTATGAGCACTCCTTTGTTCTCATCTCACTTTTAACAGTTGTCTTGCTAAAGCATTTTTTTGGTGAATCATGTGTATCAAAATGTGTTTTCCTCTTTCCTGTTCTCCCACTTGTTTGTGCTTTTTTTCATCTTGTTAGTCTTACTAAAATGTCTCCACTTTTGTTTCCATTTAATTGTTTGAATAATTAGCCTCAGTGAGAACAGAAAGATTTGTGTCGATGTGAGCTGTATTGGTAAGTGTTTGACATGGCTTAATGAGTAGGGGAGGGGGGACAGTGGGGAGAGACTTTATTCAGCAGCAGCTTTCCAGCACTTCCTCACTTTCCTGCTTGTAGGGAGAGCTTTCAGTCAGCTTTTCCAGCATTCCTCTAATTTTTAAATGCATGTTTCCCAAATCTCTTCCACAGGTGCCAACGAAAAAGCTGAAGAAATATGAGAGAGAGTACCAAACAATGCGAGAGAGCCAGCTGCAGCAGGAAGATCCTATGGACAGATATAAGGTAGGGAGCTGCTCTATGGGAATTGGGTGAATCCCACTGTCTCCAGCAGTTAGGCAGAGGTGTGTGTACCATGCTCATCTCCCTGGGATGTGCCAGTGCAGACCTTAGGGAAGTGAAGGCGAACTCATCCCCTTTCTTAAATAAGCACTTTAAAACTTTGGACTTAGTCTTTTTTTCCAAGAATATTTCAGTCACAATTTGTAACTCTTAAGACATCTGCAAGTAGCCGCATATAATATTTTTCTTCTTTCAGTTTATATGTTTGTAGGTAACTCTCCTGCTGTTGCACTTTTACGGGAGATCTTCATGAGCCGCAGAAATAAAGGGTGATTCAGCTACAGACACAGAAAGGAGAAATTACACATTGTTCTAGTGCAAGCTGTGTGCAGTGGCATCCACAGAGACTTTGGAAGATGAACTCTTCCTTGGCTGATACGATAATTATTATTCATTTCTGTTTATACCAAGCTTCAGTAATTTTTTGTTAAGATAATACCTATTATGGTGGGACCCAGAGCTCTCCTGGGGTCCTGAGGTCCTGCTGCAATAGAATTAATAGTGATGGATATTCCTCTTTAAAGGAGCAGAGAAATAAGATTCAGTTGTTAATATGATAGCTTGATAGTTCACTGAAAAATAACAGTTCTTCAATTTTGGGTCAGCTTTGCTTATCTTTACAATGTATTTGCTTTCATTGTCTCAGCTATATTCTGTTGCCGTAGATTTTGTGTGCTGGAGGCTCTGCCTCTGGGTGCAGACTTTACTGAGTGTTCAGGGTCTGGTTATTCCTCACTCTGTTTTGAAGAATTCAGTTTGCTCTAGGTGAAGCTGCCAGGGTGAAGCACTTTACTGCCCGCTGCCCAGGATAGCTGGGAACTGACATTTCTTACATATCCTTGTACTGTTTTCCTGCTGTTCTTCATTGTGCCTTAATATGTTACGTGCCATTGTGGTTGTTACGGAGTCTGCCAGGAGTGTGGAATGGTGAATAATCACACAGAGTGCAACAGGCTTGACATGGCCTGTAAACATAGGGAAGATGCTCCACATTCAGAAAACCAGAGTATGCAAATCTGTGGTGAGAGAATGTGCCTTAATTCATAAATGTGACAAAGAAGACTTACAGGTACGAAGTCACACTGACTTTTTTTTTTTTAACATTTGTCTGTGAGAAAATTATATTTTAAGTGTACGTTTTTTGTTGTCAAGGGATGGAGATTTTATTTTTTGTGAGACTTAGGAGTGCTGTAGCTGCCGAGAGCCAGCAAGTATGACCTATTTGGAAAAAAACCACAACTGGCTGCTGATTAACTTTTAAATATTTTTCCAGTGGTTCACTTATAGTACTGTGGAATTAAAATAATGCTTAGAAAACAAATAAGGGTTCTTTAAAGCTCAGTGGAAGCGTATTAACTAGTTAATCCTGGTCAATGGATGGTGAAGAACATTATCCCAAGCTGCTAATGAGGATATAGGAAGTGACTCTTGGGCCACTGTTGATGTGAGTCACTGTCACAGTCAAGATCACAGCCCAGGGTTTTGGCTTGCGCTTCTGAAACTCACTGTGGATTTTTTATTAAGCTGGACTGGGTCTGATCCTCTTAAGGATGCTGTGATTAGAGAGTCCCTGTAATATTTTAGTTGCACATTGGCTTCAAAGTCTGGATACATTCTTCAGTTGATGGGTGTAATGGAAAAATGCTTGTAAATGTTCTTTGTTCCTTGTCTTGCTTGTTAGATTTTATTGATACATGAAGTTGAGGTTGGTAGGAACTGACATTTCAGGAGTGTTTCCAAAGGGCAGCGAGAAAATGTCACTTGTGTGGATCCTCCCAGGCAGCACGGGGAGAG
Organism: Bombycilla garrulus; assembly: GCA_013400315.1. Classification (NCBI taxonomy): domain Eukaryota; kingdom Metazoa; phylum Chordata; class Aves; order Passeriformes; family Bombycillidae; genus Bombycilla; species Bombycilla garrulus. The sequence goes on along the minus strand of VXBU01009385.1, from coordinate 434,692 downwards.
CCAGCTTTTTGCTTGTCCTTTAGGAGAGTGCTCTGCAGCCTGTGTGGGGCAGAGATGCATTTCATTGGGCAGCACCTGTGCGGGGCTGGGAGAGCACAAAAACCAGTCTTGCCTGCAAGCCCAGCACTGCTGTCAGCTCCTGCTCTGTGGGCTGTGCCACACAGCCCTACAGCCTTGTGATTTTTACAGTTCCTCTGCCCAAAACAAAGTGATGTTTTTGCGGCCTAGGAAGGGGATGTTTCTTGGATGGGATCACAGGAATAGAGATCCCTGCAGCATGTTCCTCATATCAGTCAAAAAGGAAAAGAGCTTTCAGTCAGTTGATAGTTTATAGTTATAGCTTCTAGAGCTTTTGTTACCAGCAGAAATTTGTCAGGCCCACAGAGACACAGGCACTTGAGAGCTGCAGTGGTGAAGGATGTCTGAGTAAGACTCCTCCTGTGACACAGGCTCAGAGGAAACGCCTTGGTGGTCTCTTGGGAGAGAGGGAGATGGGCTGGTTTGGCAGTGTCTGGCCCAGTAACCAGTCATGTTTGCCTGACAGGTTAATAGAGCTGTGTGCTCCCATGAGCTGTGTTAAACACGCAGCAGTTCCTGCCCAGCACGTATTTTACATGTTGTGATTTGACTTACCAAAAGAACAGTATTAAAGAGTGCCATAGTTTTTGGTGTTTGTCTTGTACGGTATTTACAAGTGTGATTTAGGAAAAGTTCAGGTTTTTCTGGACATGTTTTTACTTTATTTTACATAGCTTATAACAAATTATCAGATTTTTAAAAGGTGCAAGAGTGAAATATATTCTAAATTGTTGTTTGTCACCAGATTTTATAACTTTTAGTTAAAATAAATTACAAATTCCCTATATATTCCTATTCCCATGTAGGAAGAAAACCGAGTTGTATGTGCAGAAAAATAGTAATAGAGTTCAGGTTGATGTTTTTCTAAATATTATGGAGTTTTATTTCTGTGTTTGAGAACACCTCATGTAACAAGATTTGGGTTGACTTGATGAGAAATTTCCTTAAGTGAACCTGGGAATTGATTAAAAATAAAGAGGATATAGTTGTGCAAAGGAGGGCTGGAGTTTTGCAAGCAGATGCTGCTGTTTCTGTTCCACCTTTTCCTCTGTCGACCTCCTTGTGCAGTGGAGAAGTTGTGCAAATAAATGTGTAATGTGGACATGATAGCTTTCTCTGTGTTCTGAGGGGGAAGCAAAAATTAATAGCCTGGTCATTTTCATTCAGTTGTGGCAACTGAATGTTAACCATCATGAGGAAAATCATGACGACTTTTGTTGTTGGACATTGTCTGTTGTTTCATTAAAAAGTGTGCTGAGGCACTTCGGGGTATGCTTCTCCAGAGTCACCAAACAGAAAACACAATGGCCTCCAGGAGTTACCCTGAGAGGCTTTACTGGATTGCTTGCTGTAAAAGCTTTTTGGGTTTCTATGTGGAGGTTCACAGGATTTTCCTTTGGAGTTCCTCCAGTATCAAGAGCTCTTTCCATTGGGTTTTGAAGACCTCAGTTTGCTCACATCCAGAAAGTGAATTTTAATCAGTGTTTTCATTCCATCATTGAGGATCTGTTCACACTCAGAGATCTGGGGTTTGGATGTCTTGATTTAACCCAGCCAGCAACTCAGGCAGCCGCTTGCTCACCCCACCACAAGTGGGATGAGGGAGAGAATCACCAGAGTAATAGTGACAAAACTCGTGGGTTGAGATGAAGACAGTTCAGTAGGGAAAGCAAAAGCCATGTGCTCAGCAGAGTAAAACAAGGAACTCAGCCACCCCTTCCCATGGGCCATCTTCAGGAGAGCAAGGCTCCATCACACATAAGTAACATGTGAAAAGACAAATGCCATCACTCCAAAGGTCCCCCCTTCTTTCTTCTTCTCCCTACTTTACATACTCAGCATGGTGCCATATGGTCTGGAATATCCCTTGGGATCACCTGTGCCAGCTGTGTCTCCTCCCAGCTCCTTGTGTACCTCCAACCCCCTCACTGGTGAGGAGGTACAAGAAGCAGAAAAGGCCTTGACTCTGTGCAAGCCCTGCTCAGCAATAACCAAACCATGTCTATCCTGTCAGCACCTTTTCCAGCACAAACCCAGAATGTACTAACCACCATGAAGAAAACTAACTCTACCCAAGCCCAGCGCAGCTCAGGGTGTTGCTGAACAGAAACAGAATTACTTAACGAGGTTGGTGACTCACTACGCCCCACTTGAGTACAGCACAGAGAGGATGCATCATGGCCACTAATCTCCTCGGGAATTGCTCCTCGGTGCAGCCTGGGAGGGAGCAGAGGGTGGAGTTCAGCCTTTCAGTCATCCTGAGCTGAGGCTTGACTGCTGCTTTCAAGTTTTCCATCTTCTTTCCAGCCAGTGTGTGATGGAAGCAAGGGTATCTCTAAAACTCGTAACAAAAAACACAGTGAAGAATAAGCAACTTTTTTTTTTTTGTATTAGAAATTTCTTTATATCCTGTTTTCACTGTCTTTACACCAATGGTTGAAAGCAGTATTTGGTCTGTGACTTTACAAGAGGTAAGTTGATTTGTGTTTGTGTGTATCAGCATTGTTTGTCCTCTTTGGAAATGCAGTATCCTCCTTTTAAAAGCTAACCTGAGCTCACCAGCCACCTTTTGTAACCAGAAGGAGGAATTTGGGAAAGAAGGATCTGTTATTTTACTGACTGTAGAAACTGAGCGATACCGAGGAGAAGGAAATGGTTGTCATAGTAAATTGAGTGTTGTGGAGAGGAGGCAGGAAGCTGTCTGTTTACACCAGGGACAACTAGCAGGTCTGACTAGCTGGCTGATGCCAGTTACAAAATGCTGCTTCTGATGCGAGTCCTGCTGTAACAGACCAGCTCCATCTGTTGAACTTTGTCTTTGCGAGCATATTTCATAAAACTCTAAATATTTCCCAGCCTGTGGAAATAGTTTGTTATTGAAGAGCACTGTTTGCTCTTTTTGTCTTTACTGGGTCCTGTTAGTTTTTGTTTAGACTTAGGCAGACTTAAGAGTTTCCTCCTGAGAAGGGAGGCAGTTTTACAGTGCTGGACCTGGGGGGAGGAGCTGAAAAAGACAAACCAGCTAATTGGGCATACTGCCCTGGGTGGAGGAAGAATAAAGGTGGTCCTGTGAGAACCTCTCAGCTGGACATTCAGAATTTGGCGAATGAGCTAAGACATCTTTTGGCTATTGACTGGATGCCCAAGGTAAGAGATCTTTTACTCACTACCAACGTGCCATGTAAATTCTAGTTTAAGAGGAGGATAGTGCATTTCCAGGCACAGAGCTTGCTTACCCACTTGTCTGTGAATGCAAAGCAGGAACTCTCAACCTCACAATTGCGTGCCTTGCTTTGCAGACACTGAAGCTTTTGGCAAAGACATAGCAAAAACTGTAAAGTCAACTCAGTTATTTTGTGAAAGTCATAAGAATTTGCTGCTTTCTTCCTCTAAGCAACATCCCTGTGAAGAAGTATTGGTGCTACAGAACCTCGTCTGACTCAGGTCTCAAGTTTTAGGTGAACTCAGGTCACTTTCTGACAACCAGCAGAGCCATGTCTGTAAAAATCAGCATTTCTAAGATGGTCTGAACGAAATACAGAAATAAAGATGTGTTAGAGATTGTTATTAGTATTATTATTGACTGCAAATTTTTACACTTAAAAGCTTATATTATGATTACAGAAAAATTTTACTTTAGTTTTTAAAATTCCTTGTCTCAAATAGACTACAGTGCATTTAAAATAAGAAAGATTCCTAAAGTTGTGTGTGTTTTAGCAGTGGTTATTTCAACTGTGTTAAGACAAAAGCTTTTTATTTAGCTTCTGTACAAAACAAGTTACTCAAAGTACGATCTTTTGGAAAGGAAACAAACTTACTTCCCTGTACAGGGCAGTGCCTGTTCTAGTTACACAATAGAGTCACATTAAGGAGAGAAAAATTGTAGAGGTTCCACTTCCTGCCACAGAGGAAGTTCCCACACAGAAGAGACCTTTTTTTGCATCCTCTTAAAGCTTGCAGCAGAAATGAAAATTGCAATTTCACAGTTGAGTGTTTGGAAAGAAAAAAAATATCTGAGCATAGCTAGTGAGTAGGAAGAAGTGAAAATAGGTGAATAATGTACTTATGTAAGAAATCACATTTTGTAGGAATGCATTCACTGAACAACTCTTGAAAAACATTTTAACTGCTAATATATATATTATTATATATCATTGACTTTTACTGATATATTTTGACTTTCATTGTTTTGTTTTGGAGAACATAAATTACCTTTCAGGTGAGAATAAGTCCTTTTTGAAATCTCAGCATACAGGTTATTGTTTTTCCATCTATGAGTTTCCATATGAACATGGTGCTTTTCCTTGAATTTCTGTAGTGCAGAGATTCCCTTTGCAGTGGCAGAAAGCCAGCACAGTTTTATTCTCTTCAAATCTATTTGGAGGAAGGCACTCCCTCTGTCCCACCTGGCTGTGTTCTTCTGAAAATGAGGACTTGTATTTGATGTTGAACCCCTAGAAGTCCCCTAGTATCTTTTGAGTATGGTTCTGTTTCTCAGCTCTGGAGCAACAGTCACAGATTTCTAAAAGACATGAGTTATTGCTGTTCATTCTCCTGTTCCTTCACCTTCTGTGGTTAGTGCTGCACACAGTCATTTCTGCCTGTGTGGGGTGGGTAGGGAGGGCAGTGAAGCAAGGACCCACAGCCTCCAAGTCCATTTTGTGTTCCTGTCACTGCCCCCAGCAGGTCCTGGGCCTGTACTCAGGGATGAGTTCCCTCCTTCAGCTGGCACTGTAAAGTGCACTGGTGTCACTGGCATGAGTTCCAGAGAAGTGCACAAATGGTGATACAGGATGCACGAGCTGTAGGGAGTTCCCTGCTCAGGGCTGTTCTTTGCTGGTCCCGCAGGAGATGGGTGGTTGGCACTGCGTCACCTACAAAGTGGACTATTTTAATGGATCCCTGCAGACAGAATTTTGTAAAGTGGAGCAGGACAGCTTTCTACTTCAATTGGAAGCTTTATTATGAGTAACTCTTAATTGGTCCCTGTTCACTGCTGCTGGGTGGGATTTTACCTACCTGATTTCTTTAGGTGATGAGCAAGGAGAACCCAAGTGCTTTTGTGGAGAGGTCGGTGTTTACCTTTCACAGGGAAACACTACAGTCAGTAGTGTCCCTTACACAACACAGCCCAGTGGGATGTAGGTGGAACAGCTGCATTTGCACTGCTGGCTTAATTCACTGTTGTTTTTCCGAGCAGCAGTCCTGTCTTCATGTGCACTCTCGCCTTCTCAGTGTTTTACACACACCATGCACTTGCTTGCTTCTCTTTATTAGGATTAACTTCCTTTCCTGGTTGTCCTTTCTTTCCACAGAGGGAAAACCGCAGGCTCCAAGAAGCAAGCATGAGGCTGGAGCAGGAGAACGATGACCTTGCCCATGAGCTTGTAACAAGCAAAATTGCCTTACGAAATGATCTGGACCAGGTAATGTTAACAGAGCTGGGTCCCAACTCAGGCTTGGCAACAGCAGTTTGAGGAGCCCTGCTTTGTGCTCAGCTGAAAGCATGAACACATTAAAAGTGTAATTATTTTTGCCTTTATTTTCCTGACAACCTCTCTCTTGGCTCCACTCAGCTAGATTTCCACATTCCACCGTAGGCATTCAGTGGGGTCTGGCCAAGACTGAGTGCATCTTCTCTGTTGGGGATTGTTTAGAAAATGTGGGCCATAACCTTTAGGCAGATAGCAAAGAATGAACATTTCCTTGAAAAAGCTATCACGTAGCTCTTATGAGACTAGTTTCAAGGGCATTTGCATTGCAAAATGTCTGTGTGGATCTGTTGCTCACAGCACTTTTTGTACAGGCAACAAAATTCAGAGATAGTGAAGGGGCATGGCACCAAAAACTCAAAGGGCTCCTGCGTGTTGACTGATAACTGCTTGTGTTCCCTGTGGAGACTGCAGTGTGGAGGGCAGCAGCATTCAGGGCCCTTCGCCTCAGAGACAATGATTTTCAAAGAACCACACATTCAGTCCTCTCTTTCTGCACTGCAGGTGCTTGGAGAAACTGGAATGAATACAGGAAAGGAAGAAAGATTTGTAGTTCCTTCAAAGCATATCTTAAACAGGTGTTTCATCAAAAATATCCTTGTAATCCCCAAGTTTTTTTGTTCTAAGATGTTAATCTCATCAATTTTCTCTTCTTGCACTGTTTTCCTTTCTTCCATACAGCTTCATACACGCTAAACAATGAAGAAATCCTTAATCCATCTCTTCAGTCATGGAGATGGTGGAGCTGGTTCTGCACAAATAGCACTAATATCCTCATTAATCATTATTACTGTGGCAGAAACCAAACTTCAGCTCAGAGACAAGTTCTGTATGGTTACTTGTTTCCAATGCCCTTTTCTCTCCTGTAATTTCAGCAAAGTCAGTGTTAATTGGCCACAACCATTTCCTGTCCTCATTACTGAACAGGAAGGCTGGTGAGATGCTGTGTGTGTTTCTCAGCTGGGGAGGCCTACAGAATATATCCAAACATTGAGAAATACATTTCTCTCCTGATATCGGTGAGGACAGTGCTCACAAAAAAAAATTCCCACTTGTGAATTCCCATTTGTGAATGTTCACAAACCATTCCCAGTATGTGTCACCATAAGTTTGATCCTTCCAGAGAAAATGATATTCTCAAATATCAGGTTTCTTCATGTAATACTTATTTGCACCAATAAACCATTTTATCTGGTGGTCCTATTTGTGTCTTACATTTGTCTTTGCCTGAACACTTTGTAGGGTACAATGTGGACACCTAAGTATTTTACAGTTATGTTTTCCCTGCTCACAGATTAAAAAGTGGGATGAGTTATTTGAAGTTACACAGGAGGTAAATCATGCTGCCCTCACTTAGATTAATATTGGTCCCAACAAAAATATTCTATACATCAGTGTTTGTGCTAGGACGTAGTATCTGTGCTTATGTGCCATCTAGAATAGGTAAAAAACTGGCCAGAAGGTCCTTTTGCACAGTTGTTGAAATCCAGTGAAATAATTTAGTAAATGGCTAACTGAAAAGGGAATTTGATATCAAAAATTACATGAGCCATTAGAGGGCAGGAAAAGACGATGCTAAAACCTGAACCTGGTGTATTTCTGAGCTGTACCTGCCAGTGTGTTTGTACTGGCACAGATAACATCTGATTTACAAGTGTCTCTGATCCTAGGCCGAAGACAAAGCAGATGTTTTGAACAAGGAACTTCTCCTGACCAAACAGAAGCTAGTGGATACTGAGGAAGAGAAAAGGAAGCAGGAAGAGGAAACTGCTCAGGTGAGGCATTCTCCAGCTTTTCCCATTTAGTTACTAAATGCAAGAAAAATGATGTGCAGAAAAGTGTAGATGTGTTGCAATTGTGAAAAGGATTTTGTCCTCAAAATGCAATTTCACTTAAAAGGTTATAGTGCCAGGGCAATTATTTCCCAAAGTACGGTTTTCAGTGTTTTTCTTTACTTGAGCTCTGAATGTTTAGTTTTTCATAGCTTATCCTCTTCCAAATATTGTAACGAATGTTGTCACTGGTGGTGAGCAATCTCGGCTAAGACACGATCAGACCTCTTAAATACCCAGATGAAGGAGCTGGAGGAGTTGTTGCCTTGCAAGAGCCCATTCTGGATTCAACTGCTAGATCACTAAAATGATGTTCCTGCCTGAATCTAGACCCAACAGCAGAAGAACAGGAGTGGGGGTTGGGAGAATTTTGCTGACTAGACCTGGCTTCATACTCAGCTGCAAAACACTCAGTCTTGGTGCTGTAATCCTGTATATCTAACATGTACATTTCAAAAGTGATACCCTGATTTTTATTTTTGCTATTTGGCAACAGTGACTGCAGCTATTAGTGTTAATTCATTGTGTCTCTCTGAAATGGAGCTCTCTGTTTGCCCTAAGTAAGGCAGTGAGGATTTTTTCCTACTGCTCTCCAAGGGGAGTGGTTCTGAAGGAAAGATGAGTTAGCTGTGTTTTCACTCACTGCCACAGACCCAAACAGATTTTTTTTCTCCTGTTATGGAGATGACAGTGACAGTGTTGAGAGATTCTTCTTCTTCCATCTCCAAACAATCTGGCCAAACCTGCTGGGACAGTGCAGAAAAACAAAACTTAAATCAGTAAATCCCACTTAATAATATTGCTTTTTTATATGTTCTGGGGACCACGATGTACCACCATGTAACATAGAGAATGGGAAGTTACAGGAGAATTCTCTAACCAGAGATAAAGGATCACAGTATAGACTTTTTGGTTATCGCTGATCTAATCGGTGTTTGTAAATTGTGTAAATCAGACACTTGTCTGAGAACTGGAATTTCATAAGGAGCAGCTGCAGAGCCATTGTAAACTCAGCGAGACACAAAGAAAACAATCTGATGACACGTTTTGCAAAGTTCTGTCAGTGCCCTGTGTAACTTCTCTCCTTCAATTCCTAGCTGAAGGAAGTCTTCAGGAAGCAGCTGGAGAAAGCAGAATCTGAGATCAAGAAAACCACAGCCATTATTGCAGAGTATAAACAGGTACCATTCCAGAGACCCTCTGATGTTTCGTCTTTCAACCTGTTAAAAGAGCTGAATTTTCAGCATTGCAGATCTCATCCTTCAAATAAGCTCCACCTTTCAGGCTTTTGGAGAGCAGCGTTGTAATTTGTCATAAATCTTCTTGCGGCTTTCCTAATAGTCTCCTAATTAGGCAGTCAGGAATAACCTGTCTTTCAGCTAATTTTAGTGTTGTAGGGTGAATGCTTCTGTACTTTGTGACATAATGTAGTATAAACATCATAAACCAGCTCATCCATAAAATGTCCCTGTCTCTGTGTTCTGGTTCTGTATTGAATATTGCTGGGTTTTTATCATTAGCAGCAGCAGTGAGTTGTTAAGGGGAAATGCAGGTGCCTGAGTGAGGCAGAATTTAAGAAACATTAGTTCTAGCAAAAACCATTGTTAAAAAGCACAAATTCTACTTTACTATAAAGTATGAGCACATATTTCTACTTTTGTAAACTTAATATAAGAGACTGCTTTCTCTGCTCCAGATCTGTTCCCAGCTGAGTACCAGGCTGGAGAAACAGCAAGCGGCCAGTAAAGATGAACTGGAAGTTGTGAAGGTGAGAACAATGTCTCTGCAGGGGGGATATTTCTAACACAAGTGTTGCTGGATGCCAGGGATACAGAACACAACATCAACTGAAACTTAACGTACATCAGTAGTCCCACATGCATTTTTCAGCAGATATAAACAAGGAAGGGGTTTATTTCCTTTCAGTGTTCTTCATCTTGCATCAGTGTGGAACTCAAACTGAAGTGCAGTTGGCTTTCCTTTCTGCTGTTAAATACATACTTCTGGTAAAAAATTGGAGAAAACAGTATTTTACTTGGATGTTTTGATTAACCGGGGAAAAAAAGAAAGAATACTCTCTAGAAGACAAACCATGTTGTTTCTCAAGTGTGCACAGTGGAGGGATTGGAATTGGCCAGCTTGGACAAGGTTTATATTTGGGGTTCTGTAATTTAAGTAGAATTGATTTCAGTAATTAAACTAAATGGCACATCCCCAGAATATCCACAGGGGTTCCTCTCCCTTCTCTAAACCCCTTACCAGGAACACCTACATAAGAGGTAAACATTTCCTGGTAGGTAATAATAATTCTGAGTAGACAGAGTTTTTTACTCTCTGCTGCAGCTGCTACATATTTCTTTAGTACTCAAGCTGAACTGCATTTGTTGCTTTTTAGTGACTTTTTATTGTTATTGATAATAACATAAAATAATTCTAGGATTGACATTCCTGTATTCTGCTGAAGTAGCTCAATATCCTGTTTTAAGCTGTGCAAGCCAGGCCAGCCGTTTCATCTACACAGATTTAATTTACTCTTCGAAGTTATGCTGACATAAATATTACAAAGCTTTGGTAGCAAGAAGATTCTAATACAGGAGCAAAGTCTTTGTGCTTAGAGCATGCTAAGTAGATTTTGGGAATTTTTATACTGGTTAATATACCCTGGCAGTTGTTCATGAACTACTCAAATTCTCTTCATGCCAGTTTATAGAAATTGCAGTATTAGATGGTTTGAGGTTGAGGCAGTCTGACAATTAAAATGGCTCTTCCAGGAAGTACAGCTACTCCTGTAACATGGACTAAGAATGAGCTTTCTGGGTATTTCAGGGTAAAGTGATGGCCTGCAAACACTGCAGTGAGATTTTCAGCAAGGAGGGGACACTGAAGGTGCCTGTTGTAAGCACAGACAACAAAGGCATCGAAACAGATGATGAGAAGGACGCACTGAAGAAGCAGCTGAGAGAGATGGAGCTGGAGCTTGCACAGACCAAACTGCAGCTTGTGGAAGCCAAGTGCAAAATTCAGGTACATGGAATCCAAGTACAGCAGGGTGGTCACCTTATTAACCTCATGCTCTGTCCAGAATTATTCTGAATCATGCAAAAAATTGTTCCAGACAGGGAGCACATACCTGCATGTCTGTATATCTGAACTTTCAGAAAAGAATTCTATCTTAAATTATTTGTGTGTCTGAATAGCTTGTGCTGTTTGAATGTCTTCTCTCCCTTGTGCCTGGGAGATTGTAAGGGAAGTGCCAGACTGCAGGACTGAGTGTGAAGATGCTTCTTTGTTAATTAATTAGGTTTTGATCAATTCTGACTATTCTGCTTTCTTAGGAGCTGGAGCACCAGAGAGGAGCCCTTATGAATGAAATCCAAGCTGCCAAAAACTCTTGGTTTAGCAAAACCCTGAACTCTATCAAAACGGCCACAGGCACACAGGCAGCAGCGCAGCCGCAGCCGCCCCTGCCTCCCCGAGAGGGCAGCACATAGTTCCAGCCACAGCCGGCACAAGAGCACAAAGAACAACACAGCTGAACCCTTGGAGGATTCTTCCAGTGGTTTCTCCTCCTGGGCAAAGGACAATGAGGCAGGAATGCAGGCTTGAAGTGAAATTCTTCAGTGTTTTTCATGCATTTTCTGATGTGACCCCTTTCCAAAGGGGGAAAAAAAAAAAAACAAAAAAAGTCCTGGTTTATGTTGAATTCCTACTTCCCATACTGCCTTGCTGAAAGCCACATTCTGATACCTTCATACTTTTACACTTTATTTTATATGAATAGATGTTGAATAAATATTTCAAAACTAGGTCTTTAATACACATCTAATTTGAAATTATTTTTGTCTTGCAATAGAAGGTTTTTCTTCTTCTGGAGGAGGAGAGAGAATGGAAAATGTACAGTACTGCAGCATAATTTCTCACTAGAAAGCACAGTGTAAGACATTGAGGATAACTTAGGCCCTGGGACCATCTCAGAAGTTTATCACAGCAGCTGCATCCTGCAGAGAAGCACTTTTTGTAAAGCTTAGGCCATAGCAAAATAGGCTTGTGCTCTCCTGGCACAACCGCTATGAGCTTCCCTTACAATTTCTTATTTTGGATTGTTTTTTTTTCCTTCAGAAATGAAAGTAGTGCAGTTTTTGTAACACTGTTGTTTAAAGGCTATTTGCAGCTCAACTGGAATTTAACATAAAGTTCCCTCATTCCCTTTTTTTAATTCATGTTTATATTAAGAATTCCAAGGAATAATTCTTTCCCCTGGGATAAAGAGAGAACCCTTTTGACACTTACTTGATGTTTTTGCTGAGAAGCAGAGTGGAGACCTTCTTGCATGGTTTTAACCTTTTGTAAATCCTGTGCAATAAAGGGTAGGTTTTATGAATAAAAAAAAAAAATTTAAACCTTGCCTTGGGTCTAGATTCAGATTCCAAATTTGGCAGAGAAATGAGGCATCAAATAAAACACCCAAGAGGCTTGTGCTGCACTGATGAATAAAATACCAGAGAAACAAGATCTGTTTGCTAGAAGTGTTTGGTTAGGAAACACTGCATTGGTATTACTTATTTTTATAAAAACAAGCATTTTCAAGTGGAAGATAAGCCCTAGATGACCCTGTGGAGGTAGACTTCTCTGGTGATTCCCAAACCTGTCTGGTTGTTATATATCTCCTAAGGTAAGAAAGTTCAAAAGCTTTTGTTTTGACTAAACATAAAGTGTTCATAGAAATACTTATTTCATGGAAAATTAAACTATTGCTTGAACTGATGGAATATTTTTTTAATTATACGTGTCATGTCTGAAGATGGTCTTGCAGGTAAATGTCATTGCTGGACTAAATGTTGTGTATTAATTCTTTTATTTACAAGATTTTTCCAGGGACACTAGTTCTGTTTTGTTTTTTTTTTATTCTAAGGAATGCCATACCTTGTCAGTTTTGTACAATAAAATTTAATAACACTCATCTTGTGCTCTGTTGTCAAGCATAATTGTGAATTATTTTCAACAGGGTAGCACAAATTTAATGTTACCAGTGCCAAAGGAAAGATTCTAAAAGGCAGCTGATAGAAGTAGAGATCAAAATATAATCACCATCCTTACACAATTCTCTCTTCTAAGAATAAGGGGTTAAAAAACTTTGATAGTTTAAATGTACCTTCAGGAACAGTGATGATCTGGAACTATTAATACAGTGAAGAAGAAAAGGGGAAAAAACCGAAGGTATTTCTTTTGCAAATGTTATCAAAGGTCTTTTTTTCCCTTGTCACTGTCTTGCTCATAATATTTGCATAAATGTTTCCATTCTCTTGCCTGACTAAACTCAGTGTTAGTCATTCACTTACCAGTTCCGCTTCACATTCAGAATGTGAATCTGAATTCATCAGAAATCTGAAGTGAGATTTAAGGATAGCTAGTGAACATCTGACTTGCATTTGAGAGTACTGTGCCCTTGAGGGAAACCAGTTATTTCTCATGTCATTTATCTTAAATCATACCTACAAGTGGATTTAAAACCATGATTGGAAAAGTTCAAGTAAGAATGATTAAAGAAATGTGTCAGGCTGTGATTCCCTGAGCAGATGAGTTAAGAGCTTACTCCTGCTCACCCCCTCCCAGCTCCCCATTGTACAGTCCTGTCTCTTGTCTGTGTTGTAGTATGTACTGGAGACAATTTAAAACAACAACAAAATAAGATGTGGGTGGATTTATCCCCCTACAGTTCATCTTTTGTCAGGTGAGTGAGTTAAATCACCTCAAAGGGTCCGGTGAGTGCAAGCAGATCATGGAAGTGAGGCTTTCCAAGTTCATCAAAATGGAACTGGTAAATAAGGTCACCACATTTTACAGAATGAGCTTTGACACAACATTCACTTTCTCAGTGGAGCTGCTTTGGAAGTTGTGTTTCAGGAACAAAACCACATTTGCTACCTGCTGGCCGTGATAACATCAAACCCTTGTAAAGATGGAAGTTGGCTTACCTCACCCAAAGGAATTTTTCAGAAAGCAACGATCCTAAAGGCAGTAAACAATTTTCACCTTCCAGCTGTAGATGCAAGGCAGCATTTGTAGCAACAACATTTGGAAGAGCAATCTTTAGGTGGAAACTGCATCTTCTCAGCATTACTGAAAGAGTAAGAAAATAGCTTTATGGCATTATCTTGCTCAATATTCAGAATGAAGGAAAGGAGCAGGACTCCATGATTAAACCAGGCCAGCTAAAATTCTATCTGACTGTAGATGCTAACTATAAATGCTATTGGGATATTTCGTTTCCTGCAAGAAAAGAGATCTCTGTGTGACAGAACTACCTACACACAGATCCTTGGTGATTTGTGAGAGACAGCTTTTCAGCAGGAAACATCAACATCTCACTGAAACTGTTGTTTCCATGTGGCACTGGAACAGCTAACATAGCTCCTATGTCTGGAATGACTAACCTTTTTTCCCTGAGTCTCTAGTAAACTACGTATTCAGATCAAACTTTTATTAGAATTAAGTTGAATTTTATAAATATATATGTGGAACTAAAACCTATTTTTAAATTTTATTGAGAATGCATCATTCTGAAATAAAGTCTTTACTTTCATTAGGAACAAACCTCCAAAGAATATTTTTACTACAAGTTTTATCTTGTTGGACTATAATCTGTTCCTGAGATGCCCAATATGGGTTGCAAAAAAAAAAAAAAAGTCATTTTCACTTTAAAAAGTTTGTTTTCCTTTGACTGTAACACTTTACAGGCTAAATGAAGCAAGGCTGATTTAGTAACGTGGTACATTTGTGAACTAGTCTTGTATTATCTTTGTGAACCAAACTTAATAGTCTAAAGTAATAGGACTTATTCCACATAGTTTACATTTCTAAATGTACCTGGAGAGGAATAAAAAGAAAAGAGATAGAATATATCATTGGTAAAAAAGCCAAGGAACTGCAAAATCCCTGAGGTGAACGTGCATTAGAGTTTGGCAGAACCACTCTCAGGAAAGTTAGTCAGCCATGTAATCAGTACTGCCAGTGGACAAACCCACCCTTGTCCTGTCCATTAATGAGGATATAATTTGCTACAGCTGAGTTACATTGCTACAACTAAGTTAAAGTGCTTACATAGGTAAGCAGTATTGTTTTAATTTGTTAGACATTTTAAATGAGTTCTCTGAATTCTCCTGAAATTTCTTTTAAGAGACGTGATCATCTCTGCCACTGTGTTAAGAACTTGAAATAAATCCAGCCGTTTACAAGGGGAGATGGAGATAAAAAGTCAAGAACTGCAAGAGTTCAGCCCCTTCACAAAGCATGAAGTATGCCATTGACTTCAGGGTCATGCTGCCACTCATTAACTGAATGTGGTAGTTTAGGAGTAAATAAAAATCTGCATTTACTGGCACTGAAGTATCAAAATTTGGAAGTCACATGCCATGCTTTCTCCACAGGATCAAGGCAGGGCTGTTCCCTTCCTTCTATTAAGTAGCTGCAGTGAAATCAATGAAACTACTTGTGTATGTGGGAGAACTATAATCAGGTGATTTTCATTTACTCAGAGGATTTTCATTTACTGTTAGACTCAGGGATAATTGGCAACTTCTGTATCATCTCCTAAGCCTAAACACCCTTGGCTTTGAAACCAGAAGCACTTACCTTACAGTGCTGGTGTTCTTCCAACTGCGTTGCAAAAAAGAATAGTAAGTAATAGTAAGTAATAGTCTGATTTAATGAGAAGAGAGAGCAGAGACGTTCCCCTCAGGTCTGAGGGATTGCTTTAGCTGACAACCAGTCCCTGTCCCTGCTGAAGGGATTGCTGTGCAAAGGGCTGGCTGCACCAGATGTGCAAACACAGAGGTTAGAACTAAATTATTTGTCAGTCTATTGTGCTGATATCCTACTGGGAATTGTCCCATTAGCTCCTTCCAGGTAATAACACTAAGGTGGAGACCTGATGAAACGCTCAAGTTTGGATCTCTCAGGTTTTAGGGGAGGTTGTACATCACAGCAGCCTTTAGAACTGACCTAATCCACAGGTGGCTTTTGGGAAATGCAAGGAATTTGCAACTGGACAAAAAATGCTCAGCATTGATCAAGACCTTACCTTTCCCAGGTCACAAGTCTATACAACTTATTCCAGGATTGTGACTTAACACATACAGGTCAATTCTCCACGAATACAGGGCTCTCCATTTCTCCTAGCTCCCAACGGCTTTGCTACTGAATGTATTTCATCCTATTTTTACCTGAAAAACAAAAAATGGGTAGAGAATTAGGATATTACTTTTGATTATTTTCTTACTCAGTGGGACTTGCTTTTATTTAACCTGTGAAGGAATACATACGTATCTTTGGAGAACTAGATCTTACATATAGAATAATATATAAGAAATGGAACGACAAGGGGATAAATACATCAAAAGGATTTGGTATCATAAATTTCATTTGTGATTTGATACCCTCAGAAACCTGGGCTGTACTAATTTCCTTACAGTTTCTCTTATTTTTGTGTTTTATATAATACATGGATGGTACTACCAATGAAAACCACAGCAGATATTCCCAGATTTTTCTTCAGATCTCACTTCCTGTCTTTCAGTAATCCCTGGGTTTGCAACTCTACTATACCACCCTCAAAAGCTGTGCCAGGAGCTCTCTTGAGCCTTGGGAACTCTTGCTTTCCCATAGAAGAAGATTCTCTGGCTTTTGTGAACGGGGAAAAGATAACATATGAATACAGAAAAGTTTCTAATCAAGCATAATCCATCTCCCTCTGTGCCTGCTATTAAGGTGGATTCACTCCAGCACTCTGAAAACAGAGCAGCTTCAAATCTCTGACTCCCTGACAATGAAGTTTTCCAGATCTGGGGTTGCCTTCGTGATCTGGGTGTGTCCCAAGTTCACAAATCCTAAAGAGTTAGGGAAAAAAAAAAAAAAAAAAGCAGCATCATAGAGAGGTCAGACTTCCAACTGAGAACCATTCAGTACTACCACTACTTGGGTAACACATTCATGTATTATATAAAGCACAAGACAAAAATATAAGTGTAATGCTTGTTATTAAAAGTGCAATTCAATGTACATGGTCACAACAAATGTTTACTTTTTTAATTGTTACAGAATTGTTCAGATCAGTACCTTGTTATCATGTGTGAACGATGCCTTGTAAAATAAATGGAAATGGAAAACAACTTGGTAATAAGATTCTTATTTTCCTAAGCCATTTACTTAAGAAGCAGCTTAAATCTGTTTGCAGGAAGAAGCAGCTGCTGTGTCAGGTTTTATGAGGCAGTTCTCACCAGCAGCTCTGTGGCACAGACCAGGCAGGTTGGCTGTCCAAAGAGGGTGCATGCTAAATCTCAGCTCATTCCTTAGGATAAGGTACCTGTGCACAGGGAACTGTGCCAGAGAGCTACAGGCTCACTCTGATCCTCGTGCCAGTCTGATATTTCCAGCACAGAGAATGCTTTTCCTAAAGGCTGCTGATACACAGCAATGGGACAAGGGCTGTTTTTACGGACTTCATGCTTCCCTGGAGTACAGAAGCCTTGAAGCAGTGTGCCTGCAGGAAGACAAGTGGGAGGGGGGCAGAAGGAAACAGCAAGAAACTGGCAAATGACTACTAAGAGAGAGGCAGGGCAGAGCAAGAACAGGACAGAGCAGAACATGCTGTAGTTAAAAGTATCCAAATGCTTTATTAAAACCATTTTTCCATGTGAGCAAGTGCTCTAGGATTTACTTTCTATTAACTGAGATGAACAGCCACTGTTCCCACATAACAGCAAGGGCACACAGCACTTCAGAGGAAGATAAGGCCGAGAGAGATAAAAGCTGAAGATTAAGTTTATCAACCATAGCATTTTGTATGTATTTACCCCCACACCATTATCCAAAGCATTTGTCAGGAGAGGAGGAAGCATCCAGATGCTGTTGCAGCTTTCTGCAAAGGAGAGCTATGTGGAGCTTGTTTTTACATGACAAGAGTGACAACTCTTCCACATGGAAGCTGCCACTCAAAGGGAAGTGCCATGTGTACAGAAATGCTTGTCATTTAAGGAAA